>CM023831.1:17271923-17544423 GCA_013266295.2 Branchiostoma floridae x Branchiostoma japonicum
CAACCACTCAACATCTCTACATACACAGTAACGTTGTGGCTATGTTGACACACTGTTTGAGCCTCCAATGACTCCTTCCTAATAAGCGTTTAACTTCATGCACCGTACCTGGACTTGAACCATGCCAATCTTAAATAGTGATTGACTGAATGATCTGAATTATTTGATTTAAAAACTGCTTACACAATGATTTCAACCTAATGGTATTTTGTGTATCTACTTTTCGAAACTCTTTTGCCAATGTTATATAGAAAAACGTAAATCTGAACACATACAATCACATTCCTGTGAAGCAATTGAACTACTCGTACCCATTTGTGTTGAACATTATACTAATGGATTTGAGACGGCGAAAGAAAAATGATATTATTTATAATATATTCATTATCTACTTCAGCATGTCCTGCTTTGACATGTATTAAAGAATGATCTTGTACAGTCACGGCGGAAGGTTAAATGGGGATTTACCATTTACGCTATGATAGATATACAGAATCCATATAGCAGGGTCTAACACAGGATCAAAATAACACAGGGAACAAGAGTTCCACGACCTCATACCTTCGCAAAACGATATCAACCTTTCCGACTTACGAATTATAAAATGTTTGTCACTGATTATGTAAATAAGATCCTCATTTGCATGAATTATATTAGTTGATCATATTCTCCATTCAATTACAGTTTTATCTTAATAAAAAGGCTAGCATTTTCTCATAAATGATACAAATGAGGTCCTGATTTGAATGAGTTACGTTTGATAATGTTCAACTTTAAACCTATCATGGAACGCAGCAGATTTATAGAATTTTGTCCTAATGCATCAAGATTTGCATAATTGTCATGTGATTATGCCAAGCATCACTTAAACTACCTACACACAAAAAATCACAACGATCCATGTACTGGTTCTTGAGTTTTTAAACAAACGCCCATGCAGTTCCAGAACAACCGCTATGGGGCCCAAACTTGCGTCACTTTTTTTCTGTGCACAAGAGCTATCTACCATCCAAAATTCGGGACCTGACCATGTCCAGATCACGAGATATCAAAACCGGAAGTTCACTGCAGTGCCATAACAAGCCGCCAGGGGACCCGGAATCTAATCATTTTGAGGTCTCACAAAGACCTACCCACCTACCAAGTTTAGTGATAGTGCATTTCGAGGTACCGTGCTAAACCATATACATACATAGTATATATATACATACATTCACACACAAACAAACGCTACCAAAGCATAACCTTTTGACAAAGGTAATGAGTGGTTAGTTTTGAGTTGAGTTTATTGAGTTTTTCTCTTGTAGTACAGCTGACCTGAGAAAAGCTTAACTCAACTTAAAGGTTGAAGGGTTGTGCTTATCGTCCAGGATACTCTGGAAGGCACGCAGTGCCGTTTGGTCACGTCTAAACGACAACGCGTCGGCAAGGTGTGTAAAGGAATGCCTCATTTGGCGAAGGTATGAGATCGAGGAACTCTAATTTTCATCTGTTCCTTCAACGATTATGAAAAGATCTACTACAACACAACAACATCATCCTACTTCAGGAAGAATTAGAGACATTAAAGGCGTTTGGAAGTTAATTAAAGGTGAATATAGTCAAATAAAACTTATGCGGGATCTCATTGGCATAATTGATGAGGAAATGCTAGAATAGCCTTCTTTGTTAATACTTCATTGGATAACTCCTGTTGTTTGGGTGGAGAATATGATCAACTAATAATTTATGCAAATATGGACCTTTTTTCTATAATCAATGACAATTGTAATTTGCCAATTGTAAGAGTTAACATCATTTGGTGAAGGTATGAGTTCGTGGAACTGTAGTTATATTTCACTCCATTTATGGATGAAATATATTGTTTTTATATCTCAGAAATTTGGTATACGGATACCTTGGACATATGCCCACAGAACATTGTTCACAAGTTTGACATACAGCACTTCAAAATTGTGTAACATAGGGCGTTTTTGCTATTTTCGGCCAAAAATGTACATTTTTGGCTCCTGTGCCCTGATATTAAAACCAAATAACCTGGGTTTTGCTCTGGGGGTACCTTGGACACATGCTAACAAAACATTATTCAAAAGTTCGGCATACACCATTTTAAAATTGTGTAAAATGGTACTTTTTTGCTATTTTCAGAGAAACATTTTCATTTTTGGTACCCATGACCTGATATCAACACCAAACAAGACGCCATAGGCGACAATTCTCCGTGAAATTTTATAATTTGCAGATTGAGAGGTGGTATTGGCAATGGCATGCTTGCAGACGACGTATAAAATTGCATGCCGATTGAACAAAGGGGACCGTGGGTTTTAGCTGCGAACACGGAAAAACGGGTACCGCTCAAGTCAACGTTAACTGTCAGTTTATTGTTTTGAATAAGCTCGACGCCATCTTTTGTTAGATAATGCACCTGTCTCTGCATGGCCTTCTACTGATAATTCACTCGTCATGTCTACATTATATTAGTGCTAAGTTTAGTCTTCACAATGTGTGTCCTGATATTTCACGTCCCACTGTTGACGATTCTATAAAGCGCATGTCCACATACCTTAACCCTTGCTGTGAGCTCTTGTCTTCTTTGCCGGGGAAACCCAACTCAATCTAATGATGACTACTAGTAGCTTACCACATAACCCTGGGCCTACCAGCTGTTCGAGATCATCTAAGTCTCTCAATATACTGCACGCTAATGTTAACAGTCTAACTGCTGGAACAAAACTGGATGAGCTCTCCCTCCTGTCCCTTAACTATAAACTCGACATTATTGCCATCAGTGAAACCTGGCTAAGTAGTGCTATTACAACTGAACATATCACTATTCAGGGTTTTCAACCTCCCACCAGACGAGATCGCAACAGACATGGTGGCGGCGTTCTTTTATATATCTCATCCAACATCGCTTACAGAAGGCGTACTGATCTAGAACCTGACTCTACTGAAACTATATGGGTTGAACTGAAACTTAAATCATTCCAAATACTGCTATCAGTTTATTACAGACCACCTGGCCAAGATGCCTCCACTGTTGATGAGTTTCTCAGTTCATTCTCTGATTCTGTCCAGATGGCAAGGGCGTCAACTCCCGACGCAATTGTCATTCTGGGCGATTTTAATGCTAAACATGATCAGTGGTGGCGCGGCGACACCACATCACCTGTCGGCGCCAAACTGTATCAGACCTCTCAATTTTTAAATCTGGCTCAAATTGTCAATCAACCAACTTGCGATCTCTCTCAAAGTCCCTCGCTCCTTGACCTGATCTTCACTGATGCTACAAATTATGTCGATTCCACATCAGTCTTAGCCCCCCTGTCAGCATGCCACCACAGTCCCACCATTTGCTCCATGTCTCTGACTGTAAATCGCCCAAAACCTTACCACCGCGTTGTATGGGATTATTCACACACTAATTATGATAAGCTTATGTCCTTCTGTTCTTCATCTGAATGGAATGACATCTATCTTCTTCCATCGGTCGATACAGCTGCATGTAAACTAGTTGATCTAATTGTGGAGGCTAAACATCTGTGTGTGCCCAACAAGAGAATTTTGATTCAACCTAAACATAAACCCTGGATCACCTATGAAATTCGAAAGCTCATGCGTTTACGCGACAAACTACATCAAAAAGCCAGACGTTTCAATTCTGATGCTAATTGGGCTGCTTACCGCAAGGTTCGCAACAAACTCTCAAATCTAATCACCCAGAGCAAATCCACTTACCAACAACGCCTCATCAATTCTCTTAACGACCCCTCTACTGGTAACAAAAAATGGTGGCATGTTGTTAAATACTTTTACCGACCAAAAGTCACTACTACTATACCCCCCCTTAAGGAAGGAAGCACTATCATCTTTGACGCATTGGAGAAGGCAACAATCTTTAATAATTTTTTTGCATCTCAATCCACTATTGATGATTCCCAAGCCTCTCTCCCAACCCCCGTCAATCTTACATCCAGCCGGCTTTTTCACATTCATACTACTCCCGAAGAACTTCTACTGTTTGTTGATAATCTCGACGTCGGTAAGGCCCATGGTTATGATAACATAGACAACTTATTTCTTAAAATGATAACTCCATTAATTGCGGACAAAATTTCTTATGTTTTTAACTTATCACTCACCCATGGCCTATTCCCTGAAATATGGAAATTTTCTAATGTTATACCAATCTTCAAAAAAGATGATCCGCAGGACAAAAGTAACTACCGACCTATATCGCTCCTTCCCACCCTGTCAAAGGTGCTTGAAAAGATTGCTTACAAACATCTATACAATCACTTGACAAGCAACAACCTTCTTTATCGTTTACAATCAGGCTTTATTAAGGGTGACTCCACTGTCTGCCAGTTGGTCCACTTTACTCACACCATTTTCAAAGCTTTAGAGTCTGGAAATGATGTTCGGGCAGTTTTCTTGGACTTTTCTCGCGCCTTTGACAGGGTGTGGCATCAAGGTCTCATCTACAAATTACAGTGCTACGGTGTCGAAGGACCTCTACTTAACTGGATAGCGAGCTACCTCAGCAACAGATCTCAGCGTGTTGTTTTAGATGGTCAGACCTCCACATGGCTAAATACCAACGCTGGCGTTCCTCAAGGCTCGACCCTAGGCCCTCTGTTCTTTCTTGTATATATAAACGACATTGTAAAAGATCTTGATTCGTTACCCTACCTGTTCGCTGATGATAGCTCCCTTCTCCAGATTGTACATAACCCCTACGACTCCGCTGCCTGCTTAAACAGTGACCTCTCCAAAATTCACTCATGGGCATGTCAGTGGCTCATGGAGTTAAACCCTAAGAAATCTGAAGAAATGTGTATTTCTGTTAAGAGAGACCACATAGTTCACCCCCCACTTTACCTTAATAATTGTGTGGTCCAATCCGTTAATACTCATAAACATATCGGAGTCATTCTCAGCTCCAACATGTCCTGGAATGCACATACTAACTATATTGTGTCCAAGGTTTCAAAATCCGTTGATCTTTTCAACGGCCTCAAATTCAAACTACCGCGTCAAGTCCTTGAAACACTATATAAATCATACATTCGGCCTTGTCTCGAGTATGCCGATGCCATTTGGCACGGCACGACAAATGAAGAGTCCCAACTAATTGAACGCATCCAATATTACTGTTCCATTGTCGTGTCCGGCGCAATAAAAGGCTCATCATACTCGTTATGTCGGCAAGAGCTGGGTTGGGAAACTCTGTCTGATAGAAGACATGTCCACCGACTCTGTTTGTTTTACAAGATCATGAACGGTATAACTCGTGATTACCTGTTGGAACTTGTGCCTCCTACCATTTCGTCATCATGTGCATACAACCTACGAAACAAACGTAACGTAATGACTATGACTATTTCAACCAACCGATTTCAAAAGTCTTTTATCCCCTACTCTATCTCACACTGGAATAACCTCGATCTTTCATTTCGCTCCTTAAGTTACAGTCAATTTAAAACGTTTCTTCAAAAACAAACCCGACCCAGCAAATGCAGATACCTTAGTCATGGCCCTCGGTATTCATGTCTTCTCCTAGCCAGATTACGCATTGGCACCTGCAACCTGAACCAGAGCTTATTCTGCCGAGGTCTACGTAACAGTCCTGCCTGTGCTTGCGGGGGCCAACGCGAATCAGTTCCACATTATTTACTCCATTGTCCTGTTTACACACACGAACGACAAATACTCCTCGGCAATCTACATCAGCTCACAGGTAACACAGTAAATTTCCAAGCACTTTCTGAAAAAGACAAAATCTCCCTACTACTCAGAGGTAGCTCTCTGTTTTCCTTCTCGGTCAACTCTAAAATCCTGGCTATCACCCAAAATTTCATTACGGATTCTAATCGTTTCAATTCTTGATCCTCCTTTTTCCTTTCGGTGTCAGTATCTCCATGTCTGGTTCGCTATGGGGTGAGGGAAGTAGACCTGCGCTTGTTTGAACATTGTCATATTGTTTTATTTGCCGTTTATAATTTAATACGTTTATTTAGACTTTATTTCCACTACAAAGAAGGCCTGTATGTATATTTATTTGTATATTTATTTCACTTTTGTATTTGTTATTCTTAGTTGACATGTTAATACTGTATTTTGTCCAGAGGTGGCTCTAATATAAGTTATTAACTTGAGTCGGCCCCTCTGCGTCCTGTACTGTTCTTGTTGTTTCTGAATAAAAAAAAAAAAAAAACGTTAACTGCTTAACAAAACAACATGATCACAACAGCAACGGTTAGCACAGTTGCACACGGAAAACACCGCCCCACATAACCGCTACGGTAAAAACAAAGATACGTGCACAAAGTCAACTGCGCAACTGGCGGTCAGTCTAAAACCACGTCAACAATTTTAACACTTGCCGCTCAAGTCAACTGCTTTAACAAAACAACATGACCACCACAGCAACGTTAGCACAGTTGCACACGGAAACAACAGATATCTTGGCGCATTCTCCGCGCTCCGACCAATTTCAGGTCGCTATATTATAAGCTATAAACAGTACAGTGTGTGAGCTCTACCGAACAACTATGATATTAACATCTTGCCAGACAATTAAATAGACCTGACCTTAGGTGCAAACTATAAGTCACAATCCCAACAGATACTCACAAACAAATATACACAACAACCACCTAATATCTGCTTAGAGAACCTCGCCTACCACATAACTACTTAACCTACGGCCTATTCCACAGGATTGTAAAAATAGGGGTGATTTTGAAATATCAAATTTACCTCGATATAAAAACCGCTACGGTGAAAACAAAGACACGTGCATCAACACGGACATAACGGCACACCACATGCCCAAATTCATAGAAATACAATGTACACAAACATGACTTTTACGTGCGAACACATTTCACAATTCCGGCCCATTCATAAACCATTACGGTCCGCATCTGGTCTGCATTAAAAACCGCACCGCACATCTGCATTAAGGATGCTTCCCCCCCCCCCCCCCCCCGCTATTCAAAACCACGGGTTTTTCGCGGCCGGTCCCATGTGCCCCTAAATGTAGGGGTGCTTTTCGAATATTATCTTGACCGCGAAAACACCTACGGTAAATATTGATATTCGTGCATCATCACTGGCATGCCTGCAGACGGCGTATAAAATTAAATGCCGATTGAACAAGGGGAACCGTGAGTTTTAGCTGCGAACACGAAAAACCGGCTGACCCGAATACTCCTGCAGGAGGTATGCCTCCTTCACGGAGTAATGACCTGATATTTGGTACGGGGGATCCTTGGGCACATGCAAACAGAACGCTATTCACCTTCTGGCAAACACCGCTTTCAAATTGTGTAAAATGGGACTTTAAAAAGGGAAGGGAATGGCTGAAATATGCTGTATTTTCTTCGGAGTAAATGTCGGCCTTTCTAGTTACTCATGTTTCTTCTCCTCCTTCTCCTTACCCTGCCATTTCTTTAAATGGATTCACTTTCTTCATTTTTGGGCCAAATGACCATAATGGTGCCACATACTTATAATAGGAACAATTACCTTGGTTCGTCGGTGAAGGTTAGACATCCAGGTGATAAGATACGCCAAAAACAGTTACTCAAGCAACATCACAAGGTCAACATCACCATTCCGTATGTCCAAGGGGTATCCGAAAAACTCCGACGGATCTTCCAAAACTTCAACATTGCCACAAATTTCAAACCTCACTCAACCCTCAGACAAAAACTGGTACACCCCAAGGACCGACCTCACAAAGGTACCAAAACTAATGTAATCTACAGACTCAAATGTGAAGAGCCTAATTGTAATAACACCTACATTGGAGAGACCAGTCGACCACTGAAAGTAAGATACAAGGAACATTGCAGACCTAGCGCTAACGGCTACTCCTCAGCCATTTTCCACCACCTACAACACAACCAGGGGCACTCTTTCAAACTCGGGTCCACGGATATCTTAGACCGCGAAACCCGCTGGTGGGAACGAGGAGTTAGAGAAGCTATATAATGAAAGGATGTACAACCCCACCCTCAACAGGGAGGGGGGGCTACGGGTAGACCTCGCGGGAACTTGGGATTTGGCGATCCCAGCCCCAAGGACAGACAACACTTAAGCTCCTGTTCTGAAACAACAGGAGCTTCTTCACTAATTTGCATCATCCTTGTCTTGACTTGTCTAACTGGTGTTTCCTTTTGGCCTTTCACAAAAATTGTCTTGACTTTTGTTTCCTTTTGGCCTTTCACAAAAAATTGCCTTTACTCATTTGCATATCAATCAATGGTTCTTGCTTATAAACCAGCAATTCTCCTGCAGTCCTTTAGTGTCACTGACGAAAGGTAGTGGATGCTACCTGAAACGTCTGACCGTTTCCAAAATCATATCCAGTTGCTTGAGTAACTGTTTTTGGCGTAAATTACCTTGTTTGTTTGTTTTTAAGTATTGGCCAAGAAAAAAAGACTGTTTGGGTTGTCACATGTCTGGAAACATGTCGCATAACCTACATTTTCATATCTTTTAACCAAATTTTTAAATCTTTTAACCAAATTAGCTGCAGATACATGTAGTGGTGTGGTAGGTAAGGTCATTGACCTTTTGTTGACATTGTTCCCTATGATTATGAAGGTCCTCTGTAAAAGTTTGGCATAATTTTTGGTGCAGTTTTTATGTAGCTGCAATCATACACGCACATGGGCACACATGTAACTACGTAATTCTTCCAACTAGTTCTAAATTCAATTTCAACAGGGGTGATCAGATAAATACTATATTTTGTGTTGAAATGTTTTTGTATGTACTTAAATAGGGAAGTTGTTATTTCTTTACAATTCAATTTTGGACTTGGTGATTGTAAAAAAAATGATTCTCTGTGTGTGGAAGTGTTTTAACTGGACCATAGCATAATGTGGGGTCGCTAGAAGAATTCATTTTTAAAGAGGGGGGGCATTTTTTTAAATTAAGTATTGGACAGGGCTGCGTGAGGGGGACAGGTCCATTTTTGGTACGGGGAATGTGGTGAAGCCATATGCTGCATTTGCTCCTGAGCAAATGTCTGCCTTTCTAGTTTTTCTTTTTTACCATAGGCCGCGTAGAGACGGGTTTGACCATGGTGGATGGGTCGACCGAGGTTGCGCAATGTCTAACCGTACGTTATCCAATGCGAAGCCAGGCCGGCCTCGAAATTAACATGTGAATGTTGGACGGCCGGCCCGCAAGACGTTGCGCAATGCCAAATTACGCAATGCCAAGCCAGGCCTCGCAATTAACAACGTCCCGATGTCAAAATGACGCTAAATTTCAGCTCGGGACAATTCAAATTACGTTTCGGCAATTTCGGGGCAATTGGACAATTCTGACGTCCCCGTCATTTAGGAACGCGATCCATCCGTGGGAAGCAACCCTGTCTATTTTCCAGGTCTTTCGATTCACTCTTTTTAGCATTGCTACAATTCGAGCAAGGTGAGCAAGTCAGTAATTGTGCACACCCATGCCACCGAACCAGCTATTCCCATTTTGGCGGCCTATGGCCAGCTTTTTTTAAAAGCTTTCTTGTTTATACAAGCTTTTAGAATTGTTTTTCTTTGGGGGGCATTTTCAGGCAATGTATATTTTGGGCTCTGAAGCCCTAGTATTAAACCAAAACGACCTGAAATTTGATATATACCAACAGCATTTTTGACATACATCCATTTAGTATTTGTATAATTTGGGACTTTTTGGCTATTTTAAGACCAAAATGTATTGGGAGCAGAGTGTGACCATATTTGGTAATAAGAGCAAGAGCCACTAGGCATGCAGCATTCTATATGCATGGCCTGATTGGCCAATTTGCAGGTGGCGATTCTTCTTCTTGATTGTCTTTTAAGATAATTGGATCACAATGACACCTGGCGCCAGCTTATACTTTATAAATAGGTATGTAGCAGTAATGTTAGTGCCTGTCTGTACAGTAGCCAGTTTGACAAAATTCACGTCTGGTAAACGGAAAGTTACAAGTTCAAATCCAGTGAAAATCATTTTTTAAACGTATATCACCTTTTTTTATTTAATAGTTAATTATTATTGCTAAGGACGTCAATAAACTCAAATTTTAACCTTTTTTTCTATTTTTTCCAATTTTTTACCGCCTACACCCACTGGAAGAATCTATTCTTTCGTAGGGGGACAGGTTTTTGAAATTCAATTTTAGACTAGGGTGATTATGCAAAAGCCCATATTATGTGTCGATGTCTTTGCTGACTGGTCTATAACATTACATTGGGGCCACTGGAAGAGTCTTTTTTTTTAATACCTGGACACTTTTGTTTAATTCAATTTTGGACTAGCGTGATTATGAAAAAGTTCATATTTTGTATGAAAATATTTTCGGACTGGAGCATCTGAAAGAATCCATTCTTGATTAGAGAGAATCTTTTTTAACTGGGGTCAAATTGAGAACGCTCCGTTCCAGACTGGGTGACATGGCAATACTGTAGTTCACTTTTGGGCAGCAATTATTTTGGAATATCCTTCTTTTGCACAGGGGAGACCATTTTTGTATGGGAGAGATGGAGTGAAATATGCTGTATTTGCTCACCTGCAAATATCGGCCTATATTATAGAAACATTTGCACTTCATTACATTAATGAATTACATTACAAACTGAGAGCGTACAAAACATTCAAAAGGATATACGACAGAGAACCATATTTAGACATTCCAAATTTTGAGGACCGCAGAGACATGTGTAAACTCCGCATTAGCGACCATCCCCTACACATAGAATCTGGCAGGCATAGCCGTACCCCGTTACAAGATAGACTATGCAAATTCTGTAACAGTTCATGTATCGAAGATGAATCGCATTTTATAATTGACTGTATATTATATGATAACGAACGCAAATCACTGTTCAGTTCAATTAAGCTCGACAAAAATGTAAAACGACACTTTTAAATTTATAATATCATGTACAAATGTAAATGTAATGAATGAAGTATGCAAGTAAGTTTCGAAATGTTTCAAAAAGAGAGAAGAAGTCGTTAGAACGTAGATAGATACTACTTTATATAGTTTCTAGCTTTTTTATACCTTAGATCTAATGTTAGCCTGTTATAATTGTTTCTAATACATTGCATTTCCATTTCGGTTACCATTGAGCCTAGGGCGTCTATTTCAAGATGTACCTATACTTACATAATTACCCAGCCAGGCACGAGCGGTAACTTGCAAACAAGCCTGTAGGTATCCTGTACGTTAACAGCCTCCGTGTGCACGACATGCACGTTGCCACGTTAACAGTATTTACTGACTGTTCATGACATGTAACGTTACTTGAACACTATACGCAGTTCTTGAGTATTTCTGTACGAACCCAGCAAGCTCAGTTATGATGTTATCCCTGTACGTAAACTACATCATGCATGCTCCCATGTAGCCAGGGCGGGGCATCAGCCACCAATGCTCTATGTCTATTTAATAGCTATGTTCTATTCGCGCTCAGCCTGTGTGGTGGGATCCACCTTGAACAGAATCTATGGAACTTGGTAAGCTTGGGGTTTTATAACATAAAGGATGGTGATATGCAGCCACAACACGACAAGACAATTTAATATCATCCCATTTGGGTTTTCTACAGTAACGTGGATAATTGCACCCCGCTCCACCTGGAATACACCCCCGGTCTTGCTTTTATCTTCTAATGAACCGTTTCATCGCAATTAGTTAAACGCGTTTGGCATTTGTGAGTAGAGCTGTACTTAGTCATGCCTTGAACGTGGAATTATCTTGACAGTTGATAACAAGTAAGTGGATTTCCACGCCCGCAGAGACTCAAGTTCATTTCCGTATGAGGATTTTCTGAGACATTTAGTGCACTTTATTCCGGTTTTAACCTATGGTGAGAAATATAATGACGCAGACAATCGATCATTGTTGAACGGTCTCGTTATTGAAGTAATTCCTCGACCGCCAACAATAAAGGGATTGACAATGGCTTTGAAGTGATTGCACACCGTCAATAACATTCTTGAAAGTTCTGTACAATGCCTTACATTGGCTTACGCTTTGTATCGAGAGATTTGTTCATTCATTCATTCATTCATTCATTTGTTCAAAACAAAGAACTTTGTAAACGTGTGCTATCGGGTGCGTTATTAAGTGTTAAAACCTGGTATCCTATTACAGAATTTGTGAGCACCTAGCGCCACGTCTTTTTTATGGTTTCGTGAACTCGTAAAATACATTTGCGCCTTATTGCATAGCAAACCAACTCCCCCTCATATCGTCCTGGGGGTTTGTAAGATCTCCGTGGGTGTGAGTGATATCTATCGGCAGCTGGACTGATTACATGTCTACAATGCCGCAGTCCCTTACGGTGCGGAAAATACGCCGACCATAACCCCAAGCTTAAAGCAAAGGAGTGATCAAATATTCATCGCTGCTCTTTAAATCACATTCCAGTGAACATATCCGCGGAACCGATACCCATTGATCTCATAGAAAGGAACATAGTAATTATTTACGATTCTTAACTCTGCTCTTTTATGTTCTGATTAGCCAAATATGGACTGTTTCAAATAAGATTTTCATAGCAATCACCTCGGTGTGGGTGATTCAGACTTGATCAGCCGTGTGTGATCAGGATATGATCATGAATGAAACACATGGCCATGAAGGGCACTTCGAACATTCTATGATTGGTCCATATTCTAACAGCTTAAGACTACTTTGACATGAGTGGAACATATTATCCAATAGTATTACATCATTATCCATTGCAAAATGGATGGCTATCTAAACATTAATATCCTTGTATGCATTAAGATCTTTTTGATAATAGTCGCTTTTTAATTGCAACTGTCTCACATTAGATTTTTCGTTTCTTACCCTTTATTTAAGTAGGCAAAGAGTATTTTCACATTATTATATCATCTGATGTTATGGTAATATTATTAATATTATTTTGGTAACCATTCTGTGAACAGTTTACCGAGTCAGGTAATTGAAAAGTAAACTAATTATGGAAGAGTAGATACTTGCACGTATTCAGAAAGACTTAACGGGGAACCCAATGCAAGATTTTCATTATGATAAGCTCTCTTAGTATGAAGAATGACTGTACGTGTGCAAAACACCAGATCTAACTGATCAATTTCGTGAATGATCATGATGGATTGTCCCATTTTCACGCGTGATCATCAACTCATTAGGTCTGAGAGTTATTTGTTGTCATTACCTGATTATGTAACAGAACAGATAGCACACTGGTTTGTGTATGGCAGTATATACACTGATAAACATTAACACTTAGGTGCAGTTTGAAAAACAATATACAAAATTATGCGGCTGTGATTGTAATGGTCTAATCAATTACATGCTTTCAATTAATGTTCAAAACGACAAACATACTTAAGAAATAGGGTATGTTTTATGCTGATAAAACCGTCATCAGCTTCTTATCAGAGCAAGAAGGTTGTGTTTCAGAATAGAACTTCCTTGATTAGACATAGACCATTTTTCTACAACCATCAGGCAGTATATCAATGATTCTGTATTTATTTTCTGATGCCGATGTAGAGTAACTTTAGAACAAACTCATTAGCAAAGTCGAGATGAAAGATTGTTGTTCTCTATTACATTATGGCATAACACAAAATGATACGTTTCCGTTTTAAAAATATTACAATACTTTTATTAGTATTTAGCTTTATCCGGTATGGAAACTATGTGAATAGTACCTTTTTACAGATCATACCAAAAGCCATTACCTCCGAGTACTTTGGGGTGACTAACCGCGTGGATTTGCCTGTATGCCTGTCCAGAGTAGGTTTGACAGCACGTGGGTGGGAGAAGAATGAGTGAAGGTCAAATGCCCGGAACCAGCAGGAGAAAGTCACATGGACGCCGAGAATTGCGTACTTCCCGGAAGTCTGGAATCGCCGACTCCTTCTTGTTGGTGTTCGTTTCTGAACAGTTTATTACAGATAACAGATATAAGGCATTTCTATCTTGCTAATGTTACCAACTACCTATCCACATTGGACATGTTGTTTTCATTGCTCCGATGTCTTTATTAGAGGTGGAACTTATATGTATTATACCATTACTTGTAGTGTTATGTGAAGTATGTGAAGGAAGAGAAGCATTTGCTTCTCATGGAAACCAGGCAATAATATTGATGGTAAAAGCCGTGTGACCTTATCACATACATGAACACCGAAAGCATTGCGTCAAGTTACGAAATTGCCAAAATAAGAATAATTTAAATACAAATTTGACAATCTTCCTAGCAGTTAGTACATTTCGGAAAAACTAAAAACAATACAAATCCACCATGTGCCGATAAAATTATTCAAGATAAATTTACACGCAGTAAACGTGACTAGGAGATCACTTTTAAATGCTATATGACTTGGTCATTTACTTGCCTGCACATTTTTCAATGTGTCAACTTAAACAATTTTGGATCATCGTCGTGAGTGTTGAGTGTCGAGAAACCTTAGTTAGTAGAATTAGGAATGAAATGATCTGGAACATATCAACGTGTTGATTTTAATATGACTATGGATGAAGGAGTACAAGGATCTTAGTATATAGCAACCTTCTCCGTGTACCGTTTGATGAGATATAATAATATTTCCCCATCAAGCCTGAACCGGGACGGCGGGTGATGTTGACTTCCAGGCACCTAACCTTTGACCCACACCGGAAGTCACGTTGCCGTGCTGTATCACAGTCTACCAACGCCATGATGATGCAGTATGGGGTTACGTATCAGTATTTTAGAAATAACCTGAAACTGTAGGCCTACGTCGAAATGTGGTTCTAATGTGGCTTTTCAATATCGATGCCTTACAGTATGCAGATTAAAACCATACATTTGAAGTCCCCATTGTTTTCAAAATACGCTGTTAAAAAGAGATGGTCGTTGGGTATTTGAATACTTCATACAATATATTTGTGAACCATCTATGGGCTGTTACCTGTTCTACAAACCTGCAGCTTCTCTACTACACACAAGGAATACATTCGGGGTATAAACTACTGCATATGGTGGCCACATTCCTTATGATGATGAAAAATCCCTATAGCTGACGAATTAGAGATTGATTTTCTTGTTCATGTCCATTATTTCACTTCATGATGGTAGCATAATTAGGCCGTTGTGGATGCTGATCTATCACCCTAACCTCTCTGTCGTTTTGAGCCAGTTTTACTACAAACCTGAGACCAAGTGAACGCTGTCAGACCGGAGCAAGGTGCAAGTGAGATTATGACGTCCATCCCCTCGTGATGCCAAAGCATCACGTTGAATGGTGCAAATGTTTGTGGATGGTTTATACATGTCAAATCATCAAGTGGCATCGTAATTTCAGGCTTCATTACTCCAGGCGCTATCCGGGAAGCGAAACCATAAATTTCAGACGATCATTACAATAATCTAACAACGTTACAGTTCAGTTCAAACTGTGGGCGGCATTGTTTCCCATCCCGTGTGGCACAAAATACACCAGTCATCTACAACTCCCGATACAACAAAGATAACAACATATCCACAAACACGATCCTTGCTTTAATGAATGTATGCATGCGCCCAGTCGATGACCATGGCCATGGCCATAGCTGAGTTATTCAAAACCTCACAGGTTATTTAATGATCCGTAGTTATTACCACCATTCTTATTTACTACTCTGCGATATCCGACATATGTCATCATAATCATCCCATCCAATATATGTATATGGTGACAACTTATGATACAACATCAATTGAAATTACTAAGCTCTGCTCAGAATAGTTGGTGATTGGCAAAGACAACATACACCCCGTCGCTACAATGTGCCTATTGCTCTTCTGAAATAAAGATGATGTGAAATAACCCTGCCGGGAATTATACCTGACGGAGGCATGTGCGTGCCATTTTCCAATGACATTGATGAACAACTTCAAACAGAAGACCAGAACAATATAATGCATTCTGTATCTCCGGGGACTATGATATTGCTATCGTATAAACCCGACGCCTTTTGACTTAACACAATTACAACATCCATTATTTCTGGGGTCACCGAGGAATTGTTTAAGTAGTGCAAACTGTGAATATGGCACTTCTGCTATGACAGATTGCCACAAGTTATACGAGAATCTATTTGGGTGATAAGTAACATAGACTGTAAGAAAGATCTGCCAGCTTACAAGATCAATGTAGTTGGTATTAATGCAAGAACAACTCTGGATTAGGGACACCCTTACCTGGATTGGTGTGTATCGACGATGAATCATTATGACTCCGCCCATCTATTCTACACTAAACCATCTCGGTAGGTTCGGGTTGGTTCTGAGAAGCGGCCCGCTGTGTTCCTTGCTTCATCACGACCACAGATTCAGTAACACGCCTCACACCTCCATTACTGTTACTGCTTCTGCACATTTCAACACATCAAAACCAGCAACCGTGTCCTTAGGATGGGTAAGAAATTTAGAATTTAACGTTCTTTTTTCGAAAAAATGGACAAGGTCAAGGATATGATATATATAAGGGATCCACGTTGAACAATAGCTGGAGCTCTACATTCCTTCTGTTGTTCTAAATACGAAGTACACGACAGTGCCACCATCTCCATTATGTGTGTGTAGAAGAAATCTTAATGGATTTGTGTTACAGAACGTGAGCTTCTTAATTTTAGTATCATTATTACACACCCAAAACAATTTTCTTCTCTACCCGAACCGCCACTAGACAAAGACCCCATAGTTTTGTATCTAGTATATAATCAGCCTCCTGTTATCGAATGTTTCATCAGCATAAAGTAAATCGGCCTCGACATGAGGACGCTTTCTCATTGGCACAGTCCCAGACCATATCGATATGTCAGCTCCCCGCGTTCACGTGATGGAGACTATATAAAGCACCGATACAGGAAAAGCTGTTAGGCATAGCATGCTTAATTGAACGTCATTAGGGCCACCTGACCAGAGTTGGCGGCGATATGCCTTAGGTAAAGCGGAATTGGGCTTTCGTCCGGACTGCCATTGGCATAGTCTAATCTCCCGCAGCATATCGTCGCGAGCAAAGGCTCTCCGTATGCATTCAACAGCTGGCGGTTAACCATCGGGGATATTGTCGATGTAAAGTAGCGGTGCGCCGAATTCTTCACTCATTGCTATTGACGTCCTGCCGGGCTGAACCGCTGGTATCTCCGCCGTTTTGCCGCGTTTGCACTCGTTTTCTGCTGAAACAAGTGATTGCTGACGCCAGCACACGCGTGCGGTAAGCCCAATCGTTTACCGTATATGTCATCCATCGGCATTACGTACGCGTTCCGCTTGCACGCACCCAACAGATGACATTGTGACTTTGCCATCCCTAGGTTTACGTCGTCGGAACTGTCCACAGATTCCCTTCCTATTCTATCAGCGCCGTGTGTCCATGGACGATAGTTCCACTATCTACCAACATTCAACTCTTCCAATCTCTGTTTCCGGAAGATATGGACATACTACAGACCGGTACCAACAAGCAGCGAGGTAGACGTGCTCAAAAGCCTAGCTTGATATTCCTTGATGGCTGAGGGAGATATGCATGGTTCCACGCACGGCAACTGAGCGATCTAATCAAGAGATGCACTGTTAATTAACATCAAACGTCGTTTCATTACGATGGAGGCTGTTATCGCCTGTACATGGAGAGCTAGACTGACATCATAGCTGGACATTAAAAAGATCGCCTGTGAAAAGAAAGCTATTGATCCGTGTAGCCTCCTAGACGCCGCGCTTCGCTCTGTGGATCTCCTGGGGTGAAAGGCCAGCTTTGTACCCACAACATCGGCTGAACTCCAGGACAACCTTGCCAAGTTTGCACAGAGACCGGCCTAATCTTTATTAAGCGTGCACCGCTCCATTGTAGTGCCGCTGGCGACGTGCTCGCCCACCGTGCTATGAATAGCAATCGCCCAAACCCTAACATCAACAACCGGAGCAAGATTGATTCAAGTAAGGTCGTGGGGAGGGAAAAGCTGACGATGTCGCACCTACCAGACAAATTGAGCCACCCGTTTGTTCTCCTCCTGTCAATTTTATGTACCGCCCCGATGGTGCAGACCAGAGAACCGGTGGTGAGAATTGGGGGAGGAGAAGACTCTCCTACGCTCCGTGGAACTCTAGTTAACCTTGACAATAGTGATACGGAGTTGGTGCCTGTGGAAAAATACCTAGGTATTCCTTATGCCGAACCACCGACCGGAATGTATCGCTTCAAGCAAGCGAAATTACAAGCACCGAAATGGACTGGGGAGAGAAACGCAACCAGCTTTGGACCGGCGTGCATGCAAGCAGTACGAAAAACAACCATGACCACACCTTCATGGACTCGTCAACAAGTTGCATCAATGCAGCCATATCTCCAAACACTCAACGAGGACTGCCTGTTCTTGAACATCTATAGGCCCATAAATAAAGGTAAGAAATTCAGCGATACATCTACCCACCATCCACTCATTAATATTCTCCTCTGATATAGTGCAATATTACATTGCGGCGGTGAGCTGATAAATTTACGCGCAAGGACACTAAGTGCGATAAAGGTGCTTATTGCACTTAAAGGAGGTGCAGGGGTAAATTCCCATGTCAGTTTGACAGCGCACATTCCATGTAATAACACCGCGATGAAGCAGGTTTGCCTTGCCATGGGTCACAGCGGCAGTAAAATGTGCGGTTTTACAGCTGATATCCTAGGCTTATCACAAGTCAGTCCATTTTCAAATGACATCAAATTACTATCCTGCCAAACCTCGATAAGAACCTCTGCAGCCTCGGACGTATTCAGATGACTGCCATTGCCTGAAGCGTATTTATGCAAACTGGCGATGATGACACAATTTGTTGCTTATTTTTATTCATAATATACGTATTCTAGTGTTTGTTGTAATAAACAATGTTTGTATAGAGCCTTGTTAATGAATGAATCTACACGAACGCAAGAAATGTTTATGGTGCAGGGAAACTGTCAGATCGAGTTTCCATGGAAGCAGTAATTGGCAATTAGTGTTTTGTCACAGGAGACCGGCGGTAGTTCAGAAAACTACCAGCATGACCAACCTTGACAGTATAGAGAAAGACAGCATACCAAAAATTGTTATAAACATCACACATAAGTGTGCTGTCGGAACCTTGAAACATTACAAAATAAAATGACAAAAATGCCAGCTTTTTCTGACATCGTACAATACGTCCATCGTCCACTGAGACGGAAGGAGACCGATGATGATGATGACAATAAGTCATATCTCCGTTAGACTGGGACCGGAATGCTAAACACAAGACTAGGTGACTATCTACAAGTTGTTAGTTAATCCATTTATTCACTCTCGAGTAGACATTGCCCATAAGTTCGCAATCGCTTAACCAAGTTAGCGCACTTCTAATTTCAGAGACCACTGAACAGGAACGAAAATAGATGGCCATTGGTAAAGTACTAAGTATTGCTATCCACTCGACCTCCTCATATCTCTGGAGCAATAACGTGCAAATGGATTTGTCTACAAAAGGTCTTCAACAGACAACCAGGCTACGTGTCATCATTGGGGAGAATACCTTAGCTGATAAAACAGAAGAAATGTAATGGATACGTAAACATACGTGTCCATATCAAAGATTGTTCCTGTTTGAAGACTTACAATCAGACATCCACCAAGTATGTCATTTTATGTAATGTATAATCACAAGAAGTTATGGGTGTCAGGGGAATAGTGTCTACTTTGTCCCTGTCGTCTGGAGCGAAATGCGGATAAGTCCACGTCCAGATTCAACCTGCTGTGGGGCCGTGTGGTACCCACCCTGGGATTTATCAGTCCAGCCATCGATGGCTCCTACGGGGGACTTTTGGAGATGAAGACTTAAGTACTTTCCTGTAAGGACGACATCTTAACTGATAGGGGAATCTATCCAGCTTTATAGATACATGGTATGACTGGTCTGTAGGATCAACATGGTTATTCAAGAAGCGGAGTAAATCCATTGCACGATAACAGCTATGAACGCTGTGATAATCTACTCTGGCGTCTCCCGGCTCTAGACGCGCCTGTGAAAAATGCCGTTTTGGAAATCCACTAGTCAGATGTATACTTTTTTAACACAGTTGGGACGCTGATGTAGTGGTTTGGGTGTAATAGCACTATAGGGACTCATTAGTTATTCTCTTAAAAAGGTGTCATTACCCTGTGAGGAGCACTATGTCCCAAGTGTGCCAGAAAACAGTAAAAAAAACAATGATCCAGAACTGCACAATATACACTAGTTGTTAAAATCACCATAAACAGACCCATATCCTTGATGGTATTTTCTCTTACAAGTTATTTCTCTTTATGATCGATTATTTCTAGAAAAATGCTGAGGTCAGCAATGAAAAAAATTATTTTTGGTTTCCGAGTTCTAAAAACATGCCTTTTGATTCAGAGCTCGAGTCATATTAAACAATTTAAAACGAACATTTTGCAAGTTTTCCATTTGTTGTAACTGATCGGTAAACTCGATTAAGTCAGCAGCTTATAAGTCGTGCACAATTCATTTTAAACACACCACAAAATGTCTGAGAGCTGTGTTTAAATTTTATATTTCTACTCTTACAACAAATTGGGATAAATGGATTGGTTTCATATTTGGTGTTGGTGGGCTGTAACAAAAGCTGAGAATGCTTAGATTTTGGGCCCCCTGGTGGCTTTCCCAAGTACTGCAGCGGGACTTCCGGTTTTGATTGGTTTATTTGTTTATTGTTTTTTTTTGTTTATTTATTTATTTATATCTCGTGTTTTAATGCTATGGTCACGATTTTTGGGTCGTAGATAGCTCTTGTGCTCAGCAAGAAGTGGCAGAAGTTTAAGCCTCTAACAGCTTGTTCTGTTCTGGAAATTATATCATAACATAGAGAATGGAAAGTTTAAACATGTACTCACGACGAAATGTAGCTTCTAAAAAGGAGCTTTCAAATGGCATCCGCCATTCTTCCTCAGCTGGTACTGGTAGTCACGTGACCTTGGTGGGGTTGGAGGTCACACAGGTCACGTGACTTGACGAGGGTATTGTAGATGGCTGGAAGACGGTGGCGGCCTTGATCACGGTTGAGGGATGGGGATAAGGCCCTGATGTGCACTGCCTCTTTCACACCCCGCTCGAACCACCTGCTCTCTCTATCCAAGATGCAAACTTTCTCTTCTGGGTGATGTTGAAGTCTCTGCATATGTTGGGCGACTGGGGATGATTCTCTCTTGTGTTCCATCATCCTCTTTTTGAGTCACCTTTCTGTCTATCCCACATACAGTGCGTCACAGTCCTCACATGTGATCTGGTAAACGACTCCTATCATAACAGTTTTTGCCATGTAGCTTTTGTCATGGATATGCTATGGTCTAGATATTCGGGTGGCAAATTATTTGTGATACCAGGACAAAGTGCTTGGGCCCCCTAGCATTCAATCTTGGAACTTCAGAGGCATTTTTGTCAAAATCTGCCAAAGAGGATAACTCGCATGCATCATTTCGGGCATGCAGATAGCTTAAACAGAGATGTACCCAATAAGATGCAAGTTATTCAAATGAGGACTCAATTTGCATAATTAATGAGGATATACTATAATTCAAGATTTTATGATAGCACTTCAATACATGTAACGCATCTAACTGAGGGTAGGCGGAACATAAAGAAATACCAAACATGCAAGTAATGGCCCTATTTGTATAATTAATCCTTAATGGCAAATGTTGGGAATTTCATACTTGTGACATGTGTAAGTTACTTAAAACTAGCACGTCGGCAGAACGTACTGCACCTGCGCGAAACCCGTAATGTATTGTGCATAGCACTTTGGCAGAACGTCTCATATAAGGTTGTATTAGAGCATATAAGGTTGCCAGCCTGTCTGTAGTTTTCAGATGTTGTATAGGAAAAGATATCGTCTGCAACAGGCAAAATTTTTATGCAACGTTGACCAAACATCCAACGAAAAACGTGAAAAATCAGGGTTTCGTGCAGGCGCAGTACGTTCTGCCGACGTGCTCTTAAAACTGAACATCACCATGCATAGATCATGTAAATGTGGAAGTTATTTGCATAAAAGTTACGAAAGCTCTATAACTGTCAAGAAGGTATGAGCTCGCCGAACTCTAGTTAAAACTGTTGTGCCATGACTAAGAAAAGATTGAAAATCTAAAAATTGCAAACATGCATTTCAGGTAATTAAATTGTGCTGTATTCTATGATGTGGTATGATGTTTTTAAAAAAAAGAAATCGACAATTTTTACTTTTTTTCTATGATAGTTTCGTACAAAAAATAAATGCAATTGGTTAATTTAGTTCTTTTCTCATCAATTCTAGTCAATTTGGTAGAATTTCAACCCAAAATGTATGACTTCCGCACTTTTGTCAAGTACGCGGCACTGTCCTGCATTTATCTTACTTTTTGCACGTTCTCTGTCCCCTACCTAGATTTATCCCCTACCTAGCTCTGTCACCTACCACAAGAAAAGTGTGATTTTGCTGGTCCCCAAATAGCATCAGTGTCGCCAAATAATATGAAGAACAGACTCTAAACTTAAAATGTTGATGTCCTACTCCAAGAGAGGCTTTACCGGTTAAAAGACTCTACTTGAGATGAATGACGACTGTTTATTTAGTACACATTAGCGACACATTTTCTCATCATCCCTTGTTGATATTATCTAAAGAAAATTTCAGACGGCTTCACTGTTGTAGTGTCATAAATTAGAAGCCACTGACTTAAAATGTGGATATTTTGTGCAAGATGAAACATCAAATACTAAAGATGAGTTCTATCAGTCATTCAAGCCTAGTGTCAGGGAAAATGCGCACTCTGCTAGTTGTGTGGGATTATTTGTAAATGGTTCTACAAAGTACAATTGATCATAGAGTTAGAGCGAGTACTTATCGGACAACAAGAAAATGAACATTTGACATGTTGATACTAGAAAATGGGCATAAAGCCTGCCTTATATTTCTCCATCAAATATGTCCTAATGTTTACTTCCGGGTAGGGAAGTATTTTGGGGGGTTTGTTTGTGATTGTGATTGTGTGTGTGTGTGCGCGCGCGCGTTAACTTTCAAATGCCGCAAGTATGAAATTATGGGCAGTTACCACTATGAAATTATAGCATGTTCTCACTAATTATGCAAATTAGGTCTTCATTTACATAATATCAGCCAATGTTCCTCTCGTTGTCAATTCCATATGTCACAAGCTTGAATATTCCTATCGTGGATTTCCTCATTAGTTATGCAGATTAGATCCTCATGTGCATAATTGTCATCTAATTATGTCAAGCTTTTCGATCCGTCAACCTGTTCTTGATTCATCCTCCTTTGAATATATTTTTTCAAAACACACCGCTGCCGTTCAAGAAAAAGCTGCTAGGGGGCCCAGCTTCACGTAACTTCTTCGCGAGAACAAAAGCTATCTACCATCCAAAATTCGCATGTCCAGATCAAGAGATCAAGAGATAATAAAACCAGAAGTTTTGCTGCAGTACCATAACAAGGCGCCAGGGGGCCAAAATCATTTCGAGGTGTCATCAAGACCTACCCACATATTAAATATCAATCCATCTAAGCCTTCTCGATGTATCGTGTTTACACAAACAGACAGACACATACACTATTTTCTTTAAGAAAAAAGATATCGTTTTGCTGGTGGCGTCAGATGGTTACTATGCATTTCAAGTTCTTCACTGTTGACTTGGTGCAGATTTACTACTAGTAACTTCGTTGAGCATAAAATGTGGCACCGTCCGGTGAATATTATTGTGTCGTTTGTCGATTCAAGAGCATCTTTAGATAACACAGTTTGGGACATTTAACTTGGGTTATTTAAAGGAGATAACAGTGCCACTAGCTAGGTCCCGTTTGGACACTACCTATATCTGAGATACGTTGCCGAAATGCATCTGTAATGCACAGTAATGAACAGCCCAGATACGTTACACCCCGTTATACCCTAAGGGAAATGCAGCTGTAGAACACAGGAATGTACGGCCAAAAAAAACGACACAGCAATGCTGCTGGGTTTGGCAATGTATAACTAACTGTATAACTAACTAGAAAGGCCAATATTTGTTCGTGAACAAATACAACATATTTCACTCTATCTCCCCCTATACAAGAATGGACTGTTCCAAACTCACCTCCGTGCAAAAGAGGAACATTCCAAGATAACTTCTGCCCAAAAGTGAAGTACAGTATTGCCAAGTTATCCCAGTCTGAAATAGAGCCTTACCAATTCTTCCCTAATTTTTAAAAAAAGGTTGTTCTCTCTATTCAATAATGGACTACAGCGACACCCCACACAAATAATGACTTTTTCATAATAACCCTAGTCCAAAATTGAATTTTTAAAAATTGCTCCATTCACGAATGGACTCATCCAGCAACCCCTGTGTAATGTTATAGATCAGTCCAATCAGCAAGAAGAACCACTACCGGCTCTCCTTACAAAATATGGTCAACACACCAAATATGGTCACACACACTGGTTATAGTACAGTTTTCCTGAAAACAGTAAAAAAGTGGGAAATTATACAATTTTTAAGATGTGTGTGCCAAAAGTGCTAATGAATTTCTGTGGGCATTTATCTAATTACCATTACCAAATTTCATGTGGGTTAAATACCTGGGCTCCAGAGACCAAAATATATATCGTTTGTCTCAAAATAGCAAAAAACAATAAAACAATTTTAAACGTCTGTATCAAAAAGATTAAGAAAAAAACAACCGGGGCCAAAATGTGGATTTTGAATCGATTGGCAGGAAATGAAGAAGGAGAAGAAACACGAGGAAAAACAAATTATTTCATCGATACATATGGTATGGAGTGAAATAGAATAAAACAGGTCACATGGTCAGTTTCTTGTGTACGTAGCAGCGTTACAAATACTCAAGAAACGCTTTCACAAAAGACGAAAAATAAAGACTGAATTTTCTTCGTCGTTGGTCTTCGATAGATCTAGGAAAAATCCTGAATGCAAAATATGTCCAAACACCACAATCACATACTTTAATGCATCTGTTAAGATCGTTTGCAATTTTTATCTGAATGCTAGTCCATTTTCATCATTGCGTTTATTATCAATCTTCTCATTGGTGGAATGACTACAGAGCTTTCACTCCAGGACCGTTTGTGGTTCCTAGTTTTAGTCAGGTCCTCTCTTTTCTATAATCTATTTTAAGATAATACCATTGTAGGTAACGCATGGTGACAAGCTGCAGCCTAATTCCCATAATGTAGCACGGAGTGGAGGCGCCATTTTAGATTTGTCTGGCGGGACCTTTGCGTGACTAATTTCACACAAAAAAAAAGAGGAGAAGTGCTTGAGGGCACACATATAGACTCCCTGCTGGAATGTTGGCGCTCTCTCACTTCCTCATCTCAAAGTAGGGTCGATCGACTTGAGGTCAGCCTGACGATTGACCCCTTTTTGTATCCGTTATACGTCGATGGTTTTCAGCCTGCGTAACTGTACCATATTGGGAAATGCTTTTCTTACAGCAGTAACTTTTTCGTACTGGTGAATAAATGTAGTTTGCATGAATTCTTTTTATTTTGATATATCATCACAATGATATTTAAGTATTTGGCCAAATCCGTACTGAGAAAATTAAATGAAAATATGATAAGCCGATAAACAACTAAATATCGGTATGGTCATCATACCGGGATCTACCACATCACCCGCACACTTACAAACATGGTTACTACTTAGTATCACACCGGGATCTACCACATCACCCGCACACTTACAAACATGGTCATCACACCGGGATCTACCACATCACCCGCACACTTACAAACATGGTCATCACACCGGGATCTACCACATCACCCGCACACTTACAAACATGGTTACTACTTAGTATCACACCGGGATCTACCACATCACCCGCACACTTACAAACATGGTCATCACACCGGGATCTACCACATCACCCGCACACTTACAAACATGGTTACTACTTAGTATCACACCGGGATCTACCACATCACCCGCACACTAGCTTACAAACATGGTTATCACACCGGGGGCCTTATCTACAGGAAATAATTGCAAACACGTTATCTACTTAGTGTTTGCATATACGGAGTCGCTGATGCTCTCTTTATTGACATGGCCATGTAACATTATCAAATTTTAAAATCTTCACTAACAGTAATACTCACGGTAATAAAGTTTTGTGCTTCGTTCACGCCCCAATGCTGGGTAGATGTGTTTTCCAGTTTTTGTTGCTGTTTTGTGGGGGTTGAGGGTGGTCATGTTGCAATTGTTGGTGAATGTTGGTTTAGAGCGCGGAGAGAGCGCTGAACTCTACGAAAAACGTGCTCAAGTGGCACCTCTCCGGCGACCTTTCTGCGCTCTCTGCGCGACCAAAAACTCAAATGTCAGCAACTTGTATGGGCGACCAAAGATTTCACAACTCACTCAGCTAACTACGGAAAAAGAGAACGAATTTTTGTACGTTTTGTGTGTTTTGTGTGTTTTGTTTTCAAAGTCATTCTTGTACATGCTGCATCATATTCAAATTATGAAATCACGGGTGTACTACCCTGATTCCAATAGGATGGCGCTCTCACTGCGCTTTTTCTGCGACCTGAAATTGGCCGGAGCGCGGAGAAAGCGCCGAGAGATCACCAAGGTCGCCATGTTTGGAATATAAATTACTGTTTAGACCGTTCTGTGCTCTCACGGCGCTCTGTGCGCTCGCTGCGCGCTCTCACGTCGCTCTCTCTGCACTCATTGTTGGATCTCACGGCGACGGTATGAGCCGGTTCAGAACAGTCGCCGAGGTGACGGCGCTCATGGCGCTCTCATCGCGTTCTCAGCGTGCTCCCATGGCGACCTTGGCGATCTCTCAGCGCTTTCCCCGCGCTCCGGCCAATTTCAGGTCGCAGAGAGAGCGCGGTGAGAGCGCCGCCTAGTGGAACAGGGCCCTAAGGGAAATGAAGCTGTAGAACACGGGAATGTACGGCCGAAAAAAGACACAGCAATGCAATTTTTTTCACTTTTTGTATATATATATATACATAAGAACGTTTTCTGTGTTTTATTGCTTTTTAAGTCATTCTTATACATCCTGTATCATATTCAAATTATGAAATCAAGGGTGTAAGGCCCCCATTCCACTAGGACGGCACTCAGATTTCAGGTCGCAGAGACAGCGCGGTGAGAGCGCCGTCCTAGTGGAACGGGGGCCTATGAAAACCGGTGGTTATCCTCGGCCGAAAACCTGATCACCATCAAGACTACCGCGTGTTCACATCAAATAAAAAAACATTATATTCCGGTCCATGAATAAAGAATGATTAGCTTTATGCTGTACACACCCGCGTCCATTATATTTTCGACACCCAATATTTGGCAAAAGCGCCGAGGTAGGTGCATGTAATTACATCGGATGGGTGTTGCTTCCAGCTATTCATGCCCTTAATTATCTAGTATCAGCTTCGAATAGCTGCACTGTTTCATTACACAGGTCCAACAATTTACCGGCACCCACCAGGAGGCATGTACGAGCAGAAATAAAGTGTTCTGTCGTTTATCAAATTGACGCCTGGAGGTGATGAAATGAAAGTGCTGGAATGAAGACGTATCCAACCATGTGTGTGCTAACTGCTGCTGGGAAAAGACTTTAGGCTTAAAGTGTTGTGTACAACTTGCGACAGAATCTAAACAAGCACTTTTTGACACAGCTCCGTTTTCAAAGCCATCTAGATTTATCAGCCCTCCCGCGGGAAGCAGCGGTTTTACGAGAGACAAAGGAAATTGTGTGCAATCTACCGTGAACTTACGACTAGCGTTTTGTCGCCAGCCTTTATTGTTGTACATGAAAGGTCTATCATTTTACCTGAGTTTATGAAAAAAAATTCTATCAATACAGCAGTGGTCTTTCCCGATAGTTTACTTGCACATCTATATACATTATGTTGTAGCAGCATGAAAGTTTAGTGTTGGTAGATAACACGATATTGATTGATGTAATTTATCAAAAACAGATTTTATGTATCATCATGGGAAAAAATCATTTCCTCTATTTGTATTGATGCCAATGTCACTTGAATGTCACTGTGAAAGAGGTTCGATTCTTGTGATTTTGATTCTGGTTATTTAATTAGCCTGGCTTGTAACGTGAAAAACAAGGCGCTTTGTGTTTCCTGCTCCTTAGTGTTGGAGTGATCTCTGAACTCGGCCGCCTGACATCGTTGTTATTATTGTTGGTTTGTAATTCTAATCGTGAAAAATGATAAGACGGCGGAAGAAAAAAAAGTAAAGTTTGGACGAATCAGCAAAGTAGAATAACCTAAAAGAAGGGAATGAATAAGGATCTTCCGGTATATACAAACGATAAAGTGAGTGTATAGATAGATATTGACAGCTAGAAATGAAATTAAAAAGAGAATCTCATCTAAAACTGGTTAACTTAATAGTGATAGATTGCACTATTTGCAACGTGTTTCAACGTTGCTAGCTTTGAACGATTTGCTCGTCAATAATCTTACATGGATCATACGAAATATTACAACAGTACTATAAATTGAACCCATATTTTGTCTAGTTGATATTCTATTTTATGTGATTTCACGCAGCTCGCCTAATAGTTTTCGCCATAAACAAATATTGCAGCTGGGTGCGTATGTTGACAAACGCATTTATTGTTCCCTGTTTTACAAAGTCCAACAGCAATTTTCCATTTCACAACATGGGCATAAAACTCTTCCCAGTGTTGGTAAACCAGCTTCAAAGACCATTTGCCGTAATGGCGGCGTGTCATGACTTACAACTCTCTTCCAACGCCGTAAAGACAGGGGTTATTGTTCAAGTATCACCAATTTTTATTTCATACAGCGGTATTTCTATCATCCAATTCATCTCAACATAGCTGCTCATGAAACAATGAGGCTCAATTCTAGCCTTGACAGATTGCGCATGCAGTCAAAGGTTTGGGTATTTTGAGGGTATGTACAGTTTTTAGTTTATTATTATACGTGACAGATATGATATAGCACATATCTCCACACAAACACTAAAGAAGGAAATAATTTAACTCCCTAGACAACTTCTACAGTCCTGAGAACTTAACGAAACCCAGTTGGGACGTACACCATGTCCTGTGTAGTCAGGAGGGATTGTGATGTTCAGACACAGCACCATTTATTTCTCCGCTTTTGTGACATTGGCGAGTTTTCGTGCGAGGTTCTGAGAATTCTGCACGGTCCTCACGTCCCACCAGGGAAGACACGGGCTTTACCCTCCCTATGACCATCTCGGGGATGCTAATATGGATAGAGTATTAGAAGGCCGTGAAATAAATCCACTCATACATGTTTATGGCAGGTGTGTAATAAGGGATATCGCCACAGGCTGGCGCCGGTAAAATCCGCCACTGACCACTGGCCAGCTTAACATGGCAGCAAACGGCAGGACATAAATAAGCCAATAATGCTGCTCTCATTGATGTAGAACGTGCGAGTTGGGCTGTACCAAGTGCCAGAGGGACTTTTCTTCTCTATTGCCTGTAAATTTGAGATACTGTATTTACGTATGATAGACAGATCTGTCACGTCCTGGACACTGTAAAATAATACTCAAGTCTGTAACTACAATCTTTATGTGTGCATGTGTGTGTCCATGTGTGTGTGTGTGTGTGTGTGTGTGTGTGTGTGTGTGTGTGTGTGTGTGTGTGTGTGTGTGTGTGTGTGTGTGTGCGCGCGCGTGTGTGTGTGTGTGTGTGTGTGTGTGTGTGTGTGTGCGCGCGTGCGTGCGTGTGTGTGTGTGTCCGTTCGTGCGTGTGTGCGTGCATGCGTGTGTGTGCAGGCATGTGTGTGTGTGTGTGTGTGCAGGCGTGCATGCGTTAGTGAGTCCGTGTGTGTGTGTGTGTGTGTGTGTGTGTGTGTGTGTGTGTGTGTGTGTGTGTGTGTGTGTGTGTGTGTGTGTGCTTGCTCAGATAGATTCTCCCATGAAACAGAGAACTGTCCTTGCATGTTTACCCACCACATGAACCCGAGCCGAGTCCATAAAGCGGACGCAACAGTTCTAGCTTGCACCTGTTAAAATCACACACCGTTTTATCGCTCCTAGGGCACAATTTCACGCCAGTGAGTTTATGAATTGTGCCCTTTACGGACGAAAGTTTTAACAGTCAACTTGTCGCGAATAAAGATGAAGACTTCACTGGGAAATTGAAACATGACAAAATGAAAGAAACATTTCTGTGTAAAAACAAGTTCGAAATTTGTAGAAATCAGGCACGGTCCTGGATAGTCTCCGGGCGTACAAGAACGTGGATTAGCCCGTGGACTACAAAATGTATCTGGAACAGTGCCTGAGCTTGGTACTGAATAAAGCAGGGTTCTGGATACAACAGTCCATGAACCGTGAACCAATGATGTACGAGAATGAATGAAATTCAAAGGAACATTGTTGGAGCATCGTTGGTGGGACGGATCGCATAATTTGTTGCAATCGATGTAATAAAATTGGAGGAAATTACGTATTGGGTGTTCCTTCCATAGCCGTGTTTTGAAGATATATTCAGAGAAACCTGTCGCTTTCATGGCAAATATACCCGTGTTTATGGTGCCCTGTGATACGAACATACTTATAAATTTGCATTTATGAAATTCAATGCATGTGTTGGCACAACGCGCTGCAAAATACCACAGCAAAGCGACTGCTATCGATTTTCCTTTTCTCATGTTTCTTGCAATGCAGTATATTGTTACTGCCAACCCCTGATCACCATACGTTTTCTAGATGGAGTTTGGTAAGGTTTTCGATGCTTTACGACCGTTTGAACAGTCCAGTCTGTAATGCTATGCCCTGGGGAATCAGAGAAGGCCACAGACGCAAGCAATCAAATACGAAGTAGAATATTTACAGTGACGTCGATATTTCCCTGCTAAATGCGCGGCAACGAAAGCGTAAAAAAGACAAGGGCAATTTTACGAACTCGTACACCACTGCGGGGAAAAGTATCATTTATCTTTTCTAATCACTTCTGCAGTTGATGAGTGTGAAGCGTAATCCTTTATCTGGCGTATCCTCATCATGGTTGTTTTCATTTTGAACAGGTGCGTTCTGATCGGTTACAAGTTTATGGGAAAGGCTTACCCTGTCAGAGCTTTGACACTCGGGTGGTCTCGGTGCGTATTGATCATGAATACCAATAACAACACATAGACTGTCAAAGATAGAAGGTAAAAATTGCTGACGTGGCTGGGCTGACTGCATTATAGATGATGTCATTTCTTAACGTCGAAATACCTGAACAGGTCTTGGTTTCATTTCAAGTGTACAAACGCAATTTGCTCCGTAACACACATGTGATGTTTGTAGGCTCACCGTTAGGAGGAGGGGTCGATGTCCAGACGTAGGTGATTACACGACCCAATTCCTGCGCGGACCTGCGCCATGCATGTTCTGCGTTATGTGCGGCACTTCCTTGGGGTAAACCTTTATTATTAGAAAGTCTCGCCCTTCAACAATGAAAATTGATCACCAGCTACAGCCAAGAAAGTAATAAAAGAAGGCATCGCCACCCCACTAAATGATGTATTACGCCCAATTTTATGGAGTTTTTACGTGTTGTCGACAATTGTACGCTAGCTGTTTGATGCGCCCTCCGAAGCGAGAAGTAAACCCTAAAACAGATGGAGCTCTGCACGCTACAGATCCCCCTCGGTAATTGCCACCATTTCAGCCTCTCAATTATTGATAATGCATAATAAGGAACACGACAATGAATAGCGTCATTAGATCTCCTTAGTGAGAAGAGGCGCACCTTCCCCGTCTTCGGGACTCCTTGGAGCGTTTTGTGAGATAATGGTCTCTACCGACTTGTGTTCGGGTGCAATGCCGAAGAACGAGTCCCAAAGAAACACTGGAAATCGGATATTTTGTGTAATAATGACTTTTCATTGTGTGCGGGCCCCACCAGGCCTACCCCTGTCTCGATGTATGGGAAAAACATATTGCAGGTCACGGCATGGCGGTCTCGTCAGTCGATATGCAATCAGCGTTATAGTTCATGTACATTTGTGGATTGAAACCGCTGTAGTAAGGGAATTCCGATGGAAAGAGGCCAATTGGAAATAAAAGTAACGAGGGGATTAGCATTCTTTACCCCACATTTCTGAATAGAAGAATAGTCAGTTGAAAGAATCTTTCCAACTAACTACACACTCTCGTGGTCATTTCAACTGCGTCTGTAAGCCAAGCAAAAGGTCAAACATACTCAAAAATATACTTCACCCGCAACAATGGTCTGTGTTTGCCAAACAACTAGAGTTAAATGCAGACCTGTGCGTTTCTCTCCTTCAGCTTTGATTGAAAGCAACCGTTGCCCCAGGACTGTTTATTCCAAAGGGTTTGTGGCAGGTCAGACAGAGTCCTGAGGACTGGTCCACACTAGTTAGTATAAGGTTAATACGATGAGCTCTTGACTACAAACCATACAAAACATGCAGTCAGAACTACAAACATGCACAGTCAGAACTACAAACATGCACAGTCAGAACTACCAACAAAAATCTGCGAAATACGAAAAGGCAACTGTCTTTCATTTGCAGACGTCAAATATTTCTCCGATGTTTGGTGTATGATGTTTCAGGTGACAGCAATTGGCATTGTTATCCCTTAATCAACTGCAGTGAGTAAAACACACACACAAACACACAAACGTCCACATAAACATGCACACAAACATACACACTGGCACACATACACACAAACACACACACACACAAACTCACATAAAACATACAGAAACACATATTCAAAAACACACACACACACATACACACAAATACGCGCGCGCACACACACACACACACACACACACACACACAAACACATACCAACACACACACACACACGCACAAACACACACATCTTAACAGTAGACCTCGTGAAAATAATGGGCTGCTGTTCGCTTGGCGTAGAAAACAATATACTGAACGCCATCAAGCATGCCTTTGTCAATGTACCGATTATTGCGTGGAGATAATATTGCTGTCGGATACCGCGCTATTGTCTGGTACAGACACGGTAGGAAAGTTGAGATGCAATTTTATCAATTCTTTATGGAATTGTTGAGCCGTGACGTTGGAATTAGAAAAAAAAGAAAATTAGAAGAAAATGTATAGAAGGTGCAGTTAGTTCATTTGCTGGTGATGCTGGGATTTTTTTCAAGATGCTAAAACACAGCGTTTCAAAATTACTGCATATATAGATATCGTACAATTTTACGGTTAGAATGTAACCGGATCCGGTTTCCTAACGAACACCCACTGGAGTGGAATAGTCCTGTCTGTACATCAGGTCCATTTCTCGCTGCCAGACGGAAGGGCCTTTCCGAGCTCAAGCGATCTCAGGTCCCATCCTGGAGGAATATGATGCTCCCAATTCCATATCCACACGATCGATAGCCCGCATTTGTTCTTAACGACACAGTGTAACAACTGGCAAATCCCATACCGAGAAAAGTGGAGGGTATGGTGTCAGATTAAGGAGACAGCTGCGAGTTTTCAATACTTGCCCATAGGTTGAATCTTGTAAGAGAAAATTCATGATAATGCAATATTTACAGTTTGTATGGACTCTCAGCTCTCGTGCTTTTTTCTCTGTGTATGCAAAATCGATCGTTAGTTCAGTGTCCTTCAGCTCAATATATTCCACCCAAGGATGACCTGAAACCTTCATTCGTCAGCAGAACCACACATTTATCTGACATCAGGGTAAAACATTCAATCCATGACGTTTAGATTTCCCAAGTTCCTGATTCGGCTGATCATCACTGATGATAATGATGTTTGTGCGGTAGGACTGAGCCAACCGTTGCGGTCTGTTAAGGAAGTTTGTCTATCGCTCAAGTACAGAGACAGTGCACATACTGAAGGTCCCCGCTGCAGGTCAGTTTCACGTATGTTTACGTGCTCTTACAACCATTCCCTGAAGATCGTCTTGAAGATGACGATTTAACGTACGCAGAGATCAGATCACGCCTTATGGCAGAGACTCGATATTCCTCTGCCAGGTAAGGGACGTAACAAATGCGAACGGAGTGGAGCCATGATAATATCTACAGCGGCGACTATCTCATTTCACGGTGGGCGGCAGTCTGAAGGCTTTGGGCAACATGTCACGTCCTCCGGCCGATCATGACAATCACATTATCTTGGGTACCACGCATGTACACTATAGGACGACCTTCTCAAAACATTAAATCCTGATGGATGTGGCTGAAAAAAGATATGACAATGAAATGACATATCCAATTTTGTTCATATAGCATATCTTTGAGTCAAGCGAGGGCGGTTGTTGAAGTAGTAGCTTTCAGGAATATGCTATGACTGCTTAAATGTCCTGGTGGTCGTTCTCTGTTTGGAGAGTGGATGCCAGAGGGTAAACTGACTATAGAAACTTAAAGCCTGCCCTCTATCTCATCTGATGTCAGTATAACGAACCCTACTGGAGCTGCAAGCCTTCGCGCCCCTCCCCTCACCAGACAATACGATTAATCAACTCACCGAAGTGCTTCATACCAATCTTGCAAGAGTACTCCAGTGGGAGCTTACTCGGCTTTCCCCAGAAAGAAAATCATTGGAAATTGTTAATGGAGGCGACCAAGGGGAACGTTTTCTTCTTTCCGCTGAGTATCAGTGGTCCTAATGTTAACGTTATATCTGCATCCGAAACGCCCATTTGTAACTCTGGTAAAAAATCAGTGCCTACTCGTTCTTCATGTTGTTCTGTCGTGGGCTGCTATTGTATCCAGAACCATGCCCATATAGTTCTATCTCTTAATGGGTTAGTGTTAGGATCAGACACGGTTCTGTATAGTCTCCGCGTATATATACAAGAGCGTGGATTGGCCCCAGGCACGGTTCTGGATAAGTGTTGACTATCCAAAACCGTGCCTGAGCATGGTTCTGGATAAAGCAAGAACGATCCGTCAACCGGTTCTTCAGCTATCCTCCTCCTTCAAAAGTATTATACAAACGCCCCTGCAGTTCCAGAACAAGCTGCTAGGGGGCTCAAACACACGCCACTTCTTCCCGAACACAAGAGCTATCTACAGCACCTTCAAAAATTTGAAATACCCTAGTATGTCGTGATTAAGAGATATCAAAACCGGATGTTCCGCTGCAATACCATAGAAATCCGCCAGGGGACCCCAAATGTAATCATTTTGAGATCTCATCAAGGCCTACCCACATACCAAATATCAAGGCAATCCACCTAAGTCTTCTTGAGGTGTTTACACACACACACACACACACACACACACACACACACACACACACACACACACACACATACACACACACATACACACACACGCGCGCGCACGCGCCACCGGAGACATAACCTTCTTGGCAAAGGTAATTATTGCTATCAGTCTCCAAGAATCTTTGCAGAGTTTAGTCAAATGTCGGTTCATAGCGGCATGGTTAAGCAGATACCTGAACGGTGACCTTTGACGACGTCCACAAAAGGTTTCCACTGAGCTTCGGGGCTATTTATTCTGTCTCGCAAGCCTGGATTTGCTTTGGGATAACAGTAACATTGTATAAATGCGTCTTTTGGATTCAGTTGCAATCAAAAGCACTATGGATATGGAGGCATGACCCAAAGTCATGAAGTTGCAGCGCTTTCATCGGTAAACCCAGCTTCTAAAACAAATACTGCATCGGTCGTAGTGTTTGTTGTTAGATTTACAAGTGTATCCGCCGTGTAGGTCATTTGTTGCTGATCGATAAATTGTATTTACATTGTGAATTACGTCCACGTTGGCAATTCACAACCTCTTGTCCTTCCCAGCCTTCAAAATAATCAATGTACGAGAAGCTCCACAGGTAATTTACCATTAAGATACTGCTGATAGCCTTAATGTAATGGTTTACTTGGCCTGAGAAGCCTCACTTCCTCTGGAGATTGAACCTATTAGCAGATCGCAGGCTGAGCTCATGTTTAGGTTCTGATGGAACAGGTATGTCATCAAACAGGAACAGACAATCAATCTAACAGATCTGCTCTTGAACGGCCGTAAAGCACTTGGACTTGGCATTTTTGTCTATCAAAGTATCAAAATCCCAAGCTACATAAAGAAAGGTTGCAATCAATATAGAAAGAACTCAAGAATCTGTACGTATGTATATGAAAACTAATGACACGATGACTTATTCCTGAAGAATTAAGAGATAATGACCCGCCACCGAATAAAACCACAGAGTGAGCGAAGCGAAAGAGTTGGCTTTATGAGGAGGTTATAGTAACTGACAAGGCCTTATTACACCAAATACGCCGGGAAACAGGCGGGTCATTCATTATCATATAGCCCATCCAAAGTGACCCATATATAATATACGAATTCCTGTATGATGAATAGATCCTTTGTACAAAATACATGTAAATATATTTTGTCCAACGTTTGAGAAACCCATTTGAAAATCTACTTTTTCTCCTTTTAGTATAAAAGAAGATTACAAATGCCATTGTGGAACCAACATTTCAGAAAATATTTCATAACATTGCAATCTTGGCATGTCAAATCTTTCCCAAATCTACTCAGCTCTACTCTATTCATTATCCTTTGCTGTGTGATATGTATTTCTTCTTCTGATTGGTCAATGTCATATAAATGCCCTTGTACCTGTTGATCCTATATTATCGTACAAGGCGATTTAGTTGGTTTCAACCGCCGATAAAAGCCGATATGATATGTACATATCTCTGAAATGACCAAGGTTTCATCTAAAGGTATTCTCACTTGCAACAGCTCAGAAAACACTCTGAATTTATGTGACATCTGGACAGGAGACAGAAGACTGCCAATACATAGCCCGGAAATTACATGAGCCAGGAATTCCTCTCCGGCATAATAAATTGTCAAAAAGTCAGTCACTCTTCCGAGCGTACAGTATCTTCATGATATAGTCCTTTTAGGGCACAGGACAGTAATTCGCGCAGGCCTATTTTGAGTAACCATTGATGATTGCATCCAAACCAACTGTAAACAGTCTTTTTATTGGTATATGTTGATGAATGTTGGCTGGGAGAGGGTTTTTTATTTTTATTTTGTTTAGCAAACTGGCTTTCAGGCTTGTTTGAGCTGCCCGGTAGAACTCAAGAAGTTATTGTGTTTGGCTGTAGTCTAAAGCCATAAGAGGGGTCATAGGTCACGGTGAGTTTGTTTTGGTCGGAACGCACATGTTCTGCCGTATAAAATTCAGGAATGTTGGACTAAATGGACAATTTAGGGGTTGGACTACCTTATTAATGTGTGTTTTAATGGTCTAAAACTCAAGTAGGTGATTTTTAACAGTTTAGTTCTTGTATGTTTACCATGTGTCTCAATGGCAACTCGCAATACTGGCCTGTGCCCTTTATATCGTTAATCGTCCCCACATGCACGCAGTATAGCTGGCCCTGTCGTCACATCCTTTGCATTACACGTGTTTGACATTGATAAATGTATCTTTCTGAAATACCAGTGTCCTAAGTTGGAGTGATCAGCATGATATTGATGGAAAACATGACATGTTGAGACTCTTACGATTAGAATACACGGATTTCCATATTTTATGTGTGAGGTTAATAGGGTGTGAGGTTTTCCTCCTGAAAAGACTGTCTGAAAATGACGCATAATTTTCCCAGTCAAATTGTTACTATTGTAACTATAAATAGTCTCATTCCGTTACATTCGCGCAGGCCTATTTTGACTACTGTAAGTAACATGGAACACATGAAAATAATCGTAATATATTGCTCGTAAAAATACAACAGTAAGGAGACAAAATGAACAGAATTAACAAGACGTGATTTACAACACTATCAAAAAAGTTTTGATATCTTGTCAGGGGTCAAAAGGTCAAGGTTCCCTATGTCAAGGCATAGTCAAGGCTGTTTCATAAAAGAATTATACTTGCATTGAAGTAGCATTTCCATGTCAAGGCACTTTATAGGATCGAGTTGTATTGACCTCGATACACATAAACATGTAGCTCGGCGAACGAGCCTTTACATTATTCTCTGGTCCATATATTATTCTCTGGCACGTTATCCTTCACCCTCATCCACGGAAGTTGACAGTGCTCAAGCTTGTAGTCTGGGGTTATGTGGATTATCATCCAGCATCACACCAATACTCAAGCCTTTCGCGACTTTACAAGAGTCAAATATGGATTTTGGCGACGTTTCAGGAGCAAGCCTTATAGTATATTATGTGTCTACTTCAAGAATGTTAGCTATTACACAGACATTCTGCGATCTACGTGCATGCGGAGTTCACATCTGTCTGTCCCCGGAAGTAGGTGTATGTGTACCGGGTATATGTTGACCAGTAAGTAGCCATCACTTTCCCAATGAGCGCCAGCCGGGAAGCCTGCGTTTTGAGAATTTGTCCCTCTTTCTGGGATGTCTGGAGACCATCTGCTTGTCCCCGGAATCAGGTGTATCGGGTATCTGTTATAGTACTTTAAAGAGGCATTATGGCAGGAACGAAATCTTACTACACAAACTCCCAGAAAACAACGGTATCACATAACAAATTCATCACAAAATAATAACACTAAATATTAGATTAGAAACCATCGAAAGGCAATAACTTTTATCACAAACCCACATTTATTGTAATGTTTGCAAATAATCGCCTTGAAACTGTACTTCATGATCTTTATCATCACCCGACTAATTAGGGCGCGCAAACACTGCCTAAATGTCTGAACCAACTTCAACAATTTTCTTCGTCCTCAAAGAAATAATTTCAAGTACTCCCAAATCCGACCAGATGATGATGACTCCCAAATCATGGAAATGCATCGGTTAAAAAGGTGTACAGTTATGATGCAATCAAACTATTAGTTTGTATAACTGAACACGCTTTCACAGATATATTTCCATTGCAAAAATACTTAAATCTACTCCATAGAAAATAGATATAATCGTTATAATCTAAAACAGCTTAGAGCATTAACAAAATGGCGATTGAATGTGCAGGTGGATGTAATCAAAACAAAACTGGAGAAGGCAAATCTTACCGATACAAGAAGTTTGGAGTGAAAGGTTCGTTGTGTATACGGAATTGGTTTTGTTTGTCGGTTGGTGTGAATGATGGGCAGTAGACATTCAGCGTGGCTATTTTAGCCTCCTATGCATCTTGCTTTACCCGCTGGTACGCGGGTGTGTGTTCGACGGCCATGGCAAGATAGCAATCGCAGGGTGGTACCTCCGGGACCATCGGAATTGGAAAACCTGACAGTGTTATCAGTCATTTAACTCATGCATATATATATACCTAAGGCACTAACAACTTCAAGATATAAAACACACGTAGCTGCAAACGTTCATTCTATCACGAAAGATATCTTTTCACAGCAACTCCACAACGTCTGTGCTTTTTTTTTTGTTACCCTGAAGTGGTATATATATCTTTACTTTGACTCTATGTAGACAAGACGCTCCCCGCAATACACCAGGTATCTCGAGGGGTAGAGGACAACAGGATGTTTCGAACCAGTGTAACCAAGATACCTACATTGAACAGCAAGGGTGCTTGGATGTGATGATATCGTAGCCTCTTTTGCGTGCAAAAATTTGACATGAATGAATGAATGAATGAATGAATATCCTTTATTTAGACTTGAATGCCCTGTCGGCCTTAGCCGCTCTTTCCAGAGGTCCAGTTGGGAGGGGGAGGGGTCACGGAAACACCAAAAATAGATAAATTAAATAAATTAAAATAAAAATATTTACCAAATACTTAATGTAGTCGTCACATCATTTCCAAAATTCGCAATCCGTAAGTCAAATTTCTCAAATTACCGTACTAGTATCCTTTCTTTGAAAGTCCTCACTGATGGGGCATCCTCCGGTATGCTGTTCCACATGACAGCCCCAGACACAGCCAGTGATCTCCGCATACAGTCCCTGGTCACTCTGGGCACCATCAATATGTTGGAGGAAGCTTGCCTGGTGGTTCTGATGGCACTCTCACGACAGTTTACAAAGAGTTCATTCATGTGTCCTGGCATCATGTTGTTCAGTGTTTTGTACACTAACAAAACTTTTTGTGTTTTGTGAATAGTCGCAACATCCTTCCATCCAAGAAGCCGGTGCACTTCAGCAGATGGTGTTCTTGGCTGAAGACCCAGGATCAGTTTACCTACTCTATTCTGCATCCTCTGTAGTCTTTGGATTTGAAACATGCTGGCACGATCCCACCATGTACAGTTGTAAGTTAAATGAGGAAGAAAAATAGTGTTGTACAGAGTTACTAGAGTGGTCTGCGTTACAAATGGACGTACCTGTCGCATCACGCCAAGTGCACGTTTTAGTTTGGTTAAGACAGTACTGACATGCTTAAATGCTGACCTCCGTAATATTGAGAGGTGGCTGGATGCTAACAGACTGACCCTTAACGTCGGTAAATGCAAGTCCATGTTTTTCGGCACTCTGAGAAGGCTGCGTCTAGATAATGAAGAACTAAGTCTTACTCTTTCCGGAACATACTTGGAAGTTGTTTGATGCTTCAAATATCTAGGTGTTTGGTTTGACCCCTGTCTAACTTGGAGCATACATATTAACAACCTATGCAATGCAATGTCCTCCAGGCTAGGAGTGTTAAGACGCCTAGTGCCAATTCTACCACCTAAGATAATCTCTATGCTGTTTAACTGTATGATTCTTCCTAAGATTGAATATTGTGACATTGTATGGGCCAACTGTGGTCAAACTCTCTCAGACAACCTTCAGAAACTGCAGAACCGTGCAGCGAGGCTTGTTCTGGGTATATCACGTACTTCACATGTAGACAATGAACAGCTATCTGCGTTAGGTTGGAACTCCCTGGCCAGTCGTCGGCAAATGCACCTCCTACAAACCGTCTTCAAGTCAATCCACCAACAAGTACCTGAATACCTACAAATATTTAACAGAACATCTCAAAGCTATCAAACAAGGCACAATACTAACTTATCTTTAAAACTTCCTAAAGTCCGATTAGAATCTGGCCGGAGAAAGTTTGCATACAGGGTTGCATCTGCCTGGAACGATCTACCTGCCACAATGAGTGGCTACGTCCAGCCTATCATTTAAGAGGCTTCTCAAGCAATACTGCTGACCTCTGACCTCCTGACCTTGGCCTGGACTAATGACTTCGATTTCTGGTAAACGATTCTGTTTTGACGCTCCGTTATGTATTTATGTATTGCTATTATTTTTGTTGTCCGTTTGTCTCAGTTTGTGATGTCCTACCTGTTAACAGGGCATGCCTGAAAAGCAATGCGGTTAGCATTGAGCTGTATCTACCCTGTATAAATAAAACAGAAACAAACAAACATGTAGGTCCCATTTCAGCTCGTTGTCTACGGTTACATCTAGGTACTTATGTGCTGAAACTGCATTCAACACTTCCTTATTGATGTTTACTTTTAATTGGTGTGCTCTTAGTAGTCTCTTGTTTGTCCCAATAAGCATAACTTTACACTTACTTGCATTAATTGACAAGCTGTTGGCTACAAACTACAAAGCATCGCCATCAGTGCTTGATAACTTTTAAAAGTTCTGCAAAAGTTATCTTCTGAAAATGAAGATTTTAATAGATGGTGCTTATTTTTTATACTATGGACTTAACATCCGACAGCTATGTTGCCCAGCATAATTCAACTGACGTTGTAATTTTTTACGTATGGCATCCTGGTCTGTAAAACTACAGCCTACAGAAACGACGCGCGATGCAGCAAGACAATATTTCCGATATTGTGGTCAAAAGATGCTTCCACACTATTTCGTATGTATAATATCTATCATCAATGTGCGGCCCTGTTGGCTGTGGGTTCATCAATAAGTTATGATATCTACGGATCCAAAATACAGTAAAGTGCTAGAAACGTACTCTCTATACTTTCCTTCATCGTATTCCGTCTAGTCAAAACTTTAAACCACGCTTACAGTTAGATGAAACTTAAATGAATGAATGAATGAATGAATGGACGAACTTTATTGCTCGACAGTCGTACATGGTACAATGTATGTCAGTAAATCAACAATGCTACAAAACTAATCTATACTACAATTATAACTAAAAAATATTTTCGATGAGAAATTATTATCGATAACAATATGTGAGTTACAATATAGTCATGTATGGATGATTGGTCTAGATTTTGGAATGAGATTAGATGTGCAAATGTTCGGTGTAATATAGCTAGCTGCCGTGTGTTACACCGAAGGGCAGTTATATCGGCTATACAGATACAGAGGGGTTCTGAACCACTCTGACTGCATAGAGAATGAGACTTATTGCAGGCTCATTATACAACAGCTGTTAGAGTTGCATGTCGCAGCACCTGATGATCCTGAAAGGCGACCGTGACGCAAAGCATGCAGGGAATGACATGCAACCTCCATAAAATAAACATATAACAATAGACATCATCCGTAATTTTCTCAATAGTCATTTATTATGTCGACTTTGTTCACTCTTATGTAAACGTTTTCGATGAAATAGAAAACTACTATATTTCAGGATAAGATTTTTCTTTACTGAGGTGGATTCGATGCCCACTAATGGTGCCTTTTTTTCTGTGGAGAAAAAAACACAAGCAACTTAACGGCAAAACACCTTGTGTTCACTTTATCAGTTTATGAGTAGAAAAACACTATTGACCATTATCCAATGCAGAAAAGTATGATGCTCCCAATATTTATTGCTTTTGCATGATACCATGTCATATAATTTACCCTTAACTATGTCATTAATCCTAATTTGCTCAATTGACAGCTGACATTATTTGTCTTCATTAGAGACACGTAAATGACAGTGGACCACGGTTTCACCGTCCCCTCCTGCAGAAACATCCCGGTAACCTGCAAGTCAGATTTGGTTTGGTTTGGTTTGGTTTGGTTTGGTTTGGTTTGGTTTGGTTTGGTTGGTTGGTTGGTTGGTTGGTTGGTTGGTTGGTTGGTTGGTTGGTTGGTTGGTTGGTTGGTTTGGTTGGTTGGTTGGTTGGTTGGTTGGTTGGTTTGGTTGGTTGGTTCGGTTCTCCATTTAGTGTGTCAACTCACACCATTCTTCCTGGAGTCCTGGTGATGATGTAAATCACCGTGTGACTAGTACGAGACATGGGTTCGCCAGGCCTCCATCCGGTTGATTTGAAGTGAATCACCAACCTCCAGTATTTGGACCATCGCACCCCTGGGCATGCGCCTACTCTTTTTTTAAAGGTTTGGTGGGTTCTTTAACGTGCGTGGGATGTGGCTCTCCCAAACAAGGGACTTCCATCTAACGTCCTATCCGAGGGCCATCCCTAACCAGAGCTAGGTACTCATTTTCACCTGAGTGAAGTTTCAAGTTTATTTATATTACCAGGGCATACCTCAGATCCGTTGATCTGATTTTCAGGCATGCCTGGGCACACACATTAAAAACATACATTCATAAAAATTACAAGTAGAACACAACAATATACAAATAATGTTACAGACAGTACATGTACAAAGCAGTCACAATATAGGCACATTTAGTTCATTCATTTTCCAGGTTCAGTCCTACAGTCTGCAGTCCTCTACAGCCTGTTTTTAAATGCTGATGTTGATGTCAGTTGTCGCTGATCAGCAGTAAGACTGTTCCACAGTACCTTGGTACTGCAGGCTCCCCTTGAAGGATGCCACGTGTGCTTTAGGAGTGTCCAGCATGTGAGGGTCGAAGCTGTAAAGCTGTTTCGTAGCAGTACGAGTACGAACTCTGAGCACTGGGGGTGACAGCCATTTGAACATTTTTGTCATATAGGCAGGTGCTTTGTGGCGAACTGCCTTCTGTACAGCTACTAATGTGTTCAATTTCACCGTTTCAGCCAGGGGTACCATACTAACTTCTGCAAGCAGGGTTTCTGTAGGTACACAATCTTTGAGTGATCGCCCAGTAATAATCCTGGCTGATTTAACAGTCTGGTCAATTGTTGTGATCTTACTTTTCTACATGGCAGGATTCGAACCCGGGATCTCACTGTCGAACACTCTCTCGTTACGCCACATGACCCAACAAGTCTGGGAAGCTACTATGTGATGTTAAGGTTCCGCTTGGTCCAGATTCAATGTGCCTAACCAATAGACTGCACACTTGACGTGGACTGTTGTCAGTACAAGTGGCACGCAGCCATGGGCAAAAGTGCAGACAAAGGTGGCGCAGGGCCAATGACATATTGTGCAGCTGTCTCCACTTTTTAGAACGCAGCCGCGTCTTTGCAGTATGTTGATTCCCCTTTTTCGTTACACTCTTGCTGTAATATTACCGGGCATGTGCTCCACAGACACGAAGCTATAATGTAGCATATAACGTAGCATATAACAGTCTTCAAGCTATTGGTATTGTCACTTGGACCATTTTACAGATGACTGATATACTGAATTGCCAGTAACATATTGTAAGGTAAAAACATCACTTGGAATGTGTATAAACCATTCAAAAGAAACAGTCAAGGCGGACAAAGTATTACAAAGACTTGGCGTTGGTCCCTTTATTGTCGGCAGACCGCACCCTACATTGCTTTGTGCGGGGGGCCGTTGGGAATGATACACTATTCGTCGTCTGCGGACAGAGAAGAATGTTTCACTGATTCCCTTATAATTCCTAAGCTTAACTTAAGATATGAGTCCCATTCCCTGCAATGTGAACAAAATCCTTATCTGAGGGGCCTCCCGCCCTAAGTAAATGACGATATCCTCGAGAAAAACCAATTCAAACTGCGGCAGGGTTTCATATTTCACGGACCATTGACGGCGATGGCTTCTTCGGATTTCTACAACCAAAAATGAATTTGTTGATCATGGGTGGGCCATGTATATTTCTATATCGACCGAGGTTATGGCAGGGTCTGAAAGGACGGATGGCTCCCATTTCCTGCCAACAAAAATGTTTTTCATATATTACGGATCATTGATCAGTGTCTCTAGTCATTACGGCGGCTCTGCGGGCAGGCCGGTGCGGTGTTGTGTTTGTTCCCACTTGGCCAAACCCACACTCTCTCCAAGTGCTGTGTAATTGAAAACTGCTCACGGTGTTGCAGTTGCAAATGAAAACGTCAGGGCAAATTTAAACACGAAATGGAGTCTGGAGTTGTGGACATGACTCGCCATTTATCGGAGTAGCAGAGGAGACGTGGCTTTGGGAAAAAATATTTTAGACACCTCCAAATATCTTGCCCTCTTTTCCCTACGATATATTAAGTACTGTGGTATAGATTTGTGTGTCCGTGGTTGTCTATCCTCGATGTACCATTGCCAAGTGGACTAAATTCAAATCATATCAACTATACCGATAACACCAATGTTCGTAACAATAACCCAACATTGAGAAACGTTTTTTTACAAAATGGAGTCTTGCGACATTTCTGGATCCAAAAAGTATAACGCTTTCTTGAGAAGCTTCGAGTTTTATTATATGATTTCGGATCGTATATTCAGGCCCTTTAGTCCCTAGTAACAGTGCTGAGTACTTGCCGTTCCCTCAAAAGGCTCGTCAAACTTTAATTTGGTCATTTAAAGCTTTCAAAGTCCAAATAGCGCCCAAAATGACAACCTGCCAAAAATGAAAGAGTACCTAATTGAACGATATGGTGCTGTAGACTTGGAAACCCTGCCATTGGAGCTGGCAAAGATACGGCCAATCAGTGCTGCATACAAAATGATGTAGATGCAACTCGACCTTAAACTGTCTTGTCTTGTTATAGTCCCGCTCACTGGAAGGACTTAAATATGAGTTTGATTGCATTCTTTTTACCACTATATTCCCAATTTAGTAAGACATTTGAATATCTACGACGTGTGTAATATTTTCTTTATTATTTCTTATCGACAGAAGATTGTCAACCGCATTTTACAACTAGAGTTCGGTAACCACATGCATCCATGAAATGTTTAGTGTTTTTGTAAATTTTATGCATGGTGATGACTACCAGTAAATGGCTTACAATCTTGCTGATTAGCAAAATCTTTAAGCAAAATATTTACATGGCCCCTACCTAGTAACATGCAACACACTGGTGAAATCCTTATCATTTGGCTTGGACAAGGTATGATATTGTTGGTTATATTCATTGTAGAGACTAATTTTCAGGTTTCATACACAACATGAGTTCCACGACCTCATAATTTCGCCAAATCATGTTAACCGTTGTCGGTAATTATGCAAATCATAAGAGCCTCATTTGCATGAATTATATCACTTGATCATAATCTCCACCCAATGACAGTCTTCAGAAATAAGGCTATTCTAGCATTTCCTCATAAATTATGCAAATGAGGTCCTGATTTGAAAAAATTATGTTCAGTGATGTTGACCTTCACTGAATTTCCAAATATGGCTGCGATTAAATTCCCAGCAGTTACCACTATAAAATTGCAGCAATTTACCATTAATTATGCAAATAAGGTCTTTATTTACATAATCAATATCTGCAAATGTTGCTATCGTTCTCAATTACATGTCAAAAGTGTTTCATAGCCCTAATGCCGAACACAGCAGGTTTATAGAATTTCCTCATTAATTATGCAAATTAGGTTCTGTTTTGCATAATTGTAGTTTAATTATGTCAAGCATCACTTGAGCTACCTACATACCAAAGATAAAGACGATCCGTTAACCGGTTTTTTTAAGCTGCTAGGGGGCCCAAACTCACGTGACGTCTTCCCGAGCACAAGAGCTACCTACCATCCAACATTCATGACCCTAGCATGTCCAGATCGTGAGATATCAAAACCGGAATTTCCGCTGCAATACCAAGGGAAGCCACTAGGGGCCCAAAATCTCATCATCTTCAGTTTTCGTCACACCCTCCCAACGCACCAAGTATGAAACCACTCCATCCAGCCGTTCTTGACTTATCTTATTTCCAACAGACAGACAGACAGAGTGACAAAATGACTGACAAACGCAACTGAAAATATAACCTCCATGACATTTCATGGAGGTAATAATCTCCAAAAATTACCGGTTAAAAACTTGTTCAATAAATCTATAGCAACATGGCATTTTTAGTCCTCAATCATTGCCATTCATATATATTAGTTTTTCCGACTTCGCACGTTGCAGTGTTTGGCTATATGTGGCGTAATGTCATTTTGTAAAACATCAGTTGATCGGTAAACTGCAAATTTACACCCTGAATGATAGAGGGTCTGGGCTTTCATTTTACGTCTTATGGCATCCAATCAGTGGGAAGTCCAATTATAGCCACAAAAACAAACAAGAGTTCCACGACCTGATACCTTCGCCAAATGATGTTAACCGTTCCGACTGACAAGATTATACATTTCTCTCATTGATTATGAAAATAAGAACCTCATTTCATTTCCACCACGGATTATATCAATTGATCATATTCTCCGCCCAATGACAGCCTTATTTCGACAAAAAAAGGCTATTCTAGCACTTCCTCATAAATTATGCAAATGAGGTCATTATTTGAATGAATTATGTTCATTGGTGTTCAACTTCACTTAACTTTCAAGGTATGAAATTCCCGGCAGTTACCAGTATTAAATTATAGCAAATTGCCATAAATTATGCAAATTAGGTCTTCATTTACATGATCTATATCTGCAGATGTTCCTCTCCTTCTCAATTACATGTCACCAGTGTTCCATAGTCCTATTATGGAACACAGCACATTTATACATTTATAGAATTTGCTCATTAATTATGCAAATTAGCTCCTGAGAATTCGAGCTCATAAAACCATATATTAAAATGGATTATGTTAATCATAACATCTCCATAATCAATGTGACAAATCCAAAAGAAATTTATAAAAGCTCTGAATATTTCTCTGAATTTTTGTTTTGGAATAATCTTTTGCACTGGGGTGTGTTTGGAACAGTCCATTTTTCCATGGGGAGGAAGGTGGAGAAATATGCTGTATTTGCTTGCGAGCAAATGTTGGCCTTTCTAGTTTTGTAACAATTGATATTGATAAGGTTGTACCATAAACAACCTTATCAATATCAAATCCCTCATTACAATTGCATCGATCAAATTACAAACTTTCAACTGCAAAGAATCCAAATAACGTTCCCTGTATATAATCGGAGATGAACATTCCGTTTTGAACCGCAATATGTAGGATATGATCTTGGTGCATGATTCGGGGAATGACGTAATTGAAATTTTAGAGAGGTGTGATTTTTAAGGTTAAACCCATTAAGTGTAAGGTTCTCTCCTAGACAGACGTACGAGGCTCCTGTGAAGGTTGTTAGACGCTGTAGATTTGAAAAGAAAAACGAAAGGCACGAAATCGTCTTTGAAGCCGTTTTCTCGTGATGACACATATGTGGGGACAATGTGCATATTTCTGTCGCTCCGTTAGACCATTGTTTTTCATCTCAGCATACATGAATATCAAAAGTAAAGACACTTACAAGCCAAGGATCAATGAGATGTCGTGGATTAACAGATTAATTTTATATAAATTAACAAAAAAAATACTCGTATAAGTATTCTCGCCAATCATACTTTACAAAACAAAAGATGGCGGCTGACAACGTCTGAGAAACATTTCGTGGCTTGAGCTACTATAGTTTGGACCATATTATGAAATAGAGTTCGTGGAACACATGCTTTCGTCAGGTGTAGATATTTTGTTTTATATTGTTAATGTGGGAAAAATATACTTATATGCCTACTGCCTATGTGCACAGTCCAGGTACTGGCCCCTTGCTCCCCTCCGTCCGGTTTCTCCAGCCAGCTCTATCAAGGGCAATAGTCTCTGCTTCCCTTAGGGTAAGCCCCGTGTTACTCCGAATCTGGTCTTTCCACCTCTTGGGGGGTCTTCCCCGGGGTCTGGGGTTTTTGAACTCCTGATGATATCATCAGATATGCCTTATAAACTAAGGTGTTCGCTGGTCTTCGCATCACATGCCCAAACCACCTGAGCCTTCCAGTGTGCATCTTGTCAATGATGGTTTGTTCTGCCCCGAGTCTTGACCGGATTTCTGCATTTGGGATGCGGTCCCGAAGGGTGATACGGAGTATCGCTCTTAAGCATCTCATTTCAAAGGATAGCAGGAGAAGTTCATCCGATTTTTCATGGTCCATGTTTCACATGCATATGTAGCAATTGACAGAATAAGTGCTTGGAACAGCCGTATCTTCAGGTTTTTGCTAATGTCCCTTCGGTTCCAAACTGTTTTTCTAAGCCTACCAAATGCTGAGGCAGCAGGCGCTAACCTCCTCTTAATGTCGCTAGTCGTACCAGGGACGACACTTCCCAGAAAGACAAATTCAAAGACCTTCTCAACTGCTATGTCTTCTATCATGATGTTATCTATTTCCTCACTAGTGATAACTTTACATTTTGCCTTTAAACCCCATTTATTACATGCAAACTCAAGTTCTGTTGTTGAGATCTGGAGCTTTCTAAATATAGCTGCAATAAGAGTGGTGTCATCAGCATATCTCTCTTTAGTGGAGAGATTGTCATGTAGCTGAAAAGTGGGATCAAGACTTTTCAGATCATCCACTACATACTCAAGAAATACGTTGAACAGGACAGGTGACAATAAGCAGCCCTGCCTGACTCCCACTCCCACCTGGAACCAACTGGTAATTTGCCTGTTGATAATGACAGCACACTGAGTGTTTTTGTACATTTCTTCTATGATGTTTACAACTTTCCCCTCTACCCCAATGGCTCGCATCATTTTCCACAGAGCCTTCCTCCAGACAGTATCAAAGGCGGCTTTAAAGTCAATGAAGTGGGAGTGAAGGTTTACTTTTCTTTCCCTCGCTTTTTCCAGGATGTGTCTGACTACGAATATAGCATTAAATGTGCCCCTCCCACTTCTAAAGCCGAACTGGGATTCCTTGAAGTGAGCTTCTTTTCTTTCTCTCATTCTATCCAGTAGAATCCTAAGAAAGACTTTCCCGGGAATGGACAGTAGTGCGATGGCCCGGTAATTACCGGGATCGAACTTGCTTCCCTTCTTATAAACGGGGACAACCAACATTTTTGACCATTCTCTAGGCGGGATCTCTTCATTCCATACTTCAGTATAAATCAGATGTAACATATCAATCATACCTTCTCCCCCCATAGCTAGCACTTCAGCAGTGATTTCATCTGCTCCTGGGGCTTTCCTGAATTTCATCTTATTTATTGCACCCATAATATCTTCCCTAGTTATCGGTGGGCCTTTGTCTGTATTAACTGGGGCATCAGGGATTTCTTCTAGAGCCTCTTCCTGATGTGGGAACTCATTGTTCAGATGCATCTTAAAGTGTTCTTCCCAAACTTTAAGAACCTCTGTTGGCTTTGTGTGTTTTATACCATTTTTATCCATTATAATGTTTACAGGTTTCTGTGACTTGTTTTCCAGTTCTCGCACAATGTTTTAACACTGTATTTAAAAATACGTTGTGAGAGTTATTGTTAACATAGTCCTTTTCCATGGACAGCACTTTATCTACCATGAGCTGGTGTTTATGCTTTTTTACTGCAATCTTCACCGCCTTATTCTGCCTTTGGTAGTTGATCTTTGTTGTTATGTCACCTGGCCTGTTCAGCATGTCCTGCCTGGCTAGCCTTCTCCCATTACATGCCTGTGCTACGTCTACTGGCAGGGCCTCTAGTTTAGGATGTCTTTTGTATCCTACTACTTGCTTGGTGGCTTTGTTTGTAGCCGTTTGGAATTTAGAATATAATTCGTTAATCTCCAGGTCACCCAACTGTAGCAAAGGTTCATAGTACCCTCCGACTTTGGTAGAGAAGGTCTGAGCTATCTCTGGATCCCTTAATTTCTCTACATCAAAGCGCTTTGGTATTGTCTTTGGCTTTCTCAACATTGTCGTGGATAAAATGAGGTTAGCCATGACCAGGGCATGGTCTGAGCCTATATCTGCGTGGTATGACCTACTGTTCTTTACAACACTCCTTATCTACAATTATTCAGTCAATTTGGTTTCTAATGGTATTATTTGGTGAAATCCATGTCACTCGCCTCAGCGGCTTGTGCTTAAACAGTGTATTTGCTATACTTGTATATGAATATGCAAATATACTTGTATATGAGTATGCAATTTTCTTTGTCTAGATTATCTATATAATCGCAACTTCAAGACCAAAGTATAAACGTCCAATGCAGCAACATTTCCTCGAAATCTATTGAACCTATCTGGTACAAAAACCGTGCTTAGCAGCTGACAGCAAATTATGAAATTGTTCAGGCGCGCAAAATGATCTGTTATTGTTGCTCGCAATACCTCTGACCGTCCACTGACTACAAACAGGGTGTGAAGGGATAGTCTGGTTTCCAAACCTATGACAGTACCGAGCTGGTCTCTTTGTCCTCTTACGCTATTTGCGTAAGAGGCTAGGGTACTAATGTAAAAGATAATCTAAGGTGCAAATGTAAAAGATGATGTGAGTGGTAACAATCATGATTTTGCAGTCACTAAGTTAGTTTGAATCCAGCTGTTGGGTGTAGCGCAGTCCCTTCGCTGAGCGCAGCCCCAACGCTGAGCGCAGCGCATTCGCTGTTGAATTCTGCTCCATCTCTGTTGAATTCAGTCCCTTCTATGTTGAATTCAGTCCATTCGTCGAGCACAACGTTTGTACCTATGGTCTTTCATAGTTTTGAAAACCGCCACTGTAATGTGGTCCAGATGTGATCCCCTTGGAACCGCAGCCGTTTCCAGCGTTCCAGGGTAAATGACCTCATTTTGCAGACATTTTCCTCTCCGGGATCAGAGAATATGTTTACCTCATTTCTTGTAAATTAGGTCCTGATTTGCATAATATGCATCTTATTATGTTAATCTACATCTGAGGCAACTAACTACCCAAAACAACGAAAAACCATCCATCCGTGCAGCAGTTACTTGGAATCAAACTTTGAAACAAAAACGCCCACTACAGTTCCAAAGAAGCTGCTAGGAGGCCAAAAATTGCACCACGTACTCCCAGTCCCAACAGCTTTTGACTACTTGAATGTCATTAACCTAACACGTCCGGAAAATTTCACCTTTGAAGCTCCGATGCAATACCTAAAACAGCCGCTAGGAGGCCCATTATCGAACTTGACCTGCGTCTGTCCTGTCCCTACCTAACCACTAAATATCATTAAAAACCATCCGCGTTTTCTCAAGTTATGTTGCAACGCAAAAATTCACAACTCCCTGCAGCAGCGTAGAAACATGAACGTAAAACCATTTTCGACCTTGAACTTTGTTTTCATAACCGCTACACACCTACCAAATTTCATGAGGATACATTCACTGATTTTGGAGTTATCCTCGATACGTCCAATCGACAAATGCACAAAAACTCCGCTAAAAACGATTCAAGATAGCCACATGCACCATTTTTTAACTTGAGCTACATTTTAACAACAGCCACCCACATGCAAAAAATGATGGGGACACGCCACAGCTGCTCCACCAAAATCTACCAGTCCCATACCTTTCTGACGAAAGCAATGAATGATTTATTTCTTGAACACCACGGCAAAATAATATAGGAAGGTGCGTCGGCGAGTAAATGAGTGACGCATGTCTGATATAATAATGCACTCCTCGTCATATTTGACTAAAATTGAACAATAAATATTCCCGCGACTCAAGAACCATCTACATGTCATAAAAGACAAAACGAACAAAATGTATCCCTGTTGCACATCATGCCACATGTTTAATCTGCAAATTACTAAGAAAGTGCTCTATAGAGAACCATAGTCAGTTAGTTATGGTCGTTTTGAAACCCTTTGCATGCAACATAGATGTGTCTCATTAGTTAATAAAGTGGGCCAGCCTTTGTCCAAGCAGGTAGCTGATTGATATCAAATGGTTTCAATTAGCTCATTAGAGACGTGATTGGGAGATTTGTGGGCTTGCCTCAATTCAGTGTAATTGTAGTCAGAATATTCGCCGCTGCAACCCTCTCAATAATTGAAAAGCTGGCTCCTTCTGGGACGGTTCTCCATACATATTGTCAGCACAAAGCATCGCATCGGGAGCACCGCCGTAACGAGAATTTATGTCTGTAGTGAGCGCCTCATCCATATGTACTCTTGGGATCATTTCCCCCGTAAGATTAGGAATTAGCTGACGGATCCCTTTTCACAAGATCTTGACAAATTGTTGACATTTTTCTTTGAAGTATCCCGGTATCATTTACTATGTAAGCCCTGTGAAAAATTTAATCGGTGATATGACGGTAACGACCGATATGTCACAACTCCAGATATCAAAAGCGATGACTCAAGGGTTGGAGTTTTACTCGTGCATACCGTTCTTAGATTATCATGGAGTGGGGGCGTGTTTGTCATGTGACATTCTTTGCAACAATTTGAAATGATGCCTTACCATTGGCAATACATATCGACACTCGAGCTTGATTTATAAGTTATCAGGTTTTGAACGGACACTTGATGTGTACTTCAAATTTAAAGCTGATATGACTTGTGCTGATATTGTCATCATTTACACTTTGTAAACAAAATCCGTATAGCCCAAGATAGGCCCAACCACCAAACCAGCATTTTGTTAACCAGGTACACATTGTTTAGTGACCTCACATAAAGATGGATAATCTTACGTCATGTGTTTTATGACAATTAACACCAGGACATTTTCTCGTCACCCCTATCGAAAAGAGCTGGGTTCCTTTCCGATGGGAGTGATTCAAACCTCACAGTCTGGTCTCAAGGTTGACATGTTGAAAAGGTGATAGTCACTTTCAATCCTTCCACAATGTGCGGTAAATCTCGATGAATGAATAAAAAAACATTTCGCACATTTGTTCCATCATCACAATACTTACAGTAGTGTTACAGCAATTGCCGTTGAGACAGAAATATGGCAAAATTCACCTTTTGTCCTGGACCAAAAACCCATAAGAATGAGTGAATATTTTGTACATACTGTTACCGACTAGGTCAGTAACGACGACACCATGCGGAACATAGCTTACACTCAGTGGAAAAAGACCCGATGTAATGTCTCAGCTAATGTGTCGCTAATGATAGAGGCCAGACACAGTAGTGTAGTCCACACGCCCAGCACAAGCATCCTTGGGACCTATCTAGGAACGAAGGTGCCTCAAATGTATTCTAAACAAAAATACGACCTCGCCACTGGTGACAGGCATTGGGTGTTTCCAAACACAGGCAACTTCAAGCCTCATCGAAGTCACAGCTCCCAAAGAAAATTATAGCAGTGAACATCATACCACTTCAATGGTTGTGTGATAAGAGTCTAGAAATATTCTTCCACCTAATCATTGATACGATATGTAGTCGTATGTGAAACATTGTCAGGAAAAATCACAAACTAGCCTAACTGAGACAATGCTCGTATTTTAGTTCCTTGATGTTCCCTGATGTGCGTCTTGAGAGGAAATGGTGTATGTATTTTTTGACTTGCAGATGGTACGGAGATGAGAAACCGGACAGTGATTGTGTTTATTTTCTAACTTGCATATGGTACGGAGATGAGAAACCCGACAGTGATGGTGTTTATTTTCTAACTTGCAGATGGTACGGAGATGAGAAACCCGACAGTGATGGTGTTTATTTTCTAACTTGCAGATGGTACGGAGATGAGAAACCGGACAGTGATGGTGTTTATTTTCTAACTTGCAGATGGTACGGAGATGAGAAACCGGACAGTGATGGTGTTTATTCACGGTGGTTGGTGGTCCACGGGAACCGGCTCCATGTACAACGGCACCATTCTGGCCAGCTACGGGAAGGTCATTGTCGTCACCTTCAACTACAGGCTGGGGATATTTGGTAAAGTTGAATTTACTTGCATGTACTAATTTGTTTCACATTCTGATGACGTTTCACATTATTACTTGACATCAGCGCGCATTGAAAGTGGTCCTGCCCACAAAATAGACTAATCCATGGTCACTCAAGTCCAAAATAGACTTCCCCATTTTGTATCTGTGTACGTCGATGTAGGAAGTTGTAGTTACAGTAAGTTGTCGACCAAGTGAGTTTTATTTATTAGGGCCAGAGCAAGTACATTTTATGGATGACATCCTCCGGAGACTCCAAAATTAATGTGACAGGGCGAAAAAAACAAGGCAGGCCAAAAAAAACCTAAGATTCCTAAATTTTCAGATTTTGAGATCGTGAACCTCGTTGAACAAGAATTTAGGCAGGAAAACATGATATCATACCCAACAGGTCTTTTATCGCTGTATTTAACAGTATTACCTGTCCTTGCAGATGTGTCTCTAAGAATAGAACAACAAAAGAACTTGCCGTACCATCTTCAAGGTAGATACTATACTGGGTATTTATTTGTAATGGAACACCCTAGACTGTCAACACTTGCCATCAAACACGAGGAATTGAGCCTCAAGTTTGCTGTACCCCTGGTGGTCTCTGAGTTTAGAGACTGCCTACCGGGCAGAACACAGGGCTCAATCACTGACAAAGTGACTCATAAACCGAACTGTCTGGAATCCATACTCTACATATATTGTGCCAACTGTTACAACACCGATTTGTCTCTGAAACAACTTTGGAAAAATAAATGACTAAATTAAATTTTTCAATTATTGTACAAATGGTTTTGATTCAGTGGCAACATCACATATAAAATGAATAAAATACAACATTGTATCAAAGTATTAAAAAATAAAAGAATAAATAAGATCCTTGTCTTGCGGATGGACGTTCACGACATATAATAATTTTGCCCTTTTTTGTCATGTTGACCACCGTCGCAGGGCAACAAAATTTCTTGTTTTTTTTTCTGAAATCAGGCGAAGATCAATGCGCGCGCTGATGTCATCCATAAAAATTACTTGCTGTGGCCTAAATAGATCAGTCATGTACAGGAGGACAGAGTTTTTGTCGCGCATAGTGCAGCAGATACGTGTGCCCAGTTTTCTGTAGTCGTTCCAGTCTTGTTAATTGTGTACCAGGCAGGGCACCACACGGGCGCTGCGTATTCCATAGTGGGTCAAATATAAGCTGTACCGTGTAGACTGTTGTAAGATCCTGACTGTGTGGAAACCCCAAATCACCTGAGTCGGCGTAGTGCAGCAGAAACATTTTGTGTTGGCTGCAGTGGTCATATCTACCAGCTATATGTCCCACCATAGGTCACTGCATGGTGACCTAATGTGTACTTTGTACATCTTTGTACATTTGCGTAATGTGTACTTTGATGTGGACAACTGTTTCTAGTGTTTATATGTTGATGAGTAGTGGTTCGGGGTGGGCGGAGTTTTAGCAAAACACATGGAGTGCTTTAAGTTCGGTTCAGATCAGTTTATTTAACAATCGACTTGCATGTCACATACACAATGTCACATGAAATATGTTGGCTCATTGCACATATATTATCCATTAACTTTGCGCTTTCGAGAGTTCATAACATTTTATATTTTTGACGCAGATGTTGAGGTTGTTTAGGGATGTTTGCAGTGAGCATTGTTGGTACCTGGTGGGGTACCTGGCAGGGATCTGACCCGAGTGAGGTCCCTATCATCTACAAATTTCCACCTGTTGTTTTCCTGTCGAAGTGCGCTGGGGGAAGAATCGCTCCCAAATCGGTCCCTGTAGTAATTCCACATGAGAGCTGCTGCCAGTCAGATACTGATAGCGCTCTGTCTTCCGTCTGTTGGACATTTGGACATGAAATTAGAAATCACAGTAACCCAAAATGTAGAAAGAGCCCCCCAAATATGCCAAAATAAATCTCTCGATCTATCTCTGGATCTATCCATCTATCTATATGTAGATGTCTCTCTGTCACTCTCTCTCTCTCGTTCAATATATATATATATATATATATATATGTCTCTCAGGCATGGCAGGGTATAGAACACACACAAATCATACAGTACAAATCAGCCTGGGATTTATGGGTATGAATTGGCAAAAAGCTACCAAAGTTAACACCTGGGCCAAAGACATTGCCAGACTGGTAGATACCTGACCGGGACGCCATTTCTGTGTCCGCGCCATCTTTTACCCCGACACCCGGCAGTGACACCGAGTCGGATAGGAACGCCCATATTTTCACCAAAATCTCAGAAATAGTGCTTGACCCAGGGGCTTGCCAAGAACTGACATAGTTTATAGGGACAGACGGGAGGGGGTAATATAACGAACATGATGATACGTCGATAGTGCTGTACAGTTGAGTAATTGGCACGACGGGTGTTTTGGGCTCTGTCTAAACTAATGTGCCATAAAACAGCACGCCGGCCATCACGGACCCAAAGAACGAGCGGACCGATATTACCCTAGTTGGACTTGAAACGTTCAACCGGACCATTGGGGTAAAACCGTAGTAAGTTTAATATTCAGCCAAAAATGCTCCTTAAGTACGGCAAAACATTACATCACGATGCACTCGTGAAATTTCTAAATATTTTAAGAGGGCGATGCTGACAGTCTCCCGTTCAAACACCACCATGAACAAATCCCATCCACAAGCTCATCAATGTTAGATGGCTGATGGCCGTAGAGGAATAACTCCAGAAATTGCGACGTACATTTTGGTTATTCTGGGTCCTTACAAATAGAGTTTGCCTTTTCCATTTCATTGATTTATTTCCTCAATGCTCCACGTAGGTTTTACAGGTATCATGAAGGATGGAGAATAACGAGTTATATGGTTGAGAAAAATGACGAAAAACGAGATTTAGAAAGATAAGGTAAACATATCACAGTAGTAGGAGGATCAAGAGTACAACACCAGACGTATGCAATCTAATGTTGCAGCCATCGCCCATACTGAATGGACACACGCGGGCGATTTGAAGTCTAGACTGGCATATTTCTCCGTTCATATTGATCAATAGGAAGCCGGTGTCTTCAGACAGAGGCACCTGCTGTTGTTCCTTAATTGCAGCGATTAAGAACAGGGTTGCGAGATTCAATTTTCCCCTCCACTGAAGCAATCTAACGGGTAATGGGTCTCCTCCGCCTTCCGTGTTTGATCATTTTCACACATGTAAGAAGAAGGGGAACCCGTTTAGAAAACAATCAGTTCCGTCTGCTGACAGGATCAATCAAACGTTCTTCACAGCAATTATCTTTTCTCAACTGACAAGTTCTCGCTATTCTTTATTACTCGATAGTGGGTACGTCTTGCCAGGTCGTGTTGATTTCGCAAACTTCTTAGTGCATCAATAAATCCGCAATCACTTCATACACATAACAACTATTGAACTTCAACTGCATTGATTCAACTCGCGGTCATTTTATATTGAAAATCATTGATGATTATGAATCATTCTACTTATCATTATTATTGGTCTTATGGCACTTAGCGGCAGGAGGTCTATTGCTGGATTCCCTAGCCACAAATGTATCACTGGTCAGAATTCCAGAACGCTATGATGACATTTTCCGTTCTAATGAGATTCTGTGCAATGCAACTAAAGGTCCTCATACACCAACAATTTTACATTTTTTCTTATGAATTATGCAAATGATCTTCTAATCGTCATTAAATAATGACACTTTCAAAATGTAGACTTCCCTGGTCAGGTGTTGTTCTGTGTTCTTTGCATATTCAAAATACTTTTCACTCACTGAACTACATGAACCATAATATGAAGCTCTTATCATTGAGTATAGGATTTTATATTCCATCATGCAAGTGACATTGTAATCTACAGTCTGATACAAGTTTCTCACTAACCAAACGTCGAGCAGGTGCATCATTATTGTGAGATGGCTGCCAGAAAATGTAGACTTCCCTGGTCAGGTGTTGTTCTGTATTACAGGGTTATAATTGAGATTTCCTATAGTCCAGCCTACTTCGGTCAAAACATAAAAATGCAAATATTTGACCGACATGCAGCTACTCTGTCATTGGTCAAACCGCTAATTGTGATGGGCAGTCAGGAAAGGGCCATTAGGCCCCGTTCATACGAATGCGCGGAAGGCGCATTCGATGTGGTTTGGCCGGATTCTGGATTCATGTGGCTCCATCTGAACGCTCCAAATCGCATTGAATGCGCATCGATCCCAATCCACATCTGGAGGCGGATTCAAACCGCCTTGACTGGATCGCGAATTGCGTCTGAACGCGCCGATGCACATTCATCAGGTTTACTTTGCATATCAACCCGGTCATTGACCTCGGGGTCCGCAAATAACAAGTGGCGGCGTCGGCAACGAATTCTTACAAGGGCCACCCGTAGCCTGCGTCTCCTTCGTACTCCTCTGAGCCGGTTGCAAGTGATTATCCATTAAAAAAAAAAAACACGACAACTTCTAGGGCATGATGCACTTTCACCCCTAACCTCTAACATTGGCAAGACGCCACCTTGTGTGTTTTCATCAAACAACAATGTATGTGGTTTAGGCGAATCGTTCTCGGGCAGGTTTAGAAGGAACGTGTGACACGTGGACCAGATGTGAGGAATGTGGTTTGCCCGAATCGAGCTCAACGTGCATTCGTATGAACGGGGCCTTAGTTCCTGCCCTCAGGCACTGCTCGCCTTCACCCTAATCCCCGATGGCAGTAGGATTGTGGAATAGTGCCTGTCCAGAGGTAACATCACATAACTGAAAATTTGCATACCATTTACTCATTTATTATGCAAATTCCATCAACTTCAGCATAATTCACATCTAAAACTGGTCATCTTCACCTGAGAAATCTGCAAACAAAATTTAAAAGATCCTACATTTACCATTCACCAATTAGAGTGATGTCCATTTATTATGCTAAGTAGTTTATAAGATTTGCATAATTTACATCTATCATTATTACATAAGTAATGAGTATGTGTTTCATACACAATAATACGAATAATACCATAGCTCTGCCGACTCTAACTTTCGGACAAAAGCGCCCATGCACTTCCAGTCATAGCTTCTAGGAGGCCAAACAAAACTTCTGTCAGTCCTTTGTAAGACCAATCGCTATAACGTTATATATATATTTCGAATTTTCGGAATTTCCGCTCATTTTTCAGAACAACGTAATTGAACTTGTCCTTGCCTACACCGACTCAAATATCAAGACAATCCACCCGGACATTCTAAAGTGATACTGTTCAGACACACACACACTCACTCACTCACAAAAGCGGAAAGAAGAAAGGAATCACGAAACAAAAGCAAGAGTTCCACGACCTCCTACCTTCGCCAAAAGATGTTAATAAGGTCCTCATTTACAAATATTATATCAGTTTCTGATCTCCTGTAATCAAATTGTCCAAAAGTCTGCAATTCTGTTATACACAAAAAACGAGGCCCTGATTTGCATGATTTGTGTGTAACGATGTACTTCTTTATCTAACATCCAAACACCGAAAGTATAAAATTCCAATCATTTACATTACGGTATAATAACATTTTCTCATCAATTATGCAAATATGTTCTTTATTATGAAAATTTATCGAATCTGATGTCTCTCTCTTTCTTACTTACATATGTCACTTGTTTTCAGGTCACATCATGGGCCACAGCTCATTTGTAGAATTTCTTCATTTATTATGCATATTAGCTCATAATGTGCACAAATAGCATTTGGTTATGTCCATCATCACTTAAACTACCAACATACTAAAAACACGACAATCTATCAACCCCTTCTGGAGTTAAACATTCCGAAGTCTCAAAAACCTGCTAGGATGCCCAAACCCATTCCACGTATTCACGAGGCGAAGAGCTATCTGCCACTCAAAAATCATGGCCCCAGCATGTCCAGAACACGAGACATCAAAACCGGAAATTCTGCTGCAGTACCAGCAAGAAAAGCCGCCAGAGGGTTCAAAATGTAATAATTTCTTCGATAGGTCAAGAACTACCAAAAATATAACCTTCTAGACGGAGGCAACAGTCATCACCCAGCGCCACAGGGTCACAAATTTACATGATTCTTGGGCTTAGAGTCACTGGATTTTAATGAAATAGCGGAAGCATCTAAATTAAACGGAAATTGAAGCAGTGGAAATGAATGTGAACATGAATAACTAGATAAAAAATTCATGTCATACACCTTGTTAAGTATCATGAAATCCTCATAAATAACACAATTGCGTTAAAACTATATTAACTCTTTATCTCTGAGTGTGTACATGTGTATGTATGTATGTGTGTGTGTGTGTGTGTGTGTGTGCGTGTGCGTACATGTGTGTCTGTAAGCACGATAACTCCAGAAAGCTAAGCTGGTCTTTATATTTGGTAGGTGGGTAGGTCTTGATGAGACCTCAAAATGATTAGATTTTAGGCCTCCTGGTGGCTTGTTATGGTCCTGCAGCGGAACTTCCGTTTTTTATATCTCATGATCTAGGGTCACTCATTTTGAATGGTAGATAGCTCTTGTGCTCGGGAAGAAGCGACGTAAATTTGGCCCCCCTAGCAGCTTGCTCTGGAACTGTTTTTTTGAAACTCAAGAACCTGTTGACAGATTTTCATGATTTTTGGTATGTCGGGACCTTAAGTGATGCTTGACATAATTAGATGACAACTATGCAAATCGGGACCTAATTTGCATAACTAAGGAAATTCTATAAATCAGCTGCATTCCATCAAAGTACTATTTATTGAACATGTGTGACATGTAATTGAGAACGAGAGAAACATTAGCAGATATTGATTATATAAATGAAGACCTGATTTGCATAAATAATGAGAAAATGTTATAATTCCATAGTGGTAACTGCCTGGAATTTCATACTGGCGGCATTTTAAAGTTAAGTGAAAGTGACCATCGTTAAAATTATCATTATTCAAATCAGGACATCATTTGCATAATTTATGCTAGGAAATGCTACATTTGCCTTTTTTGTTAAGATAAGACTGTAAGAGAATATGATCAACTGATATATTTCATGTAAAAGAGGATGTTATTTACATAATCAGGGGGAATAATCTATAATTCGTCAGTCATAAAGGTTAACATTGTTTGGCGAAGGTATGAGGTCGAGGAACTGAATGAAATATTCTCTGCTGAAAAAAACGTATTACGAAATAATGTTAAGTTTCAATTACTATGTATCTTCCTGAGAACAGACCAGAATCGTACTTTCTGTTGTATTCTTTTTCAATTCTAGACACGAATATAACATTTATCTGCACATTCGAAAATGCGTGTTACGTATATGTTTCTATTTTGTTTTCCATATTCTAAGGGTTTTCCTGTCTATCAAGTTGATAAGTTGGGTATTTATTACTTCTGCTTACATTCACTGAACACGGACTTTGAGTCAAGCATTAAATGGGGAGCCTGAGAAGGTCTTCCTTGAGAAAAAAATTGTTGATTGCTATATTCTTACTGTGATATTGATCGCTTATCAGCGAATTCAATTCAAAATCATGGCTGGTAGAGTGGAAAGGCATGTTCAATATATTCTGCGAACGTTCTGAACATTTCCCCTTTGTGTACCAGGTTTTCTTAGCACAGAAGACGGCAATGCTCAAGGAAACTACGGCCTGTCGGACCAGATCAAAGCCCTGGAATGGGTGAACAGCTACATCAGTTTCTTTGGAGGAAACCCCCATAACATCGTCATCTTCGGCTCGGGAACTGGGGCTGCGTCAGTTCATCTACTGATGTTATCTCCAAAGGCCAGAAGTAATTTGTCTATAATAATGTCACTTATAAACCAAGGAAACGTCCAAAAACACGTAAACGAGGGTATGTCTTTCTAATAGTGAGTCATGTCTGAATAACAGCATGTAACTACTGGCATGTCACCTGACCTAAACATTATGCGCGATACAATTCAAAAATTCAATCACATCTTTCAGAACCATCTCTTGTTCTCCGTAAGCTTCACTATATGTTAGCAAGCTTTAATATGAAACTTACAAGGTAGTATAATTGTTATTTAGAAATATTTTTCTCGTTATCACCAGACAAGTTTCGGCGTGGAATATCAATGAGTGGATCCGCCTTAGCTACATGGGCCATGAGCCGCAATGGTCGAGGTTACGCTACTGCAGCAGCCAAACAGGTGAGTCTTTTGTTATCTTCGCCAAGAAGGTTATGTTTTCGGTAGCGTTAGTGTGTGTGTACTTCCGTCTGTCTGTCAACACGATAAATCGAGAAGTCTTTAATGGATTGTCTTGATATTTGGTAGGTGGGTAGGTCTTGATGAGACTAGATTTTGGGCCCCCTGGCGGCTTGTTATGGTACTGCAGCAGAACTTCCGGTTTTGATATCTCGTGATCTGTACATGCTAGGGTCACGAAGTTTGGATGGGAAATAGCTCTTGTGCTCAAGAAGAAGTGGCCCCCTAGCGGCTTGTTCTGGAACTGCAGGAGCGTTTGTTTAAAAATCTTTCAGAGAGGATAACTCAAGAACCGGTTGATGGACCATTGTGATTTTTGGTATGTATGTAGCCTAAGTGATGCTTGGCATAATTAAATGACAATATGCAAATCAGGATCTAATTTGCATAAATCTACTGCATTCCATTATAGGACTATTGAAACTTGTGGCATATGTTAATGAAAATGATAGGAAGAGCGGTAGATATTAATTATGCAAATGAAGACATTATTTGCATAATTAATGAGAAAATGCTATAATCCCAAAGTCGTAACTGCTGGGAACTTCATACTTACGACATTTGGAACCTACGTGAAGGTGAAAATCACTTAACATAAATTATTCAAATCAGGACTTCATTTGCATAATTTATGAGGAAATGTTAGAATGGCCTACTTTGTCAAGGTAAGACTGTCATTGGGTAGAAAATATGATCAAATAGTATAATTATTGCAAATTGGAATCTTATTTGCATAATCAATGACAACATTGTTCGTTAGTCATAAAGGTTAACATCATTTGGTGAAGGTATGAGGTCGTGGAACTCTAGTTTGATATTGACTGAGGCTACATTGTAGTACGAGAAAACCGTAGATAGTCTCCATCCTGGTGGTCAATTGCATGCTATTGTGTGGACGATTATGTACAGTCAAACTTGTCCATGGGGCAGTCTATTGCATAATGGGTGGAAATTTTGCTGCGGTTTTCTTGTTCTCTGTTTTGTCTTGTCACCATGCTTTTTGTATAAGAAGACCACTGGTTTAAGAACCCAACTTTTTCTCTGTCTCATGAGTGGTCGTCATAGACTAGTTGGAATGTTTGTATATATTGGCTATTCTATATTTTGCCAACATTTGTGTTGCATGAACAATGCGGACCATATACATTTACGATGTCTTGTATTAAAACGCTTTTAGAAAAGGCACCGTCCAATTTAAATTTGAAACTGCTATGACAGGTTGTCATTGATTTTGTCATAAACGTCACGAAGTGATTCATGTCATGGCTGTAGTCAATAGGAGCTCCACTATTGACGCTCCTGTGTAGCCTAAGCTGAGTTTCACAGGTCTTGGGTGTGGCACAGAAGGGAATTCCTCTACCAGCAACAGACTTACGTGAAGCCAGGTATCATGCCAGGTATACATGTGATGGTATCCGACAGCCACATGCAGGTTTAATGAAGTTGCCCACCAAACTCAGACCTGGGTTCAGACCAGTGTGTGATGCTGTTGATGATGCCACCAAAATGATGGTCTTAAAATTAGATACCACCTGTCTCCTCAAGTGCTATAGACACCCACGAACTTGTACTTCGAATCCGTCACATAAAAGCTCGTTTGCCACTTAATTACAATTCCGCCGAAACGCCATGAGACCAGATACATCTTCGGATGAATGAATGAACGGCGGGCGAACCCTGCCATGCGAGACATTGCTCCCTGTAGATTCGATGTTTTTGCCAAAGGCAAGGATATGTGGCATACGTATCAGGCAACAACGAATGTCGTGCTTCGTTTTTTTTATTTATTATAACATTTAATGACAATACATGATGGCAACAAACTCAAGCTACATTGCTCATTTTAGTGTTGCCATCGAAACAAAGATAATACAAAAGTGAAATGACACAAAAACAGACATGCATAGCATAAGAATAATAAAGTAAACTACGGTAAACCGCATGATAACTAAATAATATGACATGTAGGAAAATGAAAATGAAATATTGATTAAACTGGTAGGATAACAGAAAAAAATTGTTTACTCGAATCATTTGGTTTCTTTTAAAAACAACTGAGCACATTCTAAAAGTTTACGGTTGTTGGAGTCCGAAAGAATAGAAGAACCTCTAATCAATTGATGAACTAGGTCATTATCAGTTAAATCATTGATGTTAGTAACAAATCCTACCAGTTTTTATAAATTGCTGAAGAGGGCGATACGGTATTGATTGTACATAGGGCAGTGCAAGAAATAATGTTCGATGGTTTCACAAGAATATCCACAAGAGCAGGCAGGACTACTTATAAGATTACGGGAATACAGATTAGAGTTAAGATTGTATGTATCAAGACGAAAACGACTGAGAAAAAGCGCAGGTGAACCGCGGACCTATACTGAAACATGAAACAGGGACAGGGCGCACATCATTTTTTTCTTAAAATATGGGAGACTTAGGGAACGATCGGCCAAGGTAAGGTTGTTCCAGTGATATGTTACATAAGGAACGAATGATTTTTTTTAAACGAGTTGTGGTAAATTTTGGAAGCTGAAGATTATGTTTATTACGAAGATCATAAGTAGAGGAATCAGGTACAAGGGGTGGTATTAAATCTCTTAAATATTGCCGAGTGTGACCATATATTATTTTATAAAACAAAACAAGATACTGAGCATGGCGGCGGTCTGAAAGTCGTCCCCATCCCAGTTCAGTAAGAAGAGAATTGTACGCGGACCCCCTAATCGCACCAGCTACTGTTAAGGCACACTCATATTGAATGCGAATGAGTTGTGAATCTGAAGAGGTACAGCCGTGCCATACAACGCCGCCATATTCCAGTAAGGGACGGATAAAAGATTTGAAAATAATTTCTAGAACTTTACGAGAGAGTTTAAATTTAAGTTTACTAGAGATGGAAACTTTTTTTAGATGCATTGGCTAGTAATTTAGATATATGTAAATCCCAAGACATGGTGGAGGAGAGATGAACCCCAATATGTTTATGAGAAGAAACAGATTTAATTCGTTCATTTCCAATAAAAAGGGGTGGGTGGGTAAAGGGTTGGCTTTCTTAGAGTAGCACATTTCGATGGTTTTTGAAGCATTTACCATTAACCACATTGTTTTCCACGGAAAGGTCAGAATTGAGTCTAGTAGCTGATCTGGTAGAGCTTTCTACAACTTCTAGCAAGGAGCTATCATCCGCAAAAAGAAAGGGCTGATCATGAGTTTTAAGTCCCTAAATCATATCATTAATGTACACAAGAAATAAAAGTGGCCCAAGCACAGGTCCCTGAGGCACACCTGCACTAATCTCGCACCAGTCAGAGTTTTGGCCTTCTATTATGACACGTTGTTTTCTGCCATCTAAATAACTTTGGATCCAATTCAGAAAAGGACCTTCCACTCCATGTCGTTGTAACTTGAATACTAGGCCTTTATGCCAAACCTCGTCAAACGCTTTGGAGAAATCCAAATAGACAGTTCTAACTTATTTGTTCAAATCGAAGGCTTGAAGCATTTTGTTAGAAATAAAGACAAGTTGATTAACAGTTGAGTCTTCCTCAATGAATCCTGATCGATAGGAACATAACAAACTAGAGGTCAACGATCTCATGCCTTCGTCAAAAGATGTTATCGTTATATAACTTAAGAAGGTAGAAGTGATATATTAGTCCCCCTAAATATGGAAGTTGGATTATGAAAATTACCCCTGCCGATGCAGTCTGCAATCGTGCATTGGGCAAGGGAAAAAATAGCTGTGCAGGCTGTAAGGCAACACCGCCTGCAGCTACATGGACTATCCCCTCTGGGACTTTCTCCCTCTGGGACAGCCTGTAGCCCATGTGTCACAATGAAGGTAGAGTATCATGGAAGGTAACTGAATTATAGAATTGCTTCATTTATTATGCAAATTAGATCATAATTTGCATAATTGTCATCTAATTATGTCAAGCATCACTTACCCTACCTATGCCCCAAATATCAGGATGATCCGTCGACCGGTTATTGAGTTATCCTACTTTAAACATTTTCATACAAATGCTCCTGCAGTTCCAGAGCAAGCCGCTAGGGGGCCCAAACTTATGTCACTTCTTCCCGAGCACAAGAGCTATCTATCATCCGAAAATCATGACCCTAGCATGTCCAGATCACCATATATCAAAACCGGAAGTTCCGCTGCAGTACCATAACGAGCCACCAGGGGGCCCATATTCCTATCACTTCTAGGCCTCATCAAGACCTACCCACCTACCAAATATGAAGACAATCCATTTAAGCCTTCTCGAGTTATACTGTTGACAGACTCACGCACACACGCACGCCCATGAAAACATACCCTTCTTGACGAAGGCAATTATGAGATATTAAATGGTTGCATAAGTGTTTATAGGCTATTTTCTCCAAAGTTTAGACAGAGTAGGTAACAGCGAAAGGGGGCAGTAGTTAGAAACTAAACAAGGATCACCTTTTTTAAAGATAGGCACAACATGTGCTCTCTTCCAGACTTCAGGGAAAGTTTTATGACAAAACGATAGGTTAAAAACATGGGCTATCTTATCTGAAATATATGGACAAATGACTTTTAAGAAACGATTATCAATGTCATCCCATCCGTATGCCTTAGAAATATCCAACTCAGAAATATATAATTCAACTTCAGCGGCCGTGGTTTCACAGTTGAACAATCGTGCATCGGTCAAGTAGACAGGATTTGGCAATCTGGAATTAGAATCATCGATTGTCGACTGTTGAGAAAAATATTTGTTGCCTTCGTCAGAAGGCTTTAAAATCATCCATTTTTAGTTTGGGTAACCAGGATTTAGCGGCATAACTCTTGAAGGAATGGTTCAACGTCCATGATTTTTGGCAGGCAGGTTACCGTTGTTGAGGCCGATGTCAAGTGCAAATACGGGCCTCGTGGGGGGTCCATACGTCACTGTAGTGGACTTTTTGTGTTTGTCGCTTGTTAGCAAAATAACTCTTAAATATGTAAATGGATGTTCATGGTTTTTGGTAGGCAAGTTACCATTGTGAAGGCCAAGGTCAAGTTCGAAAATGGGCCTCGTGGGGGGTCCCTACGTTTCTGCAGTGGACCTTTTGTGTTTAGATATGTAATGATCTTCCCCCACCAACCCCTGCTGGACAGCTGGACAACACCCATTACTATCATGGTCTGGGATCAGATAACGGTGCTTACATTATTAAGGGACTGTTCTGTAACTTCAGCGGGAGGAGGAATTTTTATTTGGAATATACTAGGTGTAGAAATACAAATGTTAGGACACAAATTGAATAAAAGAACACCAGAACACAGTGTACAACAAACAAGCATAAAAATAATTCAACTAAACAGCTGTTCTGATTCTTTCCATTCATCGCACCTTCTCTTATTAAATTTTGCAACACTGTTGTGACACTTTGATCATAATACAGTAAGCGGAAATTCTTGTAACAGTACTTTTTTTCCCAGTAACAGTCCAAAATCAAATAGCTAACACGGATGACAGTGAGTCTGTAAATCTGTGGCGAACCATTTCACAGTGTTCCGTAGAATAAAAAAAGGAGTACATAGATTCTTTTGTATTCAAGACCAAATTGATTATTTAAAGTATAGAATACACAATTCTATTTAAAGTATAGAATACACTAGTTGAATTCTGAAGCCTTTTCACTTGAATCGCATATATGTGTTGTTAGACTTAAGGGAGTGTACGATATTTAGCGGGGGGGAGGGCCGGTCGTCAGAGGGGGGAGAGCGTAGGTAAAAAATTTTGAGCCGGGGGGAGGGCCTAGGAAAAAATATTTTACCTGGGGGGAGGGCCTAGGAAAAAAAAAAAATTCCAAGATTCATGAAACTTTCCGACGTTTTGATAATTTCAAAAACGTGATTTACGTCTATCTCACACGTACTGTAGCGATTCGCCGGCCTATGAAATCGGCAGAATGTTACGTTAAAATCGTACGCATCCCTATAATTCTAGTGGATTCGCCCAAACCTCCCACAACCCCCTTCGAAAGCTGGTCGAGCCCGGCGCGAAGAAGCGAAAACTCAGACGGTCGACGATACAACCAAAGTAACTCGCGTTTCGTAGCGGCTTTCGTAATGATATCGATAAAAATGTAGCCAAGCCTCTTCTGAAGACAACATTTGATTAATTTTCGCGGCATAACGCACCCTTCCCAGCCGCATAACGGTAGTTTTGTCTTGTTTAAAATCGTACATGCCTCGTCGATAAAGATCCCGCCCAGCGCCCCGCTTTTCTCGGCGTGGAAGTGGATATATTAAACAAGGTATTTTGATAAACCAAGGACTGTCACAACATTTATTTGCCTCTATATATAGCTAGATCTCTGAATGTCCTTCCAAAGTAAATTGAAAACAACCTGACAATATTGTTTTCCCGGTTGTAATAGAACGTGGAAGAAGTTCGTGGACGAAATGTATAACAGTTAGCCCGAAAAAGAGGAATAAACTTAGCTCGGTGTACCGGCAAAATTTACCCCTTAAAATGCAGGAAATAGCGTTTCAGAGGGTAAAGATTTTAAAATTTTCCGGGGGGAGCATGCCCCCCAACCCCCCTGTTTCGTGCCTGTTTCGTGCGGCGCGACGACTCGCGCCTTCGGCGCTCGTGCTTGCTTTTTGGTTCGTGCGGCGCGACGACTCGCGCCTTCGGCGCTCGATATGGGGGAAAAATCTACCCCCTCCCCGTACGACATTTCCTTTAGATAATTCACGCCAGGGGGGGGAGGGCCTAGGAAAAAAATTTGAGCCGGGGGGGAGGGCCTAGGAAAAATTTTTTGACCTGGGGGGGAGGGCCTAGGAAAAAATTTTTAACCCTACCCCTGGACGACCGGCCCTCCCCCCCGCTAAATATCGTACAGTCCCTAAGTGGGGGGATGGTAGTTGACGCCTTGCATCTATACATAGTCTTAACTATGTGCCACCATCTTTTACCACCTGTAGAATGGTTTTCCAGAGACCTCCTTACGAGTGTTATAATCCGATTTGGCTGTAGCTATTTCTTTCACTAGTTAGTGCTACGTTTATGCATTGGTTTTACGTTCCTTTTAGCAGGAATGGCCGGGCACGTAACATGCCCTGCAAAACGTGTTTGTAGAAGTCAATTAAACTTTTACTGTGCCTGCAAGGTAAACAGAAAACATTAAAAACATCTTTGTGTATTTTTCAATAGATATTAGTCACACCTCGTTCGTCCTAGTGAATACAGCACGTAAGAAAGGTTCCAACCATAGCAAAAAGAATCCGAAAGTCTTTCCTCCCATTAAGGAATTCAGTCACACCAAGGAGCTTTAAAATGCTCCTTCGTCACACGAAATCGGTGAGGTTTTTTTCTTCGCGTGATTCTTGTACAATTTATAAAGTAATTGTTCAGTGTTTGGTTATATTAAAACAGGCACAGTTAGATATGTCATTTATTTTTTTATGGTGTAGAGATGCGTGTACACCGCACTCACGCCATCGGCGTGGAGTAGGAAGGCGTCGTACTGTTTACTACCCAATCGGCGTGGGGTGGGAGGGGTAGGGGTAGGGGTAGGGGTAGGCAGGCATGGGGGTAGGGATCGCCCTTTTCCAGAGTCGCCACGGCTATGGTTAGGGTTGGGTTAGGGTTTGTACAATCTATATACTAACGGTTAACCTGTCGAGTGTTTGGTTGTATTAAAACAGACATAGTCGGAGGAACAGTCGTTTATTGCCTTCGTCAAGAAGGGTATGTTTTCATGGGCGTTCGTGTGTGCGTGAGTCTGTCAACAGTATAACTCGAGAAGGCTTAAATGGATTGTCTTCATATTTGGTAGGTGGGTAGGTCTTGATGAGGTCTAGAAGTGATAGGAATATGGGCCCCCTGGCGGCTCGTTATGGTACTGCAGCGGTACTTCCGGTTTTGAAATATGGTGATCTGGAGGAGCTAGGGTCATGATTTTTGGATGGTAGATAGGTCTTGTGCTCGGGAAGAAGTGACATAAGTTTGCGCCCCCTAGCGGCTTGCTTTGGAACTCCAGGAGCATTTGTATGAAAATGTTTAAAGTAGGATAACTCAATAACCGGTCGACGGATCGTCCTGATATTTGGTGTGTAGGTAGCTTAAGTGATGCTTGACATAATTAGATGACAATTATGCAAATTATGATCTAATTTGCATAATAAATGAAGCAATTCTATAATTCAGTTACCTTCCATGATACTCTACCTTCATTGTGACACATGGGCTACAGGCTGTCCCAGAGGGAGAAAGTCCCAGAGGGGATAGTCCATGTAGCTGCAGGCGGTGTTGCCTTACAGCCTGCACATGTGTTTTTTCCCTTGCCCAATGCTCGATTGCAGACTGCATCGGCAGGGGTAATTTTCACAATCCAACTTCCATATTTAGGGGGACTAATATATCACTTCTACCTTCTTAAGTTATATAACGATAACATCTTTTGACGAAGGCATGAGATCGTTGACCTCTAGTTTGGTTTTGTCACAATTTGTGGTGTAGAGATGTAGGGTGGCAAATGTATAGAGTTATCTCCGAGCAGATGTAGGGTGGCATATCTATAATCATCTCTAAGCAGATGTAGGTGTCATATCTATAAATTTATCTCCAAGCAAATGCACGGTAACATTTTTATGATGTAACGTTACAACACGTGATAGTGATAACCGGCCGAAATTCCAGGGGGGTTTTCGAATTAAAGGTGGCCAACCGATTTAAAATGACCATGGTCACCACGGTCCCGTTTCAGTCCACGTTCGATTGTTGGCTCAGCCAGTATGTACTTCTTTTCATAACGCTACTATTCTCCAAGCAGATGTAGGTGGCATTCATGGTCTCCTTATTGACTCATCTCCAAGCATATGCAGAGTGGCATATGTAAGATGTACAACATGTCACAGTGATAGCGCGCCGAAACGCCAGCTTTTGAAAAGCACTTGTTTTACTTTCAGTCGTACTGGACATTATAGTGAATGAGGAAGTAACTTAGTACACTTTTCACAGAAATTTTTACTATTCCACAACCCAGATTTGCATGAAGGATAAGGAGCGTTATAAGCATTGATGTTATTCCATAAGTTCTGTTTCATCGAAAGTAGGGAAACGGGCTGTAGGGAATATAACTTATGTAAATCATTCGACATGGTCAGTAATGTAACAATTGACAAGAGTCCTGTTGACCTGACTTTTTACTTTGCTGATTCACTATCCAATTTGAGGAATCGCATTTAAAGTTTTTTTTTTCGCTTAAATGTCCGGTTATGTGTGTATATCGCAGAAGGAGACAACCTGTGTAACGCTTCCCGTGCAGTACCGTATAGTGCTAGGAGACAAAGCACGGTCGTGATTGCTTTAAAGTACACCAGGCTGGGGAATGTGTCAAGTGTCAATATAAAACATGAGCACTGGACGAGTAAACGTAAAGAAGTTAACATGGTGTATCACTGTTTAAATGTAGCCCAGTTGCAAGTTAAGTACTTTTTAATCTCACAGAACTTGTGCACTAGATATGTTCTGTTTTTTTCTTCCCAGGTGAATTGCGATAACAGTGATACAAAAACTATGGTAGATTGTCTCCGTGGAAAGTCTGCAGACGTGTTGGCTAACATTAGCACATCTACAGTAGAGCCTTCGCGATATTATTTCGCCTTCGCCCCTGTGGTTGACTACCTCATCATTCCCAGCGATCCAACGAGGCTGACGACAAAGAATATGTCTAATTTGCCGCACGACTACATGGTCGGTGTGACGGAAAGCGACGGCTTTATGTACGTGGACGGGGTGAAAGGTGTTGGAGATGATGGCATCAACAAGGAAGATTTTGAAGGCCTTGTAGACAACTTTGTACAGCAAGTCTTTCAGAGTAGACAACCGGAGATAAAAGATGCCGTGACGTTCAGTTACACCGACTGGAGCGACAGAAACAACGACATCAAGAGGAGGAAAAGCACTGTTGCTCTCTTTACCGACTACTTCTTCGTCCAACCAGCAGTGACTACACTGAACGCGATCGCGCCTGTGCTTAAAGGAAACACGTACTTCTATGCCTTCCTGTACAGAGGAGAAGTAGGATTCGGACCTGACTGGGCCGCTGCTGTACACGGTGAAGAGTTACCATTTATCTTCGGAGCTCCAGTGGGCACTGTGCTGGGAAGGGGTGCGCTGTACTCATTCTCTAACTTTACCAAACAAGACAATATGTACAGCGTTGCTCTGATGACATATTGGACCAACTTCGCCAAAACTGGGTAAGTGTTTTAAGTAGTATGTCTTGCACCTGCTTCTTTTTCCTGATGCCTCCTGCTTTCTTTTACAAAATTCTCCTGTTTGCTGAAATGTTTTGAGTTCAAGCATTACTTGCCTATTGTTAGTCAAAAAGGTGTAGGTATGCCCTTTATAAAGAGCTAAGAAATGGTCACATGCTTAGCCAACAAGTTTCGTTATCCAACCAAGCTAGTAGAACTAAGTATCATAATCATGTACTTAATCTGACTCCCATGTCCAAACAATGATGCTATGTTCATGTACATTCGAGACATATGCCTTCAACTTGTTGTTAGATTGATGTAAACCATTTTGGAGACAGGCACTAATGTGGCGTTCTTTCCAGGAATCCCAATCTGCCAGGAATGCAAAAGCCATCTTTTCTCGGCATCAGGCCCAACAAGTTCGAAGGTGTAGTTTGGCCAAGGTACACTCCAGAAAATCAGGATTATTTGTATATGGCCATGAGACCAAGGCAAAGGGACAATTATCGTGCCAATAAACTGATGTTCTGGATAGAGTGGTTACCGAAGGTGCAGACCCCATCGCAGATGGCAACACCCCCGGGACAACCTGATCTGTCCAAATGTCCGAATTACCCCCCGACCCGGGGCACGTCCATCCGGTGGAGACCCAGACCGGGGTCTGATGTGCTGATAGGCCGGGGAACCAAGTCTCCTCCTGTACAGAGCAGTTCCAGGGAGCTGAACGTCACTATTGCAGTTGGAGCATCGTTGTTACTTATCAACATCATCGTCTTCATAGTGGTGAACTACAGGAGAATTGATTGTGCGGCGTACCGCAAGAGAAAAAAGCGCACCGACAAGAAAAAGAAGCTGAACGCAAACCATTCAGGAAGCATACCATCTGTGAGGATATTAGAGATCGGGTGAGTGCCAGTCCGAACTTATTGTCTCTTGCTAAGATATCAGGGTTCTATTCTATCATTTTTCTAAACGAGAAAACATCGAGATTCATTCATTCAAAGGTGCATTATGTAACATTAGGGCGATACAAAAAGTAAATTTTCTGGTCATTTCTTTACAAAATAAGTTGACTCAACCCTACTCCATTGCAAATAAGTGTCATACAGGAAGTGGAGGTGCCGACATATGACGCCTTATGAGTGTGTTTCAGAAAAGTTGAAAACACAGCCGCCAGGCATGTTTGTTTACATTCTGGTAGTTTCTGGTGGCATAACAAACTGAGTTCGCCTCATGTGGGCTCTTTTGGAGCCAACCATAAATGTAAAAAATGTTAGATAATTGCACAAATATGTCGAACAGTGGCAGTAAATTGCAATCACACGAATATTTTTTCAATAAAATATTTCAATTTTTGGTGCAAAAATTTTACATAATGCCCCTTTGACTTATTCTCTGATTCATGTTCTACTGTTGCAGGCCACCCATTCGAGGTCAGGATCTTATGCTGACGCCTGAAGAACCATCTGGGAACAGTCGGTCATCTTTGGACTACTATCATCCAAACAACCACATCGAACAAACGTCTCAACTCTGACAATACCGGTACACGGCCGATACGGCTTTCGCAGCTGGGCGGATTATTTCTCGCCGCTCACAGTAAACAAATCATTATCAATGAGGAAGAACCAACCCTCCTGTTCATTACCTTGCATTTAAGAGGTGCCTTTTTCATCAAAGGACAATGTTTTGCACGAACAGGCCCTTGTGTATAAAAGAAGAAGTTTACTGTGTCTAAACTATACATGAGCTGTAAAGAGTATGTGGTACAAGCTACATATACTATATGTACCAATAGTCAACATTTGACACATGGTTTTCCACACAGTCTTGGTTGGATAGCGATACTTGTAAGGAAGATGAAGAAAATGAGTAATTTCATCTTCCTTAACAACTACATGACAAGTAAAGCTTTGAAAAAATGTCCATATAACGACATTATATATGTGTATGAATACATATGTATACACACATCTATCGATCTATATACGCCTATCAACACTTATATATCGGCATGTGATTACTCACGCTTTGAACAGCTGTACCTAGAAATGTCTGAAATATAAGTAGGTAACTCCTTTGGTATTTTGTACTTTTATCATTTTGACGACTTCCCTAATATAACTTATTGGTAACCATCAGTTATAACCGTAACAATTTGGATTTCTGTTGTTGTTTTTGGTGGATGCCATTGTTTTTGTTTCATTTTTTCTTTAGATATTATATTTTTCAGTTGATGAATGAAAGAAACGAGTATTGTTTTCTGCGTTTAAAGGATTGATACAGGGAAGAGGCACGCTGGGCCCCTTCTGTAGTATTCTCCATTCCGACTTTGTTTTGAACGTCAAAAATTCGACACGAGCTATTTTGTTACAGAGACCCAAATCAACCAGAGGACCAATCCCAGTCCTTTATGCACCAGGCGACAAACGTGTTTAAAGACAAAAAATGGCCTCCCTACAATGCTACCTTCGGTTACTTGTACGTCGGGAAAAATGCAGCAAAGACGGATAGGAAGTACTACAGGGCTGCGAAGGTTGCCTTTTGGGTGGATTGGGTCCCGCATATAGCAGAACCACGCAACGACACCGACATCCGAGTCAACCACGTGATTACTTATCCACCAATGAAGTGCCCCGTCGTTCCCACATCAGTAACAGAAGCGGCTTGGACGCCCAAATACCCCATGCCGGAGATTGTCAACCTTTCGCCACCACAACCACAGGAAAGCAATTCTTCTCGGCTTAGTTTCACCATTTCTATTGGAATAGTCCTTTTCGTCGTAAACCTTATTGTGTTTTCTATGTGGCTCAAATGGAAGAAAAAGATTAAAAAAGAAGAAAAGGCTAATAAGGCAATGACATCAGCTGCAGCCAACGGGCAACCACGCTTGCAGGAAATAGAAGAAGCTGTGATCGAGGAAAGGTAAATTCGTACCCGTTAATCTTTGCGTGCTGTGTCTCCAAGGGAGGGATCCTATCAGAATCACAAGGCAAACTGCATTGTTTTTAAATGATCTACAATGGATATTCCGTGATATCTTGATTTTTATGGGACACCTTTATGCATACTCCCGCTACCAAATGATAGTAAATCGTTAAACAGTTCGAAGAAATAGTTGGCGACTTGTTTCCAAACACCATTTTAACGGCCCCAGATCGACTAGATGTTATTACACGGGACCAACTTTTAATTAAACCACGTGGGATTTCATAAAATATGTCATTTGATTTCGTGTTTTCAAAAATACAAGACAGTATTTATTACATGCTACCTCAGTGGAGGTAGAGATATACCCAAAACACATAACGGAATGTCACCAAACTAGACACAATGGTTTCAGGTAGTTAGAACAGAATTGTTGCTAAGGCCTTCTGTTAGTCTGCTCTTTTACTTTCTGTTGATAAAACTATTCCAATTCACTACAAATAAGGTCACAAATCCTTCTTACAGAACGAGGAACGAAGAGTCCACCGAGGCCCTGCTGGAGCCGGGTGCGTGCCGCGGGCCTGACCAGGGGGAGCGGGAGCCGACTCCCAGCCCGGACAGCGGTATCAAGACGCCACTCAACTCTTCTAACGATATTTCTGGTATCACAGAAGACACCATCCGCCTGTAGACATCTACACAGCCATGTGATAGTCATTATTCAAATTGTACAGCTTCGAGATCTACTGATAATAGACATAATAGAAATAACGATTTTTTAGTTTCAGAACTTATAAATTAAGTTGAAGTTGTAAGTCCAGTGTAAAATGAGCAGACTGCTCTCGCGCACTCCAATGAACTGGCTCCTAAGCCCCTGTCACACATTCCCGACCTTCGTTCCCGAACGCCAGCCGAACGCTAGCCGAACAGGTCGGCTGGCGTTCGTGAGCAACTGCCCAGATTTAGGCCACGCGTATCTTTCCGCGGCGACCATGTCCTAACCATTTAAGAACCATTCCCCGAACCAGCCACGAAACAGCCCCGAATGATGGCCAACCTACCTCCAACAATCCCGATCACTAGCCGAATACTGCCGAATCCCTCCTAATCATCTTTCAACTCTGTCCCGAATAAAAATTTGCAGAATCAGAGGTCCACTACGTATTATCATGCCATACAGTGAAAGCTGAACTTTGTGGCATTTTTCAACGGTCTTGGACTTTGCCTTCTTTTTGGGCATGGTGTCACCTCTTTTTGTCATGAGTGTCATGCAAGGAATTATAATAGTCTGAATTTATAGGGCTGGGTAGGAACTTGGTCTGCTGAGGTTGGGGAGCGTTCCCTACTGGGTCGAGAGGGTCGGCTGGAGGTCAGCTGGTGTTCGGCTGATGTTCGGTTAGTGGTCGGCTAGTGTTTCTCTGAAATCCGGGGTGATCGGCACACGCTCTGGAAGCATTCGGCACGGTTGGCAGATGGTTAGCAGGTATTCCTCTGTAGGTCGTTCGGCTAGCGTTCGGGAGGCCAAATTCGTGAATGTGTGACAGGGGCACGTCGGACTGTAAACACGAGAGTGAGCGTCACGTGATCCTTGTGCTCCGTTATTGGCAAACAACGACGAGTTAGAAGTCTATTTCGTTTTGCCACGTCTAGAATTGATGAATTGACTGATAGAATTTTAGATTATCTTTGCAAACAAATGCTCTTGTTCCCTGTATCCACACTATACGGATTCTATTCTATGGGGGAGGGGGGTGGTTTGCTATTGCAATCTGTCCTGTTGACAAAGCCCATTATCTGGCTCTGGCAAATGGGACAACAGAGATGTTGCTACGTTTAAGGTAGCCTCGTGTGTTTGATTGACTTTCGAGTACGTCTGTACTTCAGATTTTAAAATCTTTCCAAATGTCCGTCAGCGCAAAGTATGAGCCATAACGAGCTGATGTGAACTTGGACATGATAGTTCACATACACGTCCGACTCTTCTTAGCTAAACTTTTTGTTGTGATGTATCCGCGATGATTTACCATCCTTGAGCGTTCTTGTACATTCATAGTGCTCTTCTGGTGGTCTGGTCTATCTAGATGTAGCATTCACAATAGGATTACAACTGTCACAATAGGATTGCAACTTGTAACATGTATAACACCAAGTTTCGTGAAGATTTCGCTAGGAACAATGGCTAAGGTCATGAGAAATGCGGTATCCGACATGTATGCAGTGTTACTCAGCTTGTAAAATGCCTTCTTATATTAACGGTCATGATGTTATAAAACTGCGACACGGCTGTTGCTGTGCTACCAATTTACATATGCAGGTATTGAACTTAGGTATTGTATCTGTGTCAACATAGTGAATAACGTTGGAATGTTTGTTGCACTAGGACAGTTCTGATCATATGTGGTCTGTGAAATAAAATCTTAATCCGCCTTTGACGTTATCTTCGTGACGCTAACATTTATCATAATAATTGATTCTAAAAGCTAGATTGTTCGGTATGTCAGTGATAACCCTGCTCCGAGCGTCATGGGCACATATAGTCAGGGGGAAAACCACAAGGGTTATTAATTGGGTATGGGGGTGCCTTGGCCACTTATCCAGAGAACCCCATTCACGCTTTGGCATAAATCACTTAGAAATTATCTATTTCAGGATTTGTTGCTATTTGTAGATTTACAAATGTATATTTTTGGCTCCTGAACCCTAATTGTATAACCAAATGATTTGAAATTTGGCGTGGGCAGCCTAGGACATATGTCCACAGGACTTAATTCACATTCTGGCATATACCACTTGGCACTCTGGCACTTGCCCATTTTACAATGAGATATTTTGGGATTTTTGTTACTTTCGTCCCTATGCTCGGTTATTAAAAGCAAATGAATTGAAATTTGGCATGGATGTGCCTAGGGCATATATATGCCCACAGGAAAACGTATACACTTTAGGCATACACTACTCCACAACGAATAAACATATACAATGAACATTTATAATATTTGCTATTTGCAGACAAAAAATGTATATTTTTGAATGGGGATGTTTTTGTAAGAGCCCATACTTGAATGAGGGTTCAAATTCATAAAATTCCATTTTGGAGTGGGTGGGGGTGATGGTAGGATAGTCCTTGTGTGGGTACAAGTAACTTTCGGATGGTTCATTTCAAAGTTTGATATGGTACAGTCCATTTTGCATGGAGAAGGACATGGAGTAAAGTATGCTGTATTTGCTCGTGTGGCCTTTCTAGCTAAATATAAATTGTGTAGATAAGAGCTTGATTTTCATAACAAATGAGAAAATATTACAATTGAAGTATTTTTTTCATTGCAGAAATCCAAAAAAAGTAACATATTTGAATTAGGGCGAGTGGACACTGTTAGATATCAATTATGAAAGTATTGACCTAGTTTACATAATTAATGCGAACTGCTATTAATGCCTTGGTGGTAAATATTTACAAAATTTCATAGTTGTGAGATTTTTGTCTAAGGTTCATTAGATATGGGACATTACAAACCCATTAACAGACAGGTCGTTTGATAATGATAACATGCGCTGACGTTATTTTTTTTTAGTTTAACCAATTTGGAGGAATATTTCTGAAGCATCTCATTTTCAATCTGCCTAGTTGACTTTTGTTTTCTTACTGACTGAGGAACTGAAAAAAAAAACACCGGAGATGGTCACGGAAGTAAACTTAGTTTCGTCGCGTAGACATAAATAAGAATTTTAAAACATTCAAACCTTCCATGGGACGTCTCCTTAGTTGGTGTCTTTACATGTAGATGTCTGTCATAGGAATGGTCATTGTCAGTTAACCGACGATCTTGTGCCCCACCCAAACACGATAGCTCGGCTATCTAATGTTTTACGTTTCGATCGTCAATTATCTCTCATGCATATGATGCTCTGATTGGCAGTATTTGCGTACTTCATGTAAGAAGTACTATATTCCTTTTAATTGATGAACCAATCAATCTACTCAATTCACATATGTATTGAATTGCAAAACATTTCTGACGGCTACAGATTTATGTATGGGAGTGATCAGAATTGACTAGGGATAGTGACTCATCATTTAGTAAAAATCCTCATATCATGTTTGCCTGCTTAGTTAGTCATCTTCATTTACTTAGTAACTAAGTAGTATCATCATCTTCTTCAGCAAGAACTGTACTATCCACCGCAGTTTTATGAGCTCTTTTTTACTCTGCCCACTTGGCGAAAGTCATGTGCACCCCCATCAAACTCCTTTCAAGCCGTACCCGGTCAAAAATTCTGGCCGTACCCGGAAATTCGTGCCGTACCCGCGAAAATTTCAAGCCGTACCCGGTAATTCGTGCAGTACCCTGTACTTTTTAGCAGTACCCAATGGCGGATATCGGCCGGCCGAGAAACGGTCTGGAGAGAACGGCCGGCCGAGCGAAGTGTTCTCAAGATTGGGCGCGACTTGTACGACGCCATTCGACAGATAGGTGGCCAGGAGTATTTACCAGAGCATAGGCTATATGAGGTTGTGTATCGTTGCCGTACAGGGTATTTAGACACGACTTCCGAGTGACTACGCACCGGGGCTGAGCGATATCCGCCATTGGGTACGGCGAAAAAGTACAGGGTACGGCACGAATTACCGGGTACGGCTTGAAATTTTCGCGGGTACGGCACGAATTTCCGGGTACGGTCAGAATTTTTGACCGGGTACGGCACGAATTTCCGGGTACGGCTTGAAAGGAGTTTGATGGGGGTGATGTGGTCATTCTTTTATGATTCCTTGCGTACACGATTTGATTGAAAAAAACGTAAACGCGCAGACTAAAAGCATTGAAAGCAGTATCTATTGTTACGTCTTCAGGATTCGTGAAAGAAATAAATTCGTTCTTTCCTCCATCCAGCTTCCTCTTTTCAGCAGTTTTTAACCCAATCAGGAACCATTACGGTGTGTAATCAGCGTCTCCCCAGACCTGCGCAGCTGAGTCCACGTTTGCCATGGCAGTTCAAAAATTGGTTTTTCCCTCTCTAAACGACGTGCGCAGAATATCTCCAACATAGTAGTGCAATGCGACTACTGAGCAATATACCAAGTAGACATATACAAAAAGCAAAGTGGAAAAAAACCCAGAGCAAATTCATGAGCGTTCATACTGCCCTGGAGTGCCTGTGTGTATTTCACTGCGGTTATAACGGATCCAGTCACTGAGACCAACGTGACACTTGCACTGCCGGACAAACGGGTCTGTGTCCTTCTTTAATAAGAAGCAAATGTCTGTACTGTTTTCCGAAAGATTTATGCTGTTTTTACCTTCGCATAAAGGGTTATGTTTTCGGTATCGTTTGTTACCTCCGGGGAAGGAGGTATCCTTCCGCGGAAGGGTAGGGCAACTGGTCGGCATTTTCATGTTCGCAGCTATATCTCGCGGTTGGGTGGGCGGGTTTTTGTGGGACTCGGTATACGTTTTGCTGTTAGGCTGCAGTTGTGGCACGTTCCTTTTTTTTTCGTTGTATGTGTGTTTTCGGGCGTGGAAATGAAACCTTTTGGAGGCCCCTGGACACCCCTTTTTGTCTGAAAATGGTTATGCATAAATTACTTGGCTGTTGTCAAGGTATAGCCGGGTGCGTCCATTTTTATCAGGCGTCTGACAGAGGGGTGTGTGGTTCCGATAAAAAGAAATTAGGTTTTAGTCAGATCGTAGGCGCGGGACGGGGTCGGAGATTAGTTGTTTCAGATGTAGGCGATCAGATGCAACTTGGTGCAGTTGACGGCAGTGGTTAGCTACTGTATTACACGTTATTTTTAACGTTTGATTTTACTGTTCTGGTTGTCATTCTGTGTTTCGTTCCGTGTTCCTTGCGGCTTTCATAAGTTTGTAGATTTATGTTGCAGATGAAAATGGGTTGGTGGTTTGTTGTTTCAAATGTTAGTTTTTGACACTATCGTGCGGTAGTATTCCGTTATTTTTTTATCGCGGTATGATCATGTGAGTTGAATGTTATAGACAGTCATCTGTTATATGTACACCATCATGACCGTTATATACACAACATCGTCAGTTTAGATGTAATTAGCCGTCAGTCAGCTTAGATGTAATTAGCCGTCAGTCAGCTTAGATGTAATTAGCAGTCAGTCTAGCGTCAGTCGGACGTTGCCAGTTATAGCAACAACTGTAACATAACACCGCCGTCAGACGGAGGTTTTGTGGCCATCAGTTACAAGGTTTACAACGATATGGCCTTTAAAGTTTATAGCTAGTTTTTCAAATTTAAGACAGATACCGCATATGTTGTTAACATAAGTAATATCGCTATAGTGGATTAGGCATAGTTTAGACCGTCACGTTATTAAGTATAGGTTAGAAGAAAATTATGTTCGTTGATGAAGGACGCATAACATAACAAGCTACTCACACTACAAAATAACACAAACCGATCAACAGTTATGTTCCATATCTCACCATGCTACATCAGAAACTCTTGCATTTACTACCAGTTACAATGGCAACGCCCAACCATTACCCGACACACCTTTCATTAACACTATCAACTATATATAACAAACAACATATACAAAAAGAAATTACAACAAACCCGGAGGTACAAAATCGCCGATTTTACTTGTTTAAATGGATGTTTGGATGCATGGGTGTGGTTTAGCACGATAACTCAAGAAGCTCAAGAACTGGATGGATTGTCATGAAATTTGGTAGGTGTCTATGATTGATGAAGAAATGATTAGATTTTGGACCTTCTGGTGGCTTTTCTTGGTACTGCAGCAGAACTTCCCGTTTTAATATCTCGTGTTCTGGACATACTGGGGCCATGATTTCTGGGTGGCAGGTAGCTCTTGGCCACGTGAAGAACAAGAATTCGGAGACCTCATATCTCAAATTACATATATTTGATATGTGAAAGTCCAATCCTTTGGCAATGTTACATTTCAATGTCATCATTAATTATGCAAATGACCTCTACCTACATTAACATAATATATGCATAATGATGTTAACCTTGAACTAACTTACACATGTCACAAGTATAAAATTCCCTTCATTCACCACTAAGGAATCATAGAATTTTCACATTAATTATGCAAATTAGGTCCTTGTTTGCATAATTAGTATCTGTTAATTTTCCACCTGCCATAGATTGTACACATTACATGCATGAAAGTCCTATTATGTAAAACACTGAAAATTACATAATTTCCTCCTTGATTATGCAAATGAAGTCTTCATTTGCATAATTTGTATCTTAATATAGACATCTCTGTCTAAGCTACCTACATACCAAAAATTATGCATATATGTTGTTCCTTTCTGGACTTATCGGTTTTGAAAGATTTCGCCGGAAACCCCCCTGCAGTACTTTCAAGCTGCTAGGGGGAGCAAACACTTATTCCTGACAGGAAAAGCTATCTGTCACCAAGAAATCAAGACCAAAGCATGTTCATGACAAAAGATACAAAAACCAGAAGTTTAGCTGCAGTACCAAGGTCAGCCACCAGGAGGCCCATATTTGACCTTGACCTTTGTGTTCCTATGACCTTCCCACATATATATATATATATATATATATGCCAAATATCTTCACAATCTATAAATGCCTTCATAAGTTATGTTGACCACAAATATGCGGAAGCACACACACACACACAGGCACACACACACACACACAGACAGACAGACAGACAGACCCAAAACAATATCTCCATTTTTCATGGAGATAATAACTGTAGGTTTGGGCCCCCTAGTGGCTTTTTGGAACTGCAGGGCCAATTTCGCATGCGAATTCGGAAGGTTATAACTCAAGAAAGGGTTGCCGGATTGTCATGTTTCGTGGTGTATTTGAAGGTAGCTTAAGTGATGGTTGACACAATCAAATGCTACTTATGCAAATCAGGAGAGCTAATTAAACCACCCTTCGGCGCAACACATTAGCTTTGAGAAAGAGACAAAAAAATCAATTATGCAAATGAAGGTATCATTTGCATAATCAATGCGAAAATGCTATAATACTTGAACCATTGTGGTAAATTAAGGGAATTTTATACTTGCGGCATTTGTAAGTTAAGTAAAGGTGTATATCATTTTACATAAATCATGCAAATCAAGGCCTCATCTGTATATAGTAGAGAAGAAAATGCAACAACAGCAGTCTTTTAGAAGTCAGTTAATTCATTTATTTATTTATTCTTTGTCTCGGGTCAAGGGCCAGAATTAAAATACAACATTCATAATGTTCAAATACACATAATGTTATTTACATATCATACAATGTAGACTGGAAAAGGAGCTTAAGATAGGACTTTCAAACTTTTGGACAACTTGTGATATTTGAGTAGAAAAGATCATCAACTGATATAGATTATGTAAATGAGAACTATTGTTCTATCATGGAATTACTCGTCTGTCGGTACTCTTGTACGGCTGTGAAGCTTGGACGGTCACCCCTAAACTGGAGAAACAGCTGGACGGCTGCTACACAAGGATGTTAAGGCGTGTCCATAATATAAAATGGGAGCAGCATTGTACAAACAAAGAACTTTACGATGGTCTCCCAAAACTGTCTGACAACATACGAGCCAGACGTTTAAGTTTCGCCGGGCACTCTTTTAGAAACGACAAGAAAGTAGTCTCCAACTTAGTGCTATGGCCTGTTATGGGAGGAGGTGGCGTGGAAGACCGCCCCTCACATAGTTAGACGTGCTGCAAAGAGACTCTGGTCTACAGGCCGATGGCATGGGGAAGGCTATGTAGGACAGGAGCTTCTGGCAGCCAGTGGTTCGGCTGGCAGGGGAAGAGTGGCACCCAGCATATGTCAAGTAAGTCACTCGTCTATAATATTGGCGAAAGGAAGACGAAACTTTATAGTTTGACCTATGATTGGACAAAAGCCGTTTAAAAACCGTTCTACGAGCTATACTGTTCTGAAGCCATCTGGGATATGCCTGTAACTTGTAAAGAAACACAATTTCTATGCCAAAGGATATCTACAGATTATGAAAATGCGATTTTACAAAGAATATTACATGAAATGAATATAACACTGCAAGGGAACCCAAAATCGAATCACTTTCGTCGAGAAGGTGTGACTATAATGACTAAAATATCACATGAGTACATAAACCATGTCTTCCGATATACTATGAAAAAAAAGGTTCGACAAATCACAGTCAGAAGGTAACTTCAGACGTAAAGGCAACTTTTGATTCCTGTTTTCTATTCAAGCCAAGCATTAACAAATAACAATCTAAATTTAACAACTTAGATTTCACAATTTTGGTCCTCTCCCTACTGCTGGGGCTGTCGGGTACTACTTGTTTAGAGATTTACTTGTCTGGAGATTATCATAATAACTTGTACAGTGGCATGTTTAATGCAGGTTTAACCCTGAACTTTGAACGGGAGCATTATGGATGTGTAACGGCATGTTTAATGTGGCTTTAACGGCATCCTGATGACGAGTTGTTCATGCTAAGCTTTATTTGACCTGTTTGCGGACTTATGAAGCCAGATGTGGTGTCTGAAGAAATAGTAACGCCATATTATGTATATTGTACTACTTAATGGTTTTAAGCACAAACGGGTTTGAAAGAGGACCACAAAAACATGTCTACAACATTGGCTGACCTGTAAACGACAGGCATAGGCAGCTGTGCCATCGCTCTAAGCTGTGCAGAAAGAAGTGCGGTTAGCATAGTAGATTTTCTTCCGTTTAAATGTTCAAAGAATTAAGCCGTCCAAAAGATAATCTGTACCTTGACACATTTCTGAAAAAAATTTCTGTTGCATGCCAGTAGTGTGTGTGTGTGTGTGTGTGTGTGTGTGTGTGTGTGTGTGTCTGTGCGTGTGTGTTTGAGTGTGTATCTCTGTGTGTATGTGTTGACGACGATTCTGCAATACTTGATACCAAGTTGACAACTAGAATACCCCGTCATATTTAATGACCACAAACGTAACAGTTTCTCAATACATATACTGCCAAGCGTGAATAATATGCTAAATTGGTACAGCGTCAAGACATGGACGAAAGTAATTGTTACGATTATTGTCATGATCAATGATTTGTTATGATTTGAATTATTGTGCAACTAAGGGATGGTTCACTGTATGATGTATGAATAAAAGAATTTTGAAAAATAAAAAATAAAATAAAAACGAAAGATACCCTTTTATCCTGGCTCCAATTATGAGGAGGCTTCAGCAGCCATGCTATTCTACGCTCGAACCATTTACACATGGGAATATGGGGTTTTATTAGCAACTCATTTGCACTTAAGTCGCCTCATTTGGATTCTATGGATAACGCTCTCTAAAGATACCAATTTCAAAACGAAAGAAATAAAGGGTCACAAAACTTGCCTCATCAAATTTGTAGAGGTAAATAAATGATAGTGCGCCTTAGCCATGTTCCGTTGTCTTTTGTGTATTTTGTATTCCGCCTATAATGTTTCAACTGACAGAAATTGCTTGCTCAAAATTAAAATTATGATCACCAGAGGAAACAGAAGTGCAGGCAGCGTCCTGATGTGCTAGTGACAGTTATGGAAGGCTGTACCCCTGGTGGTCTCTGAGTTTAGAGACTGCCTACCGGGCAGAACACAGGGCTCAATCACTGACAAAGTGACTCATAAACCGAACTGTCTGGAAGCCATACTCTACATATATTGTGCCAACTGTTACACCGATTTGTCTCTGAAACAACTTTGGAAAGATAAATGACTAAATTAAATTTTTCAATTATTGTACAAATGGTTTTGATTCAGTGGGAACATCACATATAAAATGAATAAAATACAACATTGTATCATAGTATTAAAAAATAAAACATATAATAATTTTGCCCTTCTTTTGTCATGTTGACCACCGTCGCAGGGCAACAAAATTTCTTGAGGTTTTTTTCTGAAATCAGGCGAAAATCAATGCGCGCGCTGATGTCATCCATAAAAAGTACTTGCTGTGGCCTAATGGCCTTTATGGCATTCTTCACTTCTGCCTCTGTGACTGGTGCTTCTAGAGGTCTAGGACGATGTGAACATTGTTACTAGTATATACATATACACAACTGTTACTCGCACGTTAAATATACACAATTGTTATTCGTTATACACACATATACACGCTTGTGAAGCAAGTTTAAACTAATTTTGAACACAAGAAATTGGACTTACCCAAATTTTCGAATGTACGACTGCAGTCCTTGTCAGGGAATGAGTAATCCACTGCTTCTGTGATGTCAAGTTATGCAGATGACACACGTGACTCGGTGAGCAGTGGATCATAAGTTGCAGATAGTTTGTGGCGCCTCCCGTCTTTGTTGAGGGATGGTTGCAATGCGTCTTAAATCTAAGATCTGCATTGATTCAGCAAAGAAACTCCGAGTGCTAAGGCTGCTTGCATTTATCATAAAATTGCTCAATTGAAATATCATTGCATTCCTGAACTTACAAAAGGGTACGCAGTACACAACTCAGGTACGAGTGTTAGTTTATTCTGGTTGCGTACTGTTGTGATTTGGGTGTTAACGTCGCTCTGACGGTTGGATGTTCCTGGCAAAATGTCTTTTTAATGTATTAAGATACTGAAGGGCACAATTCCGATATAGGTACTTGATACACGTGAACCTACTTCCGGGGACAAACAGATGGTCTCCTAGCACTCGAGAAGAAGAGACAAAATTCTCAAAACTTGCGTCTAAGCTAAGACAAAATGGCTGTGAGCTAACAGACCAACGGATACCCGATACACATGAACCTACTTCCGGAGACAGAGGTTAGCTGCATGCACGGGCATCATAGAAATTCCTGTGTAATAGCTAAAATTCTTGAAGTAGACACATAATATACTATCAGGCTCGCTCCTGAATTTGGCCAAATATTCTCCAATTCCGTAACCTCATCTTGAAAGGTTCATACAATAGTGTAACGGAAATTGGACTGTTTTCTCACAACTAAAAAAAGGATTCATTGGGCGTTTATATCATTATGTTAAAAACAATCCTGCAAACACACGAAATAGATAAGCAACATATAGAAATCAGGTCAAAGTTCAACCTAGCTTCAGTCTGTGCTTATGGCGTTCTCCTAGCCTTTAATATAACGTTAGTGTATTATCATGCTGAAAAATGTTGTTTTTTGCATGGGTTTGAAGGTATGGTAGGACTTGTGAAGATCCGCATGATGTGTACAAGTGTGTTTTTTTTTCCTGCAGCAGCAGAGATTGATGTCTCCCTTTGCTAAGATCGATGGACTTGGAACATGAGCCGCTGACTATTGAAAAACTGATTTTGGAAAACAATTAATCAGGACATAGCTTCTCTCGATAGACGATATCTAGTCAATATGATCCATTTACATTGCTGTACGCGCAGTGGAAGGCGAGATGACAGGTGACTAGACGAGAAACCAGTAGCGGCTGTGTAGTACACTCACAGTCTCTCTGTCATCAATGGAGATCGGCTTGAAGTATTGAGGCTATCATTCACATCACGCTGTGGCATTATCTGTAACTCGATGCTCCCCATGAAGTAGAGGCGACAGATCAAAGAAATACATGTTATTATTTCGGGCACCATGTTAACTTGGTCTACCAAAAGAGTTCATGTTCACACACTGCATCTTCTTCTTCTCGGGTCACCACTTCAGTCTGCTACACTCTCCCACCCAGTACTCCACACCAGCCCTTCCTCGTGGTGGTCAGAGCTTCCAAATCCTCCTTGCTGCAAGGCTCAGGTAGGAGGGTGCAGACAAGAAGGTGTCTCGTGGTCTGCTCCTGCCCGCAATCGCATGCCGTTTGTCCATCTGAGCCTCACCCCCACTTTTTGATGAGGGTCTTGCATCTCCCTGTGCCTGTTCTGAGGTGGTTGAGGCATGACCAAACATGAGCAGACACTGCATGAAATAGCAGTAATCACCATGGCCAGTTTTATCTAACCACAGAAGGTTTTGACATCAGGCACTGCTAAGGTGACATTTCCAAACCGTGGATCGACCGGGCTGTTTGCAAGAACGAAAAATAAACAATTCATATCAAAACTAGAGTTCAACGACCTCATACCTTCGGTAATTGACTCTTTATGACTGACGAATTGTAGATTTTCCCCCTAACTATGCAATTAAAATCCTCATTTGTATGAATTACATCAGTTGATCATATTCTCATCCCAATGGCAGTGTTATCTTAACAAAGAAGGCCATTCTACCTTTTTTTCAAAAATTATGCAAATGAGGTCCGGATTTGAATAAGTTATGTTGAATGATGTTCACCTCCAGTCAACTTCGAAATGCAGAAGTATGAAATTGCTAGCATTAACCACTATAAAATTATAGTATTTTCTCATTAATTATGCAAATTAGGTATTCATTTACATAATTAATATATGGCAATGTTCTTCTCATTCTTAATTACACATGTCACTAGGTAGAATAGTCCTATCATGGAAGGTGACTAAATTCCTTCATTAATTATGCAAATTGATGTCAAATTAATTATGCAAATTGCATAATTGTCATCTATTTATGTCAAACATAACTTAAGCTACCTACACACCAAGACGATCCGTCTACCGGGTTTTTTATTATTATACTTTAAACATTTTCATACATGTGCTCCTGCAGTTCCAGAGCAAGCCGCTCGAGGTCTCAAACGTATGCCACTTCTTCCCGAGCACAAGAGCTATCTACCATTCAAAAATCATGACCCTAGCATGTCCAGATCATGAGATATCAAAACCGGAAGTTCCGCTGCAGTACCATAACAAGCCGCCAGGGGCCCAAAATCTAATCACTTTGAGGTCTCGTCACGACCTACCCACCTACCAAATATGAAGACAATCCATTTAAGCCTTCTCGAGTTATCGTGTTTACAGACACACACACACACACACACACACACACACACGAACGCCTCCGAAAACATAACCTTCTTGACAAATAGTGCTCATGACTAATTTTTTCAACTTTTTTAAAAATATATTATTGTATTCTATACAACACTTGTGACTTGTGTTTTGCCTGCAGCTCAATTAAAGTTTTTGCCAAGGTGGTAAGTCACCTAAGATCTTCTCAGGTACGGCATTATGTTTTTTCCCGAAATATGTTGTCATCGGAATAAGCACCAGAGTGATCGCTAATCGTTCATTATTCACTCTGGCGACTCACTTCAAATTCACGGCGTGTTCTTACCGAGAATAATCGGGGTGAGCAGGTGTAATACCCTTAATTATTCTGAGGCAGTGATCGTTAAGCGATTAAAACTTTCATCAGTAGTTCTAACAAAGTTCATTGACAATTAGAAGTGGATTTTGTTAGTTTTCTTGTTTTGTTGTTTTCAAATCATACTGTTAATCGTAGCTCATATTCAGTTTACAAAGTCATACAAATCCACTGAAATAACTATCAATCCCTTTAGGAACGATGATTTGATTTATTCAACATCAGAGTTGTGTTTTGATGAAATGCGCACCACATAGCTGACACCGTATTCTGCAATCACAAAGTATAACTCATATAGTAGCACAATTTATACCCTTTCGAATCTCTCCAATTACTCTGTACTGGTTGTTTTATAGGCATACGCAAGTAACAATATGTCTTAGTGGAAAAATAGCTGCGTTGACAATAGACAATCCACTAGGTACCGGTATTACTAATTATGACTAAGTGCAGTTCAGTTGTTGGGCGGGTTGTTTTCAAATCTCTCTTCCGATCTCTTTTATTGACAAATGTTTCTCAGAAACGCACTGGGTTCACAAACTTTAGATATCTGCTGAGCCAAAAAAAAGTATCAGATGGCTCGAAGGGTACTAACGTACTTTTTTACAGGACCTGGCATTAAAAAAACAGATAAATCCATACACAACCCCTTGTATCCCTGCTTATAATCGAAGCCAGAAACAAAAATGAAAATTAACAGATTTCAAAGTCTATTTGGTAAACCCAGTTTGTGAAAAAAAGTACAACAGGAAGGACTTTAAAGGTAAGCCCAGTGTCGTTATGACGTCATCGATTATCTTTTAGTGGCTGAAATTGGCCTTAAAGGGTCCGTTAAAATGGGAGGTATACGACTAAATGTGAATCAGCAGCATGTTTCATTAAATCTCTGTCTCCTCAGATCCCTATTGTCATTGTCAACAGCAACAGCGTCAAATTGACGTCAGAGAATCACGTCATACATATTGTACCTCTCTGATCGGATATGCCTTGAACTTTTTTTAAAAATTGTAGTTATTTCAGAATGAAAACATAATCATAAGAGGAAAAACCATGTTCATAATTCAATGTTTTTTTCTGAAAAATACAAAGTAATGACCAAAGTTGAGGGACAATAGGCTTGATCTGAACATATGACGACATAAGATTAGCTGGATTATGCATCTTGATTAAGAGGAATCTGAATTGAATCAAATTAAATTACGTTGCATGAGATGTTATCAACACAAGGAAACAAGCGTATTATGACTGATATGTTATATTAGCAAACATAATGTTATGGTTGTGCTCATGGGGACCGTCTCTCTCGGTAAAACGTCCAGCTAGCTATTAGTAAGAAGAAACCCTTCCCCGTAGGTTTCTACATGTACAAAGGTACATTACTAACTGAACAAATGGTGTGCAACAAGGTGTTTCGAAAATAGGGTTTGGTAGCGACGTATATGAGCATTGTGATTTAGACCTGTTACATTTCAGTTTGTGACTTCATTTATGGACGATTTTTAGAAAATATGAAAATGAAAATTTGCAAATTAACAGTAATCTGGTGACTGCTCATCTCGTGACCCCTTTCTTAAGCAAGTTAAAATACTTGAGAAAATTGAGAAAAAAACTGATGATGAAATAGTACCTACATTGTGATTTTTTTACCCATTTTATAAGATACTAAAATTGTGTACAATGGTCTGATATTTGTGTATTAGGTTTTTTTTTTTAATTCCTGCCTTTATGACAGTGCTGTGCAATTTACTAGACCTTGGCCAGTCTATTTGGTACCTAAGAATGAAAAGGTTGACCTGTTAGTGTTGTGAACTTAAGTCATTATAATAAATTATTGATAGATAAATTTAGGAAAATTCGACGATCTTGGTGGCTTGAACCGTTCAGAAATTATGCGACATGAATGTTGTAGCGGGTCTCATATCCAGACGACCCCCTTCTCGTACAAACACACCTTATAATATCACACTTTCAGGCCTGCAGTTTATATGTCTTCTCTGTCGAGATTGTGATACATTTGTATGTATAACAAAACATATACGTTTCTTATCAAAACTATATATTAGCCATAGAAAAGTAATATATAAGTGTCAACAACCATCAGAAATTCTACCATGACAGTTAACCAAGTCCAATCACCAAAACATTGCAAAATATACTGCAAATAATTTATTTTGTTACGCCACATACACACAAAACAACACTATTCAAGTGATTTGTACAGTTAAACAGCTTTTCATTTACATATCTTGTAATCTACACCAGCGCAAACTGGCCATCACTCAACAGTGACGGCGGGTGGCATGAACTGCCTTGCGCTTTTCACCACCTACTGACGCAACATCTTTGATAGGTTACGTGACTTGGGTGTTTGATAGTTTGAATTCTGAAGAAGATGTTTTACTTATCTGTTTACTATGTTCACTACCAACACAGCTGAATTTTCATACAAACTTCAATATACGTTTATCGGATGATGACAGACTACTTTGGACCCTCTTGCTTCACAGCATAGCTACAGAAACGGTGAAGACGGGACATGAATTCAAACTCAAACACGATCGTTAAGAGGTGACACCATCATCTTTATTTTAACAATACCCAAGGTGACTTGGCAGTTTTTTCTTTGGTTATTTGTTTATTCATTTGTTTTTCTTTACATCCCCATGGCGTAACTAATACCATTTTTGCATTTAGGGTTGGAAAGTAGAAGCTGCTCAATACCCCCTCCATACTTATTCCGAATCAGCATGAATCAAGCAGAACAAGCGAGCAAAATGTTTCTAACGCTGTCGGAATGCTGTAAGAATAACCAGAATGCAGCCATACTGCAGTTAGAATACACTTTGAATGTCGTTCGATATTTCTCCAACTCGAATTCACATCGAATGTTTTAAGCAAAACAAGTTTCAAGTTTCAAGTTTCAAGTTTATTTATTTATTTATTTTACCAGGGCATACCTCAGATCCGTTGATCTGATTTTCAGGCATCCCTGGGCACACACATTAAAAACATACATTCATAAAAATTACAAGTAGAACACAACAATATACAAACTAGAGGTCGGAGAGCTCAAGCCTTCGTCAGTGGATTTTTGGTTTCGTGATATGGATGTTTATATGATTTATGTGTTGTGTAATTAATTTTTTTAAATATTTTTACGCTGTTAGGGGGCACTATAAGTTACAGGTTGTCGATCTTTGTATTGGTTGTGTTTTTTAATCAAACAACTGCGAACGTAGTTTATGGTGTTCACAACAGTAACTAACCTACCAAAATACATAAACATCCATCCACATATACAGAAGTTATTTTGCTAATAACAGTAAAAATGTAATAAGAGAAGGTGTGATGAAAGGAAAGAATCAGAACAGGGCGACTACTGCTGTTACGTTGAATTATTTATATGCTTGTTTGTTGTTACACTGTGTTCTTTCATTTAATTTGCTTCCTAACATTTGTACTTCTACACTCATTTAGTATATTCCAAATCTAGACATCTTGTTTTTTCAACCTTTCAGGGCCATAGGTAATGACCTGACCAACCTATCCTCCTCCCGCTGAAATTACAGAACAGTCCCTTAACATTCCTAACATTATATATCTCATCCCAGGCCGTGATAGTTCTCCAGCTGTCCCCAAGCCGGGGTGGGGGAAGATCGTTATATATCTAAACACAAAAGGTCCACTGTAGAAGCGTAGAGACCCCCCACGAGGCCCATTTTCGAACTTGACCTTGGCCTCCACAATGGTAACTTGCCTACCAAAAACCATGAACATCTATTTACATATGCAAGAGTTATTTTGCTAACAAGCGACAAACACGAAAAGTCCACTACAGTAACGTATGGACTCCCAACGAAGCCCATATTTGCACTTGACATCGGTCTCAACAACGGTAACCTGCCTGCCAAAAATCATGGACGTTGAACCATGCCTTCAAGAGTTATGCCGCTAAATCCTGGTTACCCAAACTAAAAATGGATGAATTTAAACCCTTCTGACGAAGGCAATAATGTTACAGACATGTACATGTACAAAGCAGTCAGAGTATAGGCACATTTAGTTCATTCATTTTCCAGGTTCAGTCCTACAGTCTGCAGTCCTCTACAGTCTGTTTTCAAATGCTGATGTTGATGTTAGTTGTCGCTGATCAGCAGTAAGACTGTTCCACAGTACAGGCCCTTGGTACTGCAGGCTTCCCTTGAAGGATTCCACGTGTGCTTTAGGAGTGTCCAGCATGTGAGGGTCGAAGCTGTAAAGCTGTTTAGACCATTTGGACCAGCCACAAGAATGGGTACAAATATTTGGAATGTATCGAGAATGCACTTCGAAGATTAAGAAACATATAAAGAATTGTCATTTAGATGGCATTTCTGCTCATTCTGCCTCTATTTTAATGGGGGTATAACGGTTTGAAGTACCGTACATCGGGGTGACCCCTATCCCTATGAGGTGTAATGGTGGGGTGTTAACGTGCTCAAGATATGACGTTCCTCAAACACGGAACCCCCGACTTAACGGGGCCATCAAAAAGACTGGCACCTTGCCCAGTAGCACGCAAATCGGTGTTCAGAATATCCACAGCCGGGCCGAGAACCAAGGTTACAGTTGAAATCTGGCAGTAAAATTTAAACAGAACGCGCACCTATCATAGTTTCAAACACAACTGACTGAAGGCATTTATTTAGTCCCGATCGGCCTACATTCTTTGTGCTTTTGCGCTCCAAATATCCAAAAGATTAGATCCTCGTGACAGTTAACGAACGTTCTGTCATCACTTACACCACAATCAGCCTGCTAACAGGGCCATTTATAACCCAGAGGTTCTAGTAATGATATGCCCTCCCATAAATAGGCTGTCTGGGTGAAAGGCATGTGCCACATATCCGGCAGGACTGCATGTGTGCGGACCACGAGCACATCCTTTGGAAGAACGACCATTGCCTCCCAGGACCTGCACAGACTTCACTTGATGTCTCCGGCTAGAACTTACTGAGAGACTGGAAGGGCATTTTCAGGTGAGTTTTCGGATGGGTGTGTTGCCTTGTAACACCGCGGGACATTCAATGGGCAGGGCTACGATAGGGACAGGCAATCAGATCTTAGGAACCGATCAGTGGAAGGGCAGGTAGGACATTAGGAATAAGCTTTATCAGTGATATACGCAGGTTGAAGATTCTACTACACCAGAGGTCGTATAGTACCCGTACAGTCAATGAACTCGCGGACAAATGAACAAGAGGCACTTGGCGCCGAGGTTCACGTTTACTTGCTTCACAATTTAAAGCGAGCTAGGAAAATTTGCCTATCCTGACAGAGATAATTTTCTTGGTTCACATTTCCCCACTACTTATTGTAGCTAATGTCTGGATCTGCTGAGCTCAGTTCGAATGGTCAGTATAACTTTGGTCATAAAGGCGTATTGCTATACTGTTTGTACAATATAACCTATGTGAATTGTTATAAGTCTTTGGAACGTTATGTACACGACCACATCAGTCAGGACCACCAAGGACAGAACCGAAAGCCGCCGCTCATTGCGTAAATTGGACATTATGCTTTATTACTTCTGACTCCCATCTCGATAATTGCCAATTGTTGGAGCGATGCTCTCAGCTGCACTTGAAACGGAGGCAGCGGTAAGTGCCCATTACCGGAATGAATAGCACAACTAATGGATTCATGCCAGGCTAAATGGAGTTTTATATTTGTGACACGAGAACTCCCATATATCAAATGGCCGTCCTCTTCTATTCATCTCTCCTGTCACCTTTGACGACCTCCATACAAGATTACGGCATTTTGGTTTCACCCTTTGCGCAGAAGGATTACGATGATGCTGAGATTTCGTCCCCATTACTCCCCAAATAGTATATCCCAAGCCACCAATAACGTCATTTGGCGCAATGTCAATTGTGATAGGCACCGTAAGAAGTAATTATTACATCCAGCCTTCCTGACAAAATAGATAAGTCAAGAAAACGCAAGAAATGGACATAGAACAGATAAACCGTATTTGGCATCAGGGCCGAAACGTTACAGGCAAATGTGACTCAGGCGTTCTTCAGAGATCAAAGCTAACAGAATCAATACAAGGGGTGGGTCTCATTGTCCCATTGTTTGTCGACAGTACTCACCGCAGGATATTGTCCTGAAGTATTGATTCTAGACAAACCCAACACCTTACAGTGGTCAAGTTTTTTCACACTTCCTTTTCAGAAGTCTCAAGCGAACAACAACGCGTTGACTGTTTGGTAACGTTTGGTGTGTTTCCTGTTTCTCCTCTCAGCCCCACTGCACAATGTTTTCTCACTAAGGCCTTCGCAGGCCTGAGATCTGGGATTTTCTAATCCTAGAAAGTACTCAATCATCTTACGATTGCAATTTTCAAACATTTCTTGCCTCCGTTTAGTTAACACTTTGCCATATTCGCAACAAGATAATGGGCTATTCCCTTTGTTTACTTCTACATGTTTTATCTTTCTTTAGATTGCCATCACAGTTTGACGTTCTCACGCAAGGATGTGGCTGCTGCCAGCTCTTCTTCTTCTTCTTCCTTTGATACATCCAGCCAATCAGTTGGTCTCTTCACCTTGCGATGGGCAGTTGAACTGCACAAGCAGTGATACACCGGCAACACCCCATCCTGACCAAACAAAACGCGCTGAAACGTCAGTATTTGGAACCAAAAGAAACTTAAAACAAAAAATCATCCATCCTTTAACAAGCTACAGTTATGGTGATAACTCGGTTAACAATGAAAGTAGGATAGGTACATTGAGAATCGACAGTCGGTTACAAATAGGACACGACACCACATCAGAAAACTTGGACGAATCTTGGGATGATAGTTTTGAATTCATAGACACCAATGAAACCAACCTACCCAGTAAGAACACGAATGTCTCGGATGTAAACAACATTCCAAGTGATATTTTCCGACCTGGAGAAGTAGGGGTGTATTTCTTAACAACCGTTTATGTTATCATTTTATTGACATCCGTCATCGGCAACGCCACGGTTGGGTTTGTGATCTTAACGAACGGCCATTTAAGAACTTCGACGTTTTACCATCTCTTAAGTTTGTCTCTCGCAGAGCTGTTATTATCCGTGGTGGGGATTCCCACAAATATAGGCTGGCTTTGGGAAGACTCTTTCTGGCCGGAGGGGCAGGTGTCCTGTGTCCTTCTAGACGCGCTGTTCGAGGCGGCTAATTTTGCATCTGTTCTAAACGTGGTGTGTGTGAGCGCGGAGGTGTACGTTCTCATATGTCGCCCGCACACAGCCAAGGTCTGGGTTAACGAGATTCACGCCAAGATGGCGGTGGCTGCCGTGTGGTTTGTATGTGTGTGCAGTTCTGTTGGAGTAACCTTCTGCATTCGGCAGTATTGGGAAGCAGATGACGGCAACATAACCTCTGCCATCGATGCTAACATGCCCAGAGGTATACGCGACCAAGGATCCCGTCCGAATTTGACCACCCCCAAGGCGCCAAACAACATGGTTCACCTCTCCACCAGACCTCACTCTGTGTGTCTAAAGACTCTTCCTTTCTACACGGACAAGTTCAACCTCATCTCCATTGCCGGTCTGTACGTCAGCCTGATGGTCCTCCTGACTGTTCTGTACGTCAGCATGTTCACCAGACTGAAGAACACCACCGGCAAGATGGCCAAGAAGCAGGCAGCCTTGCGGAAAAAGTGTGAGAGTATGACGTCCATAACCGCCGCCCCTGAGGAGACAGCAGACGGCGATCAGCAGGACAGCAGTGCTGACCAACCGGACAGCTTCACGCCCAACAGACCGGTCACCATGCTGGGTGAGTCTCCTGCCGCTTGTGTCTTAAAATGAATGATGTAGACTCGATAAAAGGTTAGGAAATGTGCGTTCGGTCAATAATGCCTCCGTTGTTTCTTTAAGACTAACACTGAGTCTTATATCGATATAGAACCTGATCATTGCCCTTTGAAGGCACCCAATGCAATTCCAGGGTGGCACACAACAAAACGAAAATATTCTAGATGAGGAAATCTGTCTAATATTGACATTTACTGCCATTTCTTAGCACATAGTCGACATCATTTCATTCTTAAGCGTTTGAAATACCCCCAAACAAGCTACATGAGGCGTGCCTTATTTTTGTTACTACCAATAAATAGCTAGAACCAGCCTACGATACAAAACAAAGAACCGTTTTCCTTCAGTGACATCGCATATTTTGCCTTACAGATACCAGTATGCTATGGGATAGAGTTGATTCGACTTACTACATTAAAAGGATGACCATTAAATTGACTTTGAAAATCAAATTTTTCCGCCCTCAAATTGCATTAGATCCCTGTTGATTTTTAATCATGTGGAAACCAGCCAAAGACACCTTTGTACATAACAAAAATGATGGGCAACCTTGTAGTTGATCTGTGTAGCATTCATGTGGTACATAATGTACTGGGTCATCAAGGTAATCAAAACGCTTTGGTCAAAAGTGCAAATGAATGGCGACACTGAATTGGAATTTAGTGGACATTCTCAAAAATACTTGATGGCAATACTCCAAAATGAAGGTTATGTAATTTAACCCGTGATCATCAAGCTAATGCACACTAACTAGAGGAATTATCACCGCTGTGATTGTGTGGCGGACATGTCTGCAGATGGTGTGGTGGACATGTCTGCAGATGGTGTGGTGGGCATGTCTGCATATGGGCTTTGCCTATGGAAAGGATTTTACAAATGTACAAAAATGCATCCTAGTCTCAATGCTTTACTGGAAAGGGATGAAGAACCAAGGGGAGCAGTTTATCACATAGTACTAGGAGCTAGCGGTTTTTGGAGAGGAATTTGCACACGTAGAACATTTATGACTGGTATTTCCATTGTAGAATTCATAGGTAAAATCACACACCTCACTTCATGTCTAATATAGGTACGGTTGTCGCCATTGTTTGCCTGTCCCGGATGTTCTACTACGTCATCTGCATCCTGACTACTATTGCTCCACGCATGCTCAGATCGCAGCAGTTTAAAGACGTGGGCGAGTACGTCACCATGGCAACCAGGGTAGTTTTCTACCTGAGTGGAGCAGTGGTCCCCGCAGTGTACGCCGGGATGTCTGTGCAGTTCCAGCGGGGGCTGAAGTGGACATGTAAGCGGTTGGTTCTGTGCCGCTGGCGGGATAGGAAACGGCGGCGGGCCAAGGTTCTCAAGGGTCGGCTTCCCCCTGCTACAGCCGCAAGTAGCCAGACTGTCGACACGGCAGGGTATAACACGGAAGACGATCCGGATTTCGAAATGGACTGATGTTATGTCAGATTACAACAACTGTGTCGACATATCGGCACGAAAAGTTGGATTTAGCAATGGTAGTAAATGCCAGTTAAGTCGGATAATGTTTACTTTGTAAACAGTACAGGACTTTACATTGGTAAAGAATAAAAGTGAAGTGTGCTAATTTTGGATTTAGAGATGGTAGTGTATGAAATTACCGGACTTTGCTTTTATTTACTACCATTTTTAAGTCCGGCACTGTTTACAATTTGAAACTAAACATTTCAAGACTTAACTGGCATTTTCTACCATTGGTAAATCCAACTTTTCGTGCAGTGGACAACCCTGTTGTATGGCTGACTGACTGAGAAAAGAATCGCCATCGTCCCACATCCCGCCACTGACACCCAACCAATCGCAATAGGGCACCTGACTTCAGGCTGTCTACCTAATGTACATAGTCAATATGTCAGAAATAACATAGCGGTGAGACTGACATCGTGACTTTGAGGGATTTTAAGTCAGCAAACATGTGAATCAAACTCGTTATAGAGTTACATTCCACAACCTACATATAGACGATGGAAGGCCTAGACGCGTCTTTTGTTAAAGGGAATAGTTGACAAACAAAAACACAGCCGACGAGACGGCGGTGTATATACCACAGATATTGAACAATACTACACAGCAAAACTGCTGGATTGCCTTGGAAATGTTGCTGTAAACCTGCGTACACATGAAAAATGAACAGCTTAAAGTTGAAATACTTTTGAAAAGCATGCTACGTTTCTGGCATTGCCTTTCATAGTACGTCACAGAATGATATCATTTTTCAAACAAGAGTTCGGCGACCTCATACCTCCATGAAATGGTGATGGCCACCTGTAAATGGCTTACATTTACAATCCTGCTCATTAGCAAAGTATTCACATGGCCCCTACCTAGTAACATGCGACACACTGCTGATATCCTTATCATTTGGCATGGACAAGGTTTATATTGTATATATAAGTATTAAATTCCCAGCAGTAACTACATAACAATTGCCATTAATTATGCAAATTAGGTCTTCATTTACATAATGCATATCTGCCAATGTTCCTGTCGTTCTCAATTACATATGTCACAAATGTTTCATAGCCCTATTATCGAACACAGCAGATGTATAGAATTTCCTCATTAATTATTTATTATTATAAGTTAGATCCTGATTTGCATAATTGTAATTCTATTATGTCAAGCATCACTTAAGCTACCTACATTCCAAAAATCAAGAAGATCGGTTGTTTAGTTATCCTCTCTCGAAGACAAACCTTCCTGCAGTTCCAGAACAGTTCCTAGGAGGCCCAAACTCACGTGACGTCTTCCTGAGCACAAGAGCTACCTACCATCCAAAATTCGTGACCCTAGCATGTCCAGGTCGCGAGAAATCAAAACCGGAAGTTCTGCTGCAGTACCAAGGGAAGGCACTAGGGGACCCTAGCATGTCCAGGTCGCGAGAAATCAAAACCGGAAGTTCTGCTGCAGTACCAAGGGAAGGCACTAGGGGGCCCAAAACCTAACCATTTACAGTTTTCGTCACACCCTTCCAACGCACCAAGTATGAAACCAATCCATCCAGCCGTTCTTGAGTTATCGATATCATCTTGTTGACCAACAGACAGAATGAATGACTGACTGACAAACGCAACCTCATACCTTCGCCAAATGAGGTTACCCTTTATTTTATTTTATTTTTTATTCACATAGATTACCGAGCATTCGGCAGCAAGCACATTCGTGCTTATATAGCCCTCTGCTCGATCAACAAGAGACATACAAAATACAGAGTAAAACAAATACAGAATATACAACGAACATACAATGAAAGAGGCTGTGCATATGCATTGAAGGTCAGTCTTTAATGCACGGCTTCCTTCTTCATTAACGCTAGGCAACAGTTGTGCGCAAGTCCCTGGAGGAGTGCGGTTTGAGATATTTATGGCACCGTCCCTTATCATACATGTACAACACAAATGCGCCCTAGATTATTAATTCCATCTGTCAGCAATTAAAAGACATTTACATGTACCTCCAAACCTTCTTTAAAGAAATACACAACGATAACAGAGGTGGTTCTGCTAAAAACAAACTGAGGACTAATATCGACCACAAACGACACAGGACTGCTGTCACAAACCTGCGGATCAGCTGCCACAAATAACACATTGAAACCGGAAGACATAACCACACTCGCCTCGAACAACGGATTTGTCGGTACTGTAATTTAGCTAGAAGATGAACACCATTCTGTAGGAGAATGTAGCTTGTACAACAATGAGTGAGTCGAGCTTTATAGACTGATAACATCAATGTTTCCCTACTTCATACACCTATATAAGTAATACAGACAAATTCACATTTCTGATGAGCTTAGACAAACCTCTGATCCTAAAACATGTCTGTTCAAACCTTTTCACCATCACAGAGAAGCGAGGAGAAGTCGAATTTACTTAATAGACTATAGTACTGGTGCTAGCTTGACGTACATACAAGCTATTCCTTTGCTGTGATCTGTACTGAACCCAGTGGGTATGTATATAAATAAAGGTCTTCATTCATCCATTCATTAACGTTATGGCCGCATAATAAACCAACAGGAATGGAGGCTTGTGATTGGTCCTTCAGTTGGCTATATGATAATATGATGAACTTTGCTGAACGTTGATAACCGATATATCTTTCCATTTTACTAAGAATAGTGACCTTGACGGGAAAAATTGTAACCTAGCCAAGTTAAAGTGCCCAAGTGTCCTGTTAGTTAAGCAGAAAAAGAAAGCCATTGTTCAATGTGAATGTCATGACTTTGTGTCGTTGAAGGGGTGAAGAAAATGATCTCACCCTCCTTCTCTGAAATCCTCCAGATGTATGTGATTTTATTTTATGTGTGACATACTTCCTAAGATCAGATATGCCCAAGACAGGGACAGTGTAGTACAGCACTCAGAGTTGAACAGATGGTAGAAAACTTTATAACAATTTCAACTTTTAAAGAAAAAAATAAAGACTAATGCTCACCATACAAATTTTCCCCGACTCTTCGGTCTTCATGGGGTATTCTGACCCGTTTACCACGTCTAACACTCAAATTAAATTTCATTAGAATTAACATGACAGCCATGTACATGGCATTGTACATCACTGAATTGCGTTGACTTTCACACATTACACTGTGATTGTTACCAATGTCAGTTATTAAAGAAACATTAAAAAGACATTACCATAATGATTAAAATCGATCCCGTAAACGCGCATGACGTTTAGTGTGTCTTTACATTTTCAGCTAAGACCGATTCCGGGTTTACGTTGTACACCGACTGACATTTTTTCATATGCTGTTATCATTTTCAGTTTTTATGCCCATCTAATATGTAGGTCAATACATACATTATGGTTTATTTTAAAAGTGAGCCAGATTATCAATACATAACAATATCACTATTATATCACATACACATTACTAGAAGAATCCTTTTTCTTCCCATAGTCAGACTTAGCTTACTTCTAGTGCATGTCATATTAGTCTCTAAGAACTATGTTGCCATACATTGTGCCTTGTACAGTTGTTGTGCAATAAAGTATATAACCGCAGGGGAAATAGGTATTGCTTTGCGTACCGAAGTGTTTGTGTGTATGCTTGTCTGTGCTGGCATCCACAAATATAAAAACACACGTACACACAAGCATACACATCCACAGACACACATACATACACACATCGCACACTCTCACATACATACACACACGCACACACTCGCACACACACACACACACAGACACAATATATATGTACTGTATTACATTTACGCACACACATACATCGACATCGACAAATTTACACACACACAAACACATACACACACACACACTTTCACACACACGCACACACACACACACGCACACACACACACGCACACACACATACGCACACACCCACGCACACACCCACACACACACAGACACACACACACACATACGCACACACACGCACACACACATACACACACATACACACACAGACACACACACACATACGCACACACACACACGCACACGCGCACACACACACACACACAGACACACACACACACATACGCACACACACGCACACACACACACACGCACACACACACACACACACAGCTGGTCAAAGGACTGAGAAAAATGTTTCCTGATGAGTGGTTGCTTCAGATAAAAAGATTGGTTGGCCGTATATCAACAGTTGTTGTTCATCTGCATCTACCTTTACCATTGTGTTATAGTTGTGAAGATTATTGTGTGTAGCAAAAATACTCTAATTTCAGGTATAAGAATGGTTGATGGTTCAGGCCCCTCAATGCGAATGGCCACTGCTGGGTTGGGTGCCGCTGTCTGCCAATTTTGGTTGTTGAGTTAGTTGTGAATACCCCCTGAGGACCCATTAGGCCGTGTTGATTTGATAATATAGATGACAGCCGCGCACGCATCAATTTTTGTTCGTTTCCAAAAAAAAAAATGTTTCAATCATACTGTTAATCATACAAAGCAGCTGCAACTGTTTTTTCCAAACTTTTTTTTTTATTTGTACGCTCGCATCAGTTTTGGGGTTTCCAGTGTATGTCATCCATCAACATGAAATCAACATGGCCTTAAGTATAATACAAAATAAAAGAATACTCTGGATGAGCCAAAAAAATTCTGGTATATAAATTTCAGGCCATGTCAGTTTATGCCCTTTATTAATTTCCTCTGTCATTTCTTAGTTTCCACCTTTAGCAAGAGGATATACGAATACCGAGGACTGCAAGGAAAATGTAAATGTGACTACATTCACTACTGTATGAATCCAGGCTAAGACTTTGCTCCTACACTTTGTTTTCATGATGAATTCTGGTCCAAGTTCAACATCATTTTTTAAAAATAGTTAGAAGTAAGAAATGTACGTATGTGGCAGCGTTAGGCTTATAGGAATCGAGGAAAACAATGATCATATTTGTTACTGAATGCACTGTTATACAGTCAAGCTTATATAAGCAGGCCACCCTAGGCCTGAGGCCCTATATCTGCTTTTCTTAGAAAAGTGGTCTTCCTATAGGAAAAGCAGCCGGGTGACACAAGACAAAGACACTGATTTCGAAGTTCATGTCCTTTAATTATAGATAAGCATACTAACCATCACATCGAACTCACTCACGATGAAAAATGTTAAATATCACACATTTCATATACAAAATTACAATACAATTGTGCAGCTAACAAAACATGGTACAATTACAATAACTAACAATTAGTCATAGGCGACAACCCTCCGTGAAGTTTTAATTTTGCAGATTGGGAACAGTATAGCGAAGTACATGTAAACAGCGTATGAGCACTACCTAACAACTGTAAAATAAACATCTTGCCCTGACAATTAAAACGACCTGACACAACAACAAAAGACCCGAGCCTCCTGATGCAAATGCATGGTAAATGCAAAATTAGCTCACACACGCACAAATTACAATAACAGCTACGATTGAATTGCCAGCCTAAGCCGACCGACCCCCCCGTCGTCACTGAATGACATCCAGTAGATTTCTATCGGCGATCAATTTATGAATAATTTATCAAGGCCCGCGAACCCGGTTCTTTCACTTGCAGAGTAGCCACTAATCTGGTGGCATGCAAGGGGCAAAAACAAGTATTTCACACCCATTGTTCGTCCATGTTACACCAACCACAACCTCCTTGATTACACAAACTAGCAGTACCGGTATATAACCTCCTTGCTCGGACGAGAGGCAATTTGGAACACCCTTTTGGGGACTGTCGGTCACTACCCTCCATCCGAATACATATAAATACATGTAGTTTGAAAGTGATAAAGGTTATCGGCGGCTGACATCGGTGGCGTCGACGCTGTGGACCTTGAACATGTTAGGTGGCATTCTCGGAAAAATGTGTTCAATCTCTTCACGGAATTCAGTGATTCGGGGCCTCAAAGTGAGCCACGAAATCCTCACTCTGAATGAGTTTGGGATAGATTCCATTTTTGTACCCGGCTCGTGGAAAGCTCTTGGTGAGAAATGCTGGGTCCACTCAACAAACTTTAGTTCAGCTTCGTCGGTTCCCATGTTCCTTTCAGCCTCGACAGTGATCGCTCCATTAGCGCAAGTGCAGCACCATTCAAGAAAGAAGGTCTAAATTTTTATCTCCATAATAATTTTATTCCGGTTTTGCCATCAAAGTAAACTTTTCAAACTGACAGAGGAGGTACTGTGGTGAAGATGTAAAACGACAATTACTTGGTTTGTGTTCATGGAATTTACATGAAACTAAGGGTGCGAATAGCCTACAATTCGGCAGCCATCTGATTGGTCCCCGCTAGAACCTACTGGATGTCATATAGTGTACACGGGCCCCCCCCCCCCCATCAGTAATTTCACCACTTTCGGTACAGGCTCGTACCCAGCGTCCGCGGAGAAGCCATGGGTATAGATCGTGGCTTAGAATAATGTCACCCCAGGCTATGGAAAATAAACTTTCTTTAATGCATATTCCTCGTTTTGTTTTGTGTCTTTCTAGAGGATCATGATAACCCCCTTGGTGGTAGATAAGCGGCCAGCGCGCTCACGAGTATGTCGATCTGCTACACTGCTTGTGTATTGTTCTCAAAGGGAGGTCGCTTACCAAAAGACTGTTCTTTTTTGTTTGATAATAATACAGTAGAAATATTGTCATCATATTGTTATTTAGGCATCGTTGTTAGATCAGCTGGCACATTCAAAGCCAACCACAAATACCTTTACAAGGGACTGAAAGCTTTCTTTGGAGTTAGACAATCCATTGACAAAGCTTGGAGGCCTCCCTAAACACCATCAAACATTTTATCAGAATATGCCTAAATGTGCCAACTGGGAGCCTCAATGCCGACGCACTCTTATGTCAATTAGAATTAGATAGATTAGGTAGTAAATGTTGGGCATCTGGTGTGCGGAAAACTTTAGAGGAGTGCGGCTATGCCTTTGTTTGGCATTCTCCCCAATCAATTGCTTCAATGGTGCTTCCAACCATCTCTTTTATTCATAAACGTTTAAAAGACATTTACTTCCAAACATTTCTACGAGAAATTCATAACGACAACAAAACAAAGAACAAACTGCGCTCGTACAGACTATTCAAATCTACTGAAGAAGATTATCTTAAAATTCCAAACGAACGTCAAAGAACCGCCATCACCAAACTACGAATCAGCTGTCATAAACTCAGCATCGAAACAGGAAGGCACAACCGCACACCTCTGGAGCAAAGAATTTGTCAATTTTGTAGTTTGAACACGGTAGAGGATGAAGTCCATTTGTCGTAGATTGTAGTTTATATAGTATTGATAGAACTAATCTTTTTAAATATATAACAAGAACGTTTCGGAATCCATACTTCCAATTTTTGTCTAATATTGAAAAAATTCATCTTTTTTGTGCGCTTTGATCATCCTGTATTAAACAAACCCATTTCAGATTATATTCTTAACATCACAAAGAAACGAGAAGCCGAACCTCTGTGCATTAGTGTTGTTTTAGTGCTAATGTAGTTAGATTTGTATCAGTAGTCCTGTTTGTACTGCAAACATGTTTATACATCTCATCTGTTCACCTGTACTTAGCCCGATTGGGCATGAATGTACAATAAAGGTTATCTGTATCTGTATTATTTCTACTAACGGTTACTATCGGGGCCTAAAACAAGACGCAAGTTTCCTATAAAATGTTGTCACAATGGTAATACACTATACGAAACGGACCTTTACAAAGTACCTCATTTGGGTACGCTGTGAGGGTGTAAGATTACCCCTCTACATTTGCCCAGAAGGGAGTTAGTCACGGAAGGAACTTTGCCACGGAATGGAGTTTGGCATTCTCCACGCCAATACACTCGTCCCCAGGATTCCTTGCGCACACAAAATGCGATCTCTGTCCCAGGACACACACACACACAATGCTTCCGGACATGGCTCCCGGGATCCCCGCCCAGGACGTGGATTTAATTATAGCCCCCTGTTATAGCGGACGCTGTGGAGGAGCGTTACTTTCGGTATATGTCAACTGCTTAGTAAAAGCAACCCACAACAGGCGATATCGCTGCTGCCGGGGAGGTACCGACCCGCGTTGTCATGTCAACGGTATGCACCCGACCTGACACACTGCGGACGACAACATTTCAAAGAGAATATAGAAAATAGGGGTGTTTCTGAAATATGCATTTACCTCAATATAAAAACCGCTACTGTAAAAAGAAAACACGTGCACCATTACGGCACACCACATGCCGAATTACATAGAAATACAACGTACAGAATCATGACTTTTAGCTGCGAACACAAGCTCAAAACTGCTGCCATCTTAAACAATAGGGGACGCACAGCTGACTCTCATTAACGAGCATACCCCACATCTACCTGAAGGATACGCCCCCCCCCCCACTATTAAAAGCAACGTTTTTTATGCAGCTAGGTCCATATGCCTCTTAAATGTAGGGGTGCTTCTGAAATATTACATTGACCACGAAAACAGCTACGGTAAAAATTAAAATACGTGCATCATCACGGGCATTCCTGCAGACGACGTATAAAATTACATGCCGATTAAACAAAGGGAACCGTGGGTTTCAGCTGCGAACACGAAAAACCCACTGACCACAATACTCCTGCAGGAGGTATACCTCCTTCACGGAGTAACAACTCTCCCAACCTCAATGTCTTCTTGCCCAACGTCAGTTTCTTCGCCTTCGCAGTCGTACTGAAATAACTGAACGTACATGTAGAAAGTTGTTTGAGGCCTCGTTGGTCGCCATTTTCTTTGTTCTGCATGATCGCGAGCTTCGCTTGTAATTCTCTAAATTAGCTGTTGTCTAATATCCTGGTCACATTTAATGATTAATGCACTGATCACAAATATTCAAACAAGATAAACATTAAATACTTTACAGCCAGGTCTGAATGCCACTATTGTATACATGCACATGTGCAAGAACATGGTTTCAGTTGTTTTTCTTCTTTGGATACATGAATCGTCAATAAAATCTATTAAGGGTGAGTGATTTATCATGAGCTAATCTTCCACGTGTCCACCGTTGGTTGGGCTTCCCCTCATGCTGGTTCCCTCCCCCTCATCAGAGCTGTAGAGTCCGAAAGTGCACTCTGTCTCCGCTATGGGAGCGATCCCTGTGAACGATGCTCCTTTATACGACTTTGTGGACATAGGAGACCGGTCCACATAGTCCTGTAAGACAGTGTAAATGATTGTTATTATCGTCGGTGAAGGTTAGACATCCAGGTGATAAGATACGCCAAAAACAGTTACTCAAGCAACATATCCAGTTGCTTGAGTAACTGTTTTTGGCGGATTGTTATTATCAATTATTATTTATTATCCGTAAATAAATAAAGACAAACAAGCTACTCAGAGTCTATAGTTTCACAAGACCGGCTATACAGATACAGATTGTTCTGCCATTCAATGTTGATTTGAGCATACACACACATACACACACCATACACACACACACACACACACACACATACGCACACACACACACACACACATACATACAAACACACACACACACACACACACACACACACATACATACATACAAACACACACATACATACATACATACATACATACATACATACATACATACATACAACAATTTTTTGCGAGAGGACTGGATGATTTTTTTGTGACAGTATTGGGAGTTTTTGTTTATTTGTTTATTTGTTCTTTGCACATAAAGAAATAACATAATAAAAGAATACAATAATGATAATAACAAACATGCAGGGGAGGCCTGAAACCTAAAAGGCTTATCTAGGTCCTACCCTAAACAAATATAAATATAATGCTGTTACAAAATAACGCTAAATTAAACAGATAATGAAAATACGAAAGGATAGGAAACTAGTATACATTCGAAATGAAATTTATTATGGTACATACGTAGAGGGATAATGAGATAATTATAACAATAATAACGATGATAATAATAAGAATAATTACAATAATGATAAAGATAATTATAACAAGAGTTCCACGACCTCATATCTCCATGAAACAAAAATTACATATATATTTGATATGTGAAAGTCCTATCCTTTGGCAATGTTTCATTTCAATATGTCATCATTTATTATGAAAATGACCCCACATTAACATAATATATGCATAGTGATGTTAATCTTTAACTAACTTATACATGTCACAACTATGAAATTCCCATCATTTACCACTAAAGAATCATAGAATTTTTACATTAATTATGCAAATTAGGTCCTTATTTGCATAATTGGTATTTGTTGATTTTCCACCTGCCATAGGTTATACACATTACATGTATGAAAGTCATATTATGTTAAACACTGGAATTACACTATTTCCTCCTTAATTATGCAAATTAAGTCTTCATTTGCATAATTTGCATTTCATTATATTTATCTCTGTCTAAGCTACCTACATACCAAAAATGATGAAAATACGTTGTTCCTTTCTGGATTTAACCGCTTTGAAAGATTTCACCGGAAACTCCCCTGCTGTTTCAGAACAAGCTGCTTGGGGGACCAAACCTACGTCACTTATTCCTGACAGGACAAGCTATCTGTCACCAACAAATCATGACCATAGCATGTCCAGGACAAAAGATACGAAAACCGGAAGTTCAGCTGCAGTACCAAGGTCAGCCACCAGGAGGCCCATATTTGACCTTGCCCTTTGTCTTTCTATGACCTACCAACATACCAAATATCATCACAATCTATAAATGCCTTTACAAGTTATGTTGACCATAAGCATGCGGAAACATAGACAGACAGACAGACCCACACACAGACAGACAGACCCAAAACAATATCTCCATTTTTCATGGAGATAATAATAGTAAAGAAAACGAAAGAGCCTAAAAAATTGAGCCAAGGAAAACAAACAAAATTAGATTGAAGTGAAGTTGGGGTTTTGTAGGTTATCTTGTTTTAGAAGTTTTTTAAAAATTGGGTGTGACCGACAGTCCTTTCGAGGTTGACTTATACTATTCCATATAATGGGGCCTCTGTACATTACTGAAAATTGTCTTTGGGTAGACTTAGCTTTTATAGGTCTTAACTGGCTGCGCTGTCTCGTGTTGTGTCGGTGTATGTCTGAATTAAATGTGAAGAAACTTTTAAATTGTTCAGGCAAACTATATGTGTTGTGTACAATTTTGTGGACAAAAATGGCAATCTGTAATTTGTTTATGTCATATACATTTAGAACTTGTAGTTGGTGAAACAGAGGTGCAGAGTGTGCTGTAAACTGAGCATTGGTTGCTATTCGAACAAAGTGCTTTTGTAGTTGATAGAGTGGTTTAATGGATGTAGTATAGGTGCTCGCCCAGATAAAATTGCAGTATGATAAATAAGGATATACTAAACTATAGTAAAGGGTCATGAATATTTTTTGCGGGAGAAGGGTTTTTATTTTCCTTATAATTCCTATGTTCTTATAAATTTTATTGCAAATCAAATCAATATGATTCTTCCAATGGAGTTTTTCGTCTATTATTATTCCTAAAAATCGGGTGTGGCCTACTTGTTCGATAGATTTGTCATTTATATACATTTTGGCTTTTTCTTTATCATACGTTTTATTCGATCCAGTAAATATAATGAAATTTGTCTTTTTTATATTAAGGGATAGTTTATTTGCCATAAGCCACAAATTAACCTTATGTAACTTCTCATTTACAGTTGTCATTAGAGTGTCAAAATTTGTGTGTGACATAAATAAGTTAGTATCGTCTGCAAATAACAACTTGAATAATTTATTAGATACTGATGCTAGATCATTAACGTAGATTAAGAATAATAGGGGGCCAAGAATGGATCCTTGTGGTACTCCACACATTATGAGTTTCTGGGAGGAGTTGTAATTTCCATGGGATACGAATTGTTTTCTATGAGTTAGGTAGTTTCGTAGCCACTGCAGGGCGGACCCATTAAACCCGTAGGATATGAGTTTTTTGTGTAGTATGTTGTGATCTACCGTATCAAAAGCCTTGGATAGGTCAAGAAATATCCCAACAGTATATTCAATTTTTTCGAGGGCGGCGGTAATTTTATTAACAAGATGCAAAAGTGCCATATAAGTAGAGTGTTTTTGTCGGAAACCATACTGGTGAGTGTTTAAGACATTATTAATTTCTAGGTGACGTACCATTCGTTTATAAACGATTTTCTCCAGTATTTTTGAGAAGGCCGGTAAAATAGATATTGGACGATAGTTGGTAAACTATGGGGATACCCCGCTTTGTATAACGGTATAACTTTAGCGAGTTTTCAATCTTTTGGAACTATTTCACTTTCCAGCGACATCTTAAAAATATGTGTTAGTGGATCTGAAATATCGGAAGCGATCTGTTTTAGGAGCTGGGCATTTATTATCTCCATGAAAAATGGAGATATTGTTTTGGGTCTGTCTGTCTGTGTGTGTGTCTGTGTGTGTGTGTGTGTGTGTGTGTCTGTCTGTCTGTGTGTGTTTCCGCCACTTACTGTCGAGCATAACTTAAGAACGCCTCTATGGATGGTGATGATATTTGGTATGTAAGTAGGTCTTAGGACGACAAAGGTCAAGGTCAAATCTGGGCCTCCTGGTGGCTGACCTTGGTACTGCAGCAGAACTTCCGGTTTTTGTATCTTTTGTCCTGAACATGCTATGGTCTTGATTTTTTGGTGGCAGATAGCTTTTCCTGTCAGGAATAAGTGGTGTGGGTTTGGTCCCCCTAGCAGCTTGTTCTGGAACTGCAGGGGGGTGGGTGGGGAAATCTTAATTAAAGAGCAGATAAGTCCAGAAAGGAGCAACGTATTATCATGATTTTTGGCATGTAGGTAGCTTACACAGAGATGTACATAATTAGATGAAAATTATACAAATGAGGACTTAATTTGCATAATTAATGATGAAATTCTGTAATTCCAGTGTTTTACATATTACTTTCATACATGTAATGTGTATTATGGTTCCGGGTCGGAGTTCAAATCTGACCAGGGTTCCAAATAGTGCGTCAGTAAATCGCCGGATCTGGGTGGTTGTCACGCTAAGTTTGGCTCCCCCTTGCTCGGTGATCGTTATAGATAATCAAATAGTTTTTCTATTTACCGAAAACCCCGTGGTTTGTAGTATTTTCGGGCGTGGTAAAGTCGGACGGCCAGCGAAGCGTTTTTGGTATTAGTCCGCAAGCAAGGGTGATGCGGTTTTGTCGCCTGATGACCCAAATAGCTGCGTTCTATATGCATTTTCAAGGGATTTGCGCCACCGGAGATTGCGGAAAACTTATCACAACAACCTATGTTTTTTTTTCGTTTTTCAGAAACAGGAAGTAGTGAGCTTTTTCGTCATATAAGCCGTTACCCAGGGAAAATTCGTTTTTTCTCAGCAGCTCCGCTGAAAAAAGTGTAAAAGAACGGTATTTTTTGGGTCCAAAATTTACATTTCACAACAGTTTCTACCCAAAATAAAAAGTCAGCAGACGATACCCAAATACCTATCGGAAGCAGGCTGAAAACCTCTGTTCACTGGTATAATAAGATTTTCCGGCCTACTTTTCTTGGCAGAATCGTAGCCCTTCGGCCTGGGGGTGTCGGCCGGACACAAAATCGTAAAAAAAACTCCGGTCCGAGACCTTATCTATCGCAGGTAGAATATCAACAGATACCAATTATGCAAATATGGACCTCATTTGCATAATTAATCTAAAAATTCTGATTCCTTAGTGTAATGATGGGAATTTCATACTTGTGACATGTGTAAGTTAATTAATAGTTTACAACACCATGCATATATTATGTTAATGTAGAGGTCATTTGCATAATTTATGATAACATATTGAAATGAAACATTGCCAAAGGATTGGACTTTCACATCAAATATGTTTTTTGTCTTGAGGAAACCATATTTCATGGAGATATGAGGTCTCCGAATTCTTGTTTCATCTTGTCCGGGCGCTGCGTTCTTTAGGTTAGTAATTATGTCGTAGATTTCTGTCGAGGTGGGTGCCTCAAAAGAGTTTATGGATGGGTAGGAGTGCTGGAGGTATGATTCGGGGGAACGATCAGTTACATCTATTTCTTTTGCCAAAGAAGGACCAATGTTGACAAAAAAATCATTAAATTTGTGTAATTTATCTTTTGGGTCAGATACCTCTGAATCTTTATCATAAAATTTGGTAGGAAGAGTATTAGTTGCTTTTTTTCTCTTGAGAATTTCGTTAATTAATTTCCACGTATTTCTTATATTACTTGCTGCAGCTATGAATTTCTCTTGGTAGGATTTCCTTTTGGACATACGGATTAGGCTATTAAATTTGTTTCTGTACCATTTATATCTTTGTAATGTTGTCGGCGTAGGATTCCTTAGATATTTCTTATAGAGTCTATTTTTCCTGTTTGAGGACTTACGCAAACCTGTTGTGAACCAAGGTCTGTCTACACCTACGTTGCGCTTTGTTGTGGTTGTTGTAAGTGGAAAACAATTATCAAAGTGCTTATGAAAAATCTGTAGAAAGTTCGTGTAGGCAGCGTCTGTATCTGTATTTTCATACACGCTGTCCCAGGTTTCATCTAGTAGGGCGTGTTTGAATCTGTCGACATTTCTCCTATCAAATTTCCTGGACATGTGTTTTTCACTTTCTTTATTTCTATCTCTATTGCATTCCGGTTTTATAATGAAGAATATAGGAAAATGATCAGATATGTCTGTAACAAGCAAACCTGATGTGTAAGAAGTGTTCGGTAACGAGTTAGTCAGTATGTTATCTATTAAAGTTGCTGTTTTATCTGTTATTCTTGTCGGTTTGGTGATGGTTGGATAAAAGCTCGCTGAGTATAGTGTATTAAGGAATTCTGAAGTTAATAAATGACTTTCATTTTTTAAAAGATCAAGATTGTAATCAACAATCAGGTAGCAGCTTTTGCCCTCGTTATTAATAGCATCTAAGACTGGTGTAAGGTGGGTTATAAAGTTTTTTATATCCGAATTTGGGGGTCTATATATGCATCCAATTATAGTACCTTTTTCTTTAGTTGATGGCGACATAGGGAGTTCAATAAAGATTGATTCAATTTCTTCATTTTCATCTTGCACTGCAAGGTCATTACGCACAGTAAACGGTTGGTTCTTGTGTATTAAGATTGACACCCCACCTCCCGGTCGCGTCGATCTACATTTGTGTACAGGAGTGTAGTTTGGTATCTCGTATAAGTGTGAAGTGGAATCTTGTAGCCATGAGTATTTAAGGGTTATATTTATATGTGCTTTTTATGTTTTTTCTGAGGGTATTTTGGGGGTTATTTGAAGGCACTGGGGGTATCTCATTTTGGGGAGTACTACTGGGGATATTTGGGATATTATATGGGGATATCCACGGGTAATGGGAAAATTCTTTCATTTTAGGGGGGGGGAGAACAATTGGGCGGAAGATTGTTCGATCACTTAAGCTATGTAACATGTTACTCAGTGCAACAGTCAAGAGATCCATTATCGAGTGTGAGATCAAGAAACCTTTCCATGCCAGAGGATGTCGAGGCGGAAAGAATGTTGTTAGACCCATATCCACTGTACTGGGGAATCGCAACCCACCAAAGAAGTACATGCAGTCTCATTTCCCCAGACAGAAAGTTCTGTGCAGCTTTAAGAAGGTACAATTCAACAACCATATCATCCATCCATATTATTGTGCAATCCTCGATCGTTGGTTAACAGGCTTGACGAATTCCAAACCATCCTGCTTAATCACGACATCGGAGCCGCAGCTGTGACGGAGTCCTGGTTCACGCCCGACATGCCAGAGACGTGCCTATCTGTTGATGGATACACATTGTTCTCCAAGTGTCGTACACATAGAAGAGGAGGAGGAGTGGCTCTTTATGTAAAGGATACGATACCAGCTACACTTATGCAGGATGTACCGGTCCCCCCTGACTTGGAATGTTTATGGGTCTCTCTCAAACCCAGACGCCTCCCGAGGGGTTTATCAGAAGTGATTACGTGCACTGTTTACAACCCACCAGCCTCCCGACACCAAGACGAACTGACAGAGTACATCCTTGTAGAGACAGACCGTTTAAGGGCACGACTCCCAGACGCAGGACTGATCATTCTCGGTGACTTAAACAGACTTGACATCAGTGATATCTGCAGTGGAAATGGTTTGACTCAGGTTGTGGACACACCTACCAGGGGTCAGGCAGTACTTGATGTGATTATCACGGATCTGAAAGACAACTATCACAAACCAGAAGTCATCAGCCCACTGGGTCTTAGTGATCACAACATGGTCTTGTGGCGCGCAAAATCACACCGACCACACAACCAAACCAAAACAAAGACAGTGCGGCCTATGAAAGACTCCGACACTCGTGCGTTTGGCCAGTGGCTTTGTTCTCACCAGTGGGAAGAAGTGCACGAAACAGCATCATGTGAAGAAAAGACGGCCAATTTCTACCAAACCCTCCAGACCGCCATAGACAGGTACTTCCCCACCCGACGAGTGAAGATGCACCACACAGATAAGCCATGGGTAACACCAGAGTTGAAATCCCTGATTCTCAGGAGACAGCATGCCTTCTCAAAAGGAAAGTTTTTGTTCTGGAAGCAACTCAGGAACAAAGTCAATAGGGAGGTAAAGAAAGCACGGAATGACTACTACCGGGAACGTGTCAGTAAACTGAAAACAAACAACCCGTCTGAATGGTACAGAGAAATCAGGAGTATACTCAACATGCAGCACAAAGAACTCGTGATCAACATTCCAGGAAATGAGACAGCAGATAGTCTTCTCATTGCAAACTACATAAATCGACAATTTGCCGAGGTCGCCCAAGGTCGCCCTAGCCTAGACCCAACTCAACTCCCGGCCTACCTGCCGTACAAGTCCCCGCCGCCAGAGGTCTACCCGTGGGATGTATACAACATTTTGCGGAAACTGAAAGTGGGGAAAGCACCCGGCCCGGACCAGCTGAGTTCCAGAGTTCTGAGAGAGTTTGCCTACGAGTTTAGTCAACCCGTCGCAGATATCCTCAACGCATCACTGAAGGAAGGGCATGTACCACAACAGTGGAAGGACGCGATAGTCGTACCGCTGCCGAAGACTCAACCCCCGTCAATAAGCAAACTTCGCCCGGTGTCTCTGACATCTCAACTTGCAAAAGTAGCCGAGACATTTATATACAAGTGGCTGTTACAGGATATTAGACACTCACTGGACCCACAGCAATTCGGAAGTTTAAAGGGGAGATCGACGGCACATTATCTTGTCAGCCTTCTGGACTTCGTGGCCAAGGAGTCTGACAAACTGGGCAACATCACAACCATGATCATGACTGATTTCTCCAAAGCTTTTGACAGAATAGACCACACTGTAGCAGTAAGCAAGTTGCTAAAGCTAGGAGCATCACCCTGTCTTATTCCGTGGATCAGTAGCTTCCTCACCAATCGACGACAGCGGGTACGGTACGACAGCGAACTCTCTGACTGGGAAATACTCTCGTGCTCAGTTCCACAAGGTACACTCCTGGGACCGATCGTTTTCCTGGCTGTTTTTGATGACGCAGTGAGAGACGCGCTAGTACAAGAATGGAAGTACGTGGATGATCTCTCTATGGCAGAATCACGTCACCACAGCAAACCTTCTGTACTACAGCATGAACTTGACATGTTTAGTCAATGGTCCCAGCTAAACCACATGCTCCTCAACGCGGAAAAGTGCAAAGCGATGGTGTTTTGTTTCATGAAACAGCCCCCAGCACCGCCCATCCTTACAATCGACGGAACACAGCTGGAAACAGTACCTGTCACATGTTTACTCGGGGTGTGGTTACAAGCCAACCTGAAATGGGCGACGCAAGTAGCAAAGATGCTATCCAAAGCAAATGGCCGACTGTTCATGTTGAGAAGACTGAAACGCTTCAACCTTACAACCGACGACCTCATCCAAGTCTACACGTCGTACGTACGCCCTGTTGTGGAATATTGCGCGCCTGTCTGGCACTCGGGACTGACATCATCACAAACTGTACGTCTGGAGAGGATCCAGAAAAGAGCTCTGTGAACCATCCTCGGGGAACGTTACATCAACTATGAAACCGCCCTGCAGAACACTAACCTACAGACACTTGAACAAAGAAGAACGGACTTGTGCCTTAAGTTCGCAAAGAAGATGGACCCTGCAATGCTCCCCCCAAGAGCCTCAGACATTCACAACAAAGCCACTAGAAACTCAAACTTGATAAGGACAATCAGATGTAGAACTGACCGTTACAAAGACTCACCTATCCCTTACTTCGTCAGACTCCTAAACATGCAAAACTGATGATGAACTTTGTGAATTATTATGAAAATTTGTGTACCATTTTAGAAATTGTATGACCTAGTTCCAATCTCAGAAGTTACGACTTTGTGTGAAAGCCTGTTTGAATCGACCCATATATTTCAAACATAACGCTAATTTTATTTCTACGTAATGCCTTAGCTAAGTCGACGACGCATCTCTTAAATGTTTTTAAATTGTGGAGATTTGAAATCAAGACCGTCACTGACTGTGAAAAATAAGGCTTAAATGAAATTTTAAACTTATCCTGCAATTCGGTATACCATACATGTAAATTTTATATCTGTCATGTACAATGTTAACGTATTAATACTAGTCTTTTTCTTTTATCATGAATTGTACGTCTGTAATAGAATCAGCAATTCAGCCATGTGGCTGCCAGTGATTTTAAATTTGAATAAAAACCATTCATTCATTCATTCATTCATTCACATATAAAACATCAGATGCCAAAAACAGATGCCATCACGCATGCGTTGCTTCCCTAGATTCAGATTACAGAAATTCCTGTATAATTCCTACAATTCCTGCAGACGGACTACATTGTACATACAGTACTAAATGCATTAGGCTCACCACTGAGACGATGCTAAAAACATAAACCAATTGTAGATACAGGCTAGGGACACAAAAATATAACATGCACAAGTGCACATGCACACTAATAGATTGGCTATTAACACGATGATTGCATTAACGATGCCTTTCCGCAAGTGTTTACAGTCACCGTAGCATGTACCCAGAACATAATCTATATGAATACGGCTTGTAAGTTTGTCTTAAGTTCCTGTATAAAGACAATATGATCCCATTATGTAGTTCCCTATACTAAATGACCAAACAACCATCACATACTGGGATGTGGGCCGAACAATGATGATGATGATCAGACACTGTGTTAACACAGCAACTCCAGGACCTGTTCATGCAACTGAGGTGTTGTGCCAGTGAAGAGTAAAACACTCAGCAATTGTTATTGAAAGTTGACTTTGCCAATAATCATTGATGAAAAAGCAATTCACAAGCCAAGTGATCACCTGGAGTCTCACGACTATGCACATTATGTTCTGGCCAAGCATTATGGCCCAATTTATACAGTTTTTCCCGACGTTGCCAATATCTGCCGCTGACGGGACAGCGATGTCGCGATGGCTCTACACACATCGTCAGGAAGTATGGCAGAACACCTGTGGCGCTTGATTAGGGTAGCCCGACTTACTCAAAATATCCTAAATTTGAACATTTCTGGCCGTCTATAACTCGCTGCTGTACAATTTTGTCTTCTCCTAAAGCTTTGGGAAATTTAGGAAGTATATTAGATGCACTAATAGCGAGAGGCAGCATCTACAGTTACATGTAGTACAATATATATTTTCTACTCGTAACTTCATTGCTCGCGGCCCATACAATAGGCTGCTATTTGGACAGACGTAAACTTATTGTCCCTAAACACCATCAAACATTTTATCAGAATATGCCTAAATGTGCCAACTGGGAGCCTCAATGCCGACGCACTCTTATGTCAATTAGAATTAGATAGATTAGGTAGTAAATGTTGGGCATCTGGTGTGCGGAAAACTTTAGAGGAGTGCGGTTATGCCTTTGTTTGGCATTCTCCCCAATCAATTGCTTCAAAAGTGCTTCCAACCATCTCCTCTATTCATCAACGTTTAAAAGATATTTACTTCCAAACATTCCTACGCGAAATTCATAACGACAACAAAACCAAATACTCAAAGAACAAACTGCGCTCGTACAGACTATTTAAAACTACTTATAATGAAGAAGATTATCTTCAAATTCCAAACGAACGTCAAAGAACCGCCATCACCAAACTACGAATCAGCTAGCTGTCATAAACTCAGCATCGAAACAGGAAGGCACAACCGCACACCTCTGGACCAAAGAATTTGTCAATTTTGTAGTTTGAACAAGGTAGAGGATGAAGTTCATTTTGTCGTAGATTGTAGTTTATATAGTATTGATAGAATTAATCTTTTTAAATATATTACAAGAACGTTTCCATACTTCCAATTTTTATCTAATATTGAAAAATTTATCTTTCTTATGCGCTTTGATCATCCTGTATTAAAGAAACCCATCTCAGATTATATTCTTAACATCACAAAGAAACGAGAAGAAGCCGAACCTCTGTATTAGTGTTGTTTTAGTGCTAATGTAGTTAGATTTGTATTAGTAGTCCTGTTTGTACTGCAAACATGTATATACATTTTCATCTGTTCACCTGTACTTAGCCCGATAGGGCATGAATGTACAATAAAGGTTATTACTCCGTGAAGGAGGCATACCTCCTGCAGGAGTATTCGGGTCAGCCGGTTTTTCGTGTTCGCAGCTAAAACTCACGGTTCCCCTTGTTCAATCGGCATGTAATTTTATACGTCGTCTGCAGGCATGCCAGTGATGATGCACGTATATCAATATTTACCGTAGGTGTTTTCGCGGTCAAGATAATATTCAAAAAGCACCCCTACATTTAGGGGCAAATGGGACCGCCCGCGAAAAACCCGTTGTTTTGAATAGCGGGGGGGTCGAGCATCCTTAATGCAGATGCGCGGGGCGGTTTTTAATGCAGACCAGATGCGGACCGTAATGGTTTATGGATGGCCGGAATTGTGAAATGTGTTCGCACGTAAAAGTCATGTTTGTGTACGTTGTATTTCTATGAATTTTGGCATGTGGTGTGCCGTTATGTCCGTGTTGATGCACGTGTCTTTGTTGTCACCGTAGCGGTTTTTATATCGAGGTAAATTTGATATTTCAAAATCACCCCTATTTTTATAATCCTGTGGAATAGGCCGTAGGTTAAGTAGATATGTGGTAGGCGAGGTTCTCTAAGCAGATATTAGGTGGTTGTTGACTTGTTGTGTATATTCATTTGTGAGTATCTGTTGGGATTGTGACTTATGGTTTGCACCTAAGGTCAGGTCTATTGTCTGGCAAGATGTTAATATCATAGTTGTTCGGTAGAGCTCACACACTGTACTATTTATAGCTTATAATATAGCGACCTGAAATTGGTCGGAGCGCGGAGAATGCGCCAAGATATGTGTTGTTTCCGTGTGCAACTGTGCTAACGTTGCTGTGGTGATCATGTTGTTTTGTTAAGCAGTTGACTTGAGCGGCAAGTGTTAAAATTGTTGACGTGGTTTTAGACTGACCGCCAGTTGCGCAGTTGACTTTGTGTACGTGTCTTTGTTTTTACCGTAGCGGTTATGTGGGACGGTGTTTTCCGTGTGCAACTGTGCTAACCGTTGCTGTTGTAATCATGTTGTTTTGTTAAGCAGGTAACGTTGACTTGAGCGGTACCCGTTTTTTCCGTGTTCGCAGCTAAAACCCACGGTCCCCTTTGTTCAATCGGCATGCAATTTTATACGTCGTCTGCAGGCATGCCAGTGCCAATACCACCTCTCAATCTGCAAATTATAAAATTTCACGGAGAATTGTCGCCTATGGCGTCTTGTTATTATTATTATTATTATTGTCAGTACCACAGAATATTGCCCCCCGTATCCCAGAACCTGCTGTAGACAGAAAAAGCAGTTTAGTTTACCCAGTAATACATTGTATATGCCAAAATTGTATCCAAACAGAGCGTCAAACAACAAATATGGCGAGTCTTTTCGGTGAAATACAGAAATTTGCATATAAACCATGACCTAGATTTGTTGCCGACGTTGGGAACCCAACAGGTTGGCTTTATACATGCTCTGAAGCTGTCGGGGACTCCTGCAGAGCTGTCGGGCGACTACTCCAGAGCTGTCACAAGATTCCCTCCTGCTGTCGGGGAAAAGACTATAAAATTCCTCTCTAAACGGCAAAAAAAGCTGCCGCCGCTGTCGCCAGTCCCGACATCTCCATATCTATATCATACCCGGCGGCGATACAGTGCTCCCGACCGTGTTGTATTTTACTGTACAACACGGTCTCGGCCATCCCACGAGTCGGATCTTCGGCCGTCGTGCAATCCGACTCACGGTCGGGCCGATATCTTGGGCAATACGGAATACACCGTGTTGTATGTTATATGTATAAATTGGGCCTTATGATGTTACCATAAACACCTGTTGAGTCATTTAGTAACAGTAACAAAAATCTACCCACCCCACTTTCAAAGTGTGTGGGATGGAGCAGGGACATCTTCTTGTTGGTAGTTGACACTCCTCTGGATTCAGCCTTCTCCCATGATGCCTGAGTTGAGGTGCCTGCTGTGGAACGTGCTCTGCCTGACCAAACACTGTCATCCTGGAATATTAACAGGTGCCCTTTATCATCATGAAAACCATGACAGATTGACTCACTCCCAATGTACAATCATGTACATGAAATTATGATCATATTCTATAAACTAAAGATACTTGTACTGCATCGGGAAATATTTGAGATGGTTTTATGTAAACTGTTGCAATATTTCTTACACACTGAATTGAACATGGTGAGAATGGCATATTTGTATATAGCACAAACTATATCAATCTATTAGGTGCCCCAGGCCAGACTGAGTTATGAGAACAATTGAGAAGAGGAAACAACAGATTCAGCACGGGTGACCTATGAGTTGTGACCACTCAGTCCTGTCTAACATAATTTATGAGCAGTGCTATAAGTCTTACAATCTTACATGTATACGTCATGTAACGGCCATGACCTACGACCTAGGTAATTAGTAGGGATTGCATATCTCAGTTCGTGAACCAATCATGGTAGTACATGTAGTACTTTCCTCCATCTAAGTGAAAGGTCCATAGATAAAAGCCTGGACTGGACTCATAACACAGTCACTGTAGTGATATACTTACTGCCAAACCTCTTGACGATCTGTGCCATGATTTGTGACTAACGTCCTCTCCCCTTGAACGTGGGGTGGGTTCACTGCGGACAGAATCCCGAAGGACGGATCGTGGATGGAGGTAAACTTGTGAGCTGACAGTGCTGGTCCGGCGACTGTAGGCATTGCAGTCCTCTAACTGCCCTGATAGGGAAGAAGTTGGTACATTCATGTACGTATGAAACTGAAATGTGAAAATAAGAAAAGTACTTATAAATATATATAACTAAAAAAATTAGACGTAAAATTGTTATAGTGAGTAATCAGTCATATTATTACCTTTTTTACAGTGCTTGATACTGTCAGGATGAGCCGAATTTTCAACAGAAGACTTTGATCCTCTGTTGGTAACGTTATCACTGGAAACGTGGCAAGCAGGAAAACTGCCAAAGAACTCTGGTCCTACATACACAAAAGATAAATTGCAAAATTTTGTATTTCAAAGCTTATGCTGGAGTGAAATGCACATTGAACAAGGGCTGTGTAACAGTCCTGACATTTGACCTATTTCTAAATCGTCCGCATATGTAAAGGTTCCACGGTTATGTGTGCACAATACTGGACTTATAGGAACATGAGAAACTTTCAAACCTTTTCCACTTATAGCAATATCCCGAAGTTGTTTCATCTCATGAAACAGATCGTGCAGAACGTCCCAATTCCCCCTGGCGTGTGCTGGAGACAGGTGGATGTACCCGTACAGCTTGTCTTGAAGTTGATCTTGCAGCAAACCTTCTTGCTCGGTCAAAACTGCAACCTTGGAGAGCTGAATACCAGTATACAAAAAAGCCCAATTATACATTGAGCATGCAGTGCCACATTTATTTTTGACAGGAGAATAATGGTTCTTCCCTCAGATTTAAAATCTAATGTCATTCTTAGTATTATTACTAGCAGCTGTAACTGTTACAGCAATTGATTTAATTATTGTTCAGTATCAAAAGGCTCAGTCTACAATATTCACAATCAGGACTAAGTTTCAAATGCTGTAAGTTTTAACTTCCTTGATTGGAATTGGTCATTGTACATTGAACATTCATCCACATGTGATATGATATTAGGCTTAAGAAATTACAAGAAAAATTTTATCTTACTTGTATGAGCAGAAAAGGCTTCAGCAGCACAAATATTGGAGGTCTTTTTGTCACTAGAAAGTCCATCAGGTCCAGAAATGCCAGTCCACCTGCAAGCACAATGGTTAACAATGTCATGTTAACCATGTACCTCAGACCATTTCTTAAAGGCACCCAAAGAGATTTCAGGGTGCCAAAACTGCATTTTCAAAGTCAACTTTTTTTTAATGAGAAGTTGAATCAATCGTATTCCATACCATCTGATACCTGAGGCAAAAAAACAATGTCACTGACGAAAAATAGTTGCTTGTTTTGTATCGTAGGCTGTTTCTTGGGGTTACCAAAAATAAAGGGACTCCTCACGAAGCTTGTATTGCAGCTACATGTATTTCAAACACTTCAAGTATGAAATGATGACGAAAATGTGCTAAGAAATGGCAGTAAATGTCAATATCAGATGGACAGTGGTGGCCAGTGACAGTAGTGAGCCGGCGATAACTATGGAGGATGGCACCCAGGCTACCAGCATGTTTCTTTTGGACCTCAATAACTTTAAAATTTGTATTGTGTAGATGCTGCAGTACCTGAAAATACTGCTAATATGCCCCAAATTACCTGGTTTGCTTCTTTTGGAACATTGTAAATTAAATTTTTGGAACATAAATAACTTAGCCACATACCAAAATTCAAACAAATGCATGAAAAGGATTGTGGTGTAAACACTCAAGCAGCAAAACAATACCTCCATGAGTGGAGGAGCTCCTTCACGGAGGTAATGACCTATCATCGCACACTATACTGTGGCAGGACAGAACCCATTGAATGAAGCACAAGAGGGCCCACCTACCGGTTCCAATTGGATGAAACGCCACTTCAAACTCCTGCAGTGCTGCAGACAACATGCCCCATTCTTCTGTCAAGTTCTTGGAGAAGCATGTTAGTAATATTTTAAGACCTGCAAGAAATGAGAGTGCTTTTGAAAAAAAAGCTGGCATTATAATTATTTTGCCCCAAAATTAGAGATTGGTGTAAAATGTTGCCAAAAACTATAAAATTAATTTAATATGGTTACATCAAAAGATAGGATACCATAATTAAGTTAAGTGTAAAAATCTAAATCTCATTCATTAAATGTGAAAACTTCATCCAAAACTAATTGATTTACTGACTGTAACCCCCCCCCCCCACCTCTATCAGCCTAAACATTTTGCTGCAACATTTGTAGTACACATAGCATTAGATGTCTGGTGAAGCAGCCACCATCTAAAAACACAACATGGCTGCATTTCAGGCCATCCACCCTGCTGCAGAGAGACTGGACACTAAAATAAAGAGGAAAGATTTAAATTGTACTTAAGACAAACTTACCTAGAACAGCGATGAAGGGAGTGATGCTGGAACATGCTGCAGCTGCATGGTCTCCTGCCAGGGAGAAACTTGTCAGGCTGGCTGTGATGCTGCCGGATCGCTGCAGGTGAGAACTCACACCTTTAGCTGGGATCAGGATTCCCAGGAACGTACTTACTGCATAAAGGATGTCCATTCTGCTAATCCTTGGAATATCTGGGGACAAGAAGTGAAATAAATAGGAGCATGTCTGCACATTTCTAACATGTCTCCATATGGATCATCCTGTCCAGACCATCAGACTCAGAGCCCAAGCCTGGGGCAGCTGTCAGAGATCATTGCTACCACCTTTGACAAGGCTATGTTTTCGGTTGTGTGATGGTGGAGTGTGGGTCTGTATGTATGTCAACAGCATAACTCAAGAAGTTGTGGATGGATGTAAATGATATTTGGTAGATAGGTGAGTAGCACTAACTGTTTTAAAAACGAAGGTCAACAAGAAGTCGGAGACCTCATATCTCCATGAAATATGGTTTCCTCAACACAAATTACATATATTTGATATGTGAAAGTGCAATCCTTTGGCAATGTTTCATTTCAATATGTTATCATTTATTATGCAAATCACCTACATGTATACATTAACATAATATATACATAGTGATGTTAACCTTTAACTAACTTACACGTCAAATTCCCATCATTTATCACTAAGGAATCATAGAATCTTTACATTAATTATGCAAATTAGGTCCTTATTTGCATAATTGGTATCTGTTGATTTTCCAACTACCATAGGTTATACACATTACAATATCATGTATGAAAGTTCTATTATGTAAAACACTGGAATTACCGAAGTTCCTCCTTAATTATGCAAATGAAGTCTTTATTCGCATAATTTGTTTTTCATTATATACATCTCTGTCTAAGCTACCTACATACCAAAAATGATGAAAATATGTTGTTCCTTTCTGGATTTATCTGCTTTGAAAGATTTCACCGAAAACTCTTGCCGTTCCAGAACAAACTGCTAGGGGGACCAAACCCACACCACTTATTCCTGATAGCTCTCTGTCAATCAAAACCACAGCATGTCCAGGACAAAAGATTAAAAAACCGGAAGTTCAGCTGCAGTACCAAGGTCAGCCACCAGGAGGCTCATATTTGACCTTGACCTTTGTCTTTCTATGACCTAAAAACATACCAAATATCATCACAATCTATGAATTTTAAAATTCTATGTTGACCACAAATATGCGGAAACACAGACAGACAGACACACCGATAGACACACAGACAGACCAAAAACAATATCTCCATTTTTCATGGAGATGATTAGTTCAAAAATGGTTTACCTCCCATTTTCCTATGGTATGGCAGTGGGCTGTGTATGTATATGTCACAGGGCAGACTGGAATCCAGGACAATGACAGACTGGCATATATACAAAAGTAACGCCCTCCTTTCTCAGCACTGGAACACCAGAGCTGAAGTGGTACTCAGCACTGGAAACCGAGAGCTGAAAGTAGTTCAGCTCTGGAAACCGAGAGCTGAGAAATCTCAGCACTGGAAGTGGAATTACGAAATTATGTTCCACCTTTTCAGGGCCACCCAAATCACTCCCAAAGGGGCTATATCTATCACAATCACACACGAAGCTATATCTTTCATGATCAGAAATAAAGTTGTTTATTATCTCTTGTACTTGGTTGATATCACTTACACTGGAGCCTACATGTATATAGTATAATCGTATTTATTTTTAATCTCTTTACTGTGAAAATGAACGAAAATAATCACAAAGATGCTGTTTTAGTTTCTTGTAATAGACGTTTCCAAAACGTAACAGCGTAAGGTTTAATGACGTTAATCATTAGTAAGTTTGATTTTAGTGGCAGGAATACAAGTCGGATTCGGCACAGATTTCCTACCGCTCAGCATTGGGACATTCCAGTGCCAGGAAAGATGTCAGCACTGGTTTGACATCAGCAAGGTCAAGACGTCAGCACTGGTTTTCTAGAGCTGAATATTTTTCAGCACTGGTTTTCCAGTGCTGAATTCTTCCCCATGGAAGAATAGAGAAGAAAGAGAGTTAATCTAATCAGGCAAAAATCAATGCAGAACACAGATCTCATCAATAAAATTTACTTGCCATTGCCTTTGCCAGCCAATAGCAGTAATTCAATGAGCTCCACGGATTAGCACACAAGCAACAACAGGTACAATGCCAACGTACATGCCTCACTCCCACCACCTGTGTGAGGTTATGGGACCAAGATATGAGGTACAGCATGTCAGGGACCCGGTGCGTCACCACAAATGACCACTCTGAAGACGTCCGCATCACGCGAATCCCAATTTTTTGCTGTTACAGCAGTTATGCCTAGTCTGTGATGCAGTTTCCAGTGAATTCATCAATCCGAAGTGACATAAGTCGAAGTTGACAGTTTTACTTCCGTCTTTTTACAAACCTTTAAAGCACCTTTTTAAAAAAAACATACGCCACTAATTATCAGTTCGTGGCCTCAGCGCGGTTACGGGAGCATGTAAGTCTTCCATTTACACAAATGATGAGTAAAATACATTCTGACAATCTGTATTATGGTAGTTTGGAAGTGTGAAAGATGATAACCTTTGATAATGATGACTACCTTTGTTTCCTGTCCCAACTCTGATCAGCAGTGGGAGCATCAAGTTCAGCATGGAGGAGTCCACTTTCTCTTGGCTAGGATCGCTGACAAACCCTCGGAGACCTTGGTCCAGTGTCAGATCATTCTGAGTTTAAAGAAAGAAAGAAAGAGGGTCTGCATGAGGGGGTCCTGGTAATGCTTAACGGTAAATTCAGCAGCGCCGACAACGCTTAGCGGTAAATTCAGGACGGTCGGTAACGCTTAACGGTAAATTTACGTGCATTTTTATTCGTATAGCGCTGCTGGTGAGAAAAGTGCCAATGTCAATGTGTTGTATGTTATGTGCCTGTTGCCATGAAGTTGCGGTGCGTGCAAGGTACTTCACACCAGCGTTCTCGCCAGCCCTGGTTCCTGAATGCGTCCAGAAATGTTTGAGGAAGAGTAGAGCGAGCGCCGAAGGCGCGAGTCGAGCGCCATAAGCGCTCGCAATGTAGGGGGGTCCGGGGGCATGCTCCCCTGGAAAATTTTTAAACCTTAAATATTTAAACCTTTAATATTTAAACCTTCTAATGACGCATTTTCCCGCATTTTGAGAGGCAAAGTAAGACACAGCATTGGTACATATATATTAGGGAAACCATTTTAGAACAAGGTCACTAGGGTTCAGCTCTCCATATGTGACAGAAAATCAAGAAGTTCTTCCAAATAGCCAATGGCATCCTCGACGTCATTGGTCGGCGAGACAACCTCGTGCCCAGCGCACTAGTGGGATGCTTTGCTTGCAATGTCTGCAATGATTTGTGAAGGGTTCTGGGAACGAGTTAGACTGTTCCATTGTATTCATGGGGTGTCCGGCCTGAGTGCGGAAACGAAGACAAGCGGACGCTCGGAGGGCTATCTGAAGTTTGACTACGCAGGTCTACCTGTAACGAAGAATTACGCAATAACGCTTAACGCTGAATTCAGGATGACAAATAACGTGCTACGTAGAATTAAAACGACCAATAACGCTTCACGATGATTATACCGATAACGCTTAATGTTGAATTAGAGTGGGCTGGCAACGATTAAGAATTAAAATAGCCCATAACGGTTAACGGAAAAGGGCATGCAGGCCCTCAAGAAAGGTAAACTTGCAGGCAAACTCAGAACTAAGTTTTAAAAATCACAAACTCCTGATATCCACACTCAGTGGTCGAAATACTTTTTTTCAGTGCTCTGCAATATTGCAGAAGAGTCAAAATTTCGTCCTGCAATTTGGAAATACTTTCTGCAAATACACAACCCCCATATTACAACCTTCTCAAACCAATAATGCCTATTTTTACATCATGTATAGCTTTGTAAATTTGTAGCATTACTGAAATTCTTCAAAATATCACTCTTTTAATATTAGACTTTATATAGATCCTTCTCTACAGAAAATTTATCATTTCCTGCTATCATGTCATGACACCACTCAAACTGAAACTTTCAAAGGATATGATCCCATTTTTCAGCAAACTAATATGGCTCTCTATGGGAAGCATATAAATTTTTCATTGCAAAATACATGGCAAAATAATTAACATATAGCAATTTTATTATATCAGCAGCATCACAGAAGAAATATACAAATATGGAAACAAATTATGACACATGCAGTAACAGCATTGCACTAGAACTACAAAACTGAAGTTGTGATGTCACTACATAATTTCTGTACCTAAAATTGACATGTGAAAAAAGGTAAGAAAACAGAAACAATTAACTTGAACATTTATAGAAAGCAATCAAATGAGCACAATGTTTTGATTGACTCGTAACTTGTCAAGGAAGTTAAATATTCCTGGAATAGTATCGTAAATAATTTGACGAAAAAAAACAACTACTTGAAGAAGTTAATAGAATCAGTAATAGAATTACAAGAAAATTATGAAAAACACACGATCTTTCCTTGCTAAATTGGACACAATAAGTTGACAATATTTACATTCTAAATAAAAATTTGCACATTTATTTTCCTGGGCGCGATCTTCGGCGAGAGTTTCTACAAAATTTCTAGATCTGCCATGTCTAGATCTCACGGTGTCGGCCTCCTCAGCCGCCTCCTCGAGAATCCAACCGCGACAGCAACCATCCTGAGTTTTGCCGATCTCGCGGGTGCGCGATGGGTTGCTGTTTCAGTCCCGATTGCCGTCGGTTTTCTCAAAGAACGACAAAATCGTCTTTGTTTTGTTGGTGTTTCATCGGCCTGACTCTGACTCTCCGGAGCCATGTTTTGCCGCGTTGTCTGCTGGGAAATGCTCGGCGAAAACTGCCGAAAATTGCCGAGGAAGTTGTCGTGTCCTCCCGTTGACGAAATCTAACATCGGAAAATGGCGAGTGCCCTTATTTGGTTATCGTCGCCTTTCGTCGCATGGTCGGAATTGCTCAACTTTGACCCCAAATTTCCTTATATGGGACCATTAGAGTCAGCTGGAAAACGCCGCCAGGTTCGTGCGACGCGGGTTTTCAGTCTATTCACAGCGCCGCTACTTTGCTAAATTGAAAACTATTGAATCCGGACCCTATTTTTTCCTTCTGCAAAATTGCAGATTGTATGATTTTTTCTTCTGCAATTTTGAAAATCTATCTGCAAATTGCAGATTGCAGACGGGTAATTCGAACACTGACACTGTTACAATATTCTGTTACAATGCAGTTGACACGTAGATATTTGTTTCTTTATTGTTTGTTTATTTATTTGCACAACAAAAAAAGTATACATAAAACAATAATAATAAATAAAACAAGGTGCAGGAGGAGGGATAAAGCTTATTTAGCTTATTCTAAGCCCTCCTCCTCTATACCAAAACTAATTATAAATCAAAATTGAAATGAAATTATACATACATACATAAGGAATTGTTAGCAAAATAATTCAAGACATAGGCAAAATGATACAATAACAATAATGAAGCAATAGTATACATAAATTGAGATGAAAAGAAATTTAAATGAAATACTGCATACATACATATTTCAAATTTATTGGCAAAATAATTCAAACATAGGCAAACTGATAGAATAACAAGAATGAAACAATTAATAGTATACATAAAAGACAATAAATTAATAACTGGAGATAAGAATCTAATACAGGGGGCTGGGGTGGTCTATTAGATGGGCTTTCAGGGTATTTTTAAATGTAAGAAAAGATGAAATTGTTCGTATGTTTGTCTGAAGGCTGTTCCATATTGAGACACATTTGTATTTTACGGTGGACTGTGCTAAGGACGTGCGGAAGAGAGGGATATGCAGTAGATTACTTTGCCTAGTATTGTGGTTGTGTACAAGTGAAGTCGGGTTTAGGAAATTATCAAATGTATTGGGGAGATTGTTGGTAAGGAAATTGAAAGCGAAAATGCTAATTTGTAATTTATTGCCTTCGTCAAGAAGGGTATGTTTTCATGGGCGTTCGTGTGTGCGTGAGTCTGTCAACAGTATAACTCGAGAAGGCTTAAATGGATTGTCTTCATATTTGGTAGGTGGGTAGGTCTTGATGAGGTCTAGAAGTGATAGGAATATGGGCCCCCTGGCGGCTCGTTATGGTACTGCAGCGGTACTTCCGGTTTTGAAATATGGTGATTTGGAGGAGGTAGGGTCATGATTTTTGGATGGTAGATAGGTCTTGTGCTCGGGAAGAAGTGACATAAGTTTGGGCCCCCTAGCGGCTTGCTCTGGAACTGCAGGAGCATTTGTATGAAAATGTTTAAAGTTAGGATAACTCAATAACCGGTCGACGGATCATCCTGATATTTGGGGCATAGGTAGGGTAAGTGATGCTTGACATAATTAGATGACCAGTATGCAAATGATGATCTAATTTGCATAATTAATGAAGCAATTCTATAATTCAGTTACCTTCCATGTGTCACAACCTTCCTTGTGACACATGGGCTACAGGCTGTCCCAGAGGGAGAAAGTCCCAGAGGGAATAGTCATTAAGCAGCCCATGCAGCTGCAGGCGGTGTTGCCTTACATGTATATCCTGCACAGATGGTTTCTCTTGCCCAATTGCATACTGCATCAGCAGGGGTAGTTTCACGATCCAACTTCCATATTTAGGGGGACTAATATATCACTTCTACCTTCTTAAGTTATATAACGATAACATCCTTTGACGAAGGCATGAGATCGTTGACCTCTAGTTTATATCTAGGATATTTAGTAGTTTTAATTTTTGAAAAAGAGGAGCCGTGTGTGTGCGAGAATCAGATCCAGTTGCTATTCTTGTGAACTTTTTTTGTAGAATAATTAAGGGATGAAGAGTTGTACGGCAGGCGCATCCCCAAACAATGTTACAATAGGTCAAGTACGGGTATATAAGGCTGTTGTAAATTGTTGTGAGGGTCTTTTGGGGGATATTATATTTGATTTTCCAAATGAGTCCTATTGTTTTAGCAACTTTTTTACTTATAGCAGTGACTTGGTCTTTCCAATTTAATTTGTCATCTATTACTACTCCCAGAAATTTTGTCTGTCTTTCCTGCGTAATAGGAACATTCTTTAAAAACATTTTGGCCTTATTGATATCATATTTTTTATTCTTACTGCAGAAAATAAAGAAATTTGTCTTTTTAGCATTTATTGATAGTTTATTTGCTTCAAACCATGTTGCTATTTTACATAATTCTTGATTAGCCAGCTCTATCAACGAATTGAAGTCTTTGTGAGAAAGAAATATATTAGTGTCGTCTGCAAACAGTATAAGATAAAGTATTGAGGAGGCTTCCGCGAGATCATTAATATAAATCAAGAACAGTAACGGACCTAAAATCGATCCCTGTGGTACTCCACACTGAATTTCCTTGTATGTAGATTTTGATCTATTTAGTGCCACGTATTGTTTTCTATTGTTGAGATAATTTCGAAACCAGTTCAGTGCAAAGCCAGTTACGCCATAAGCAGCTAGTTTCCGGATGAGTACTTTTCCGGATGATTTACTGTGTCCAAAGCTTTTGATAAGTCTAAAAATATTCCTATTGTGTATTCATTTTTGTCAATGGCTGTGGATATTCTGTCTACTAGCTGTATAAGGGCAAGAGAAGTGGATACACCTTTGCGAAAACCATATTGTTGTTTATATAGAATATCATTAGTGTTAAGATATTTAATCAGTCGATTATAGACAAGCTTTTCGTATATTTTTGACAAACTGGGCAACACCGAGATTGGTCGGTAGTTGTTTAATAAAGTCGAATCTCCGCCTTTAAAGATAGGGATTACTTTGGCAATTTTTGTCCCGGTGGGAATGATAAGGTAAGAATATGGGTTAGAGGAGTAAGGATGTACGGGAGGGCCAATTTTAGGGCTTTAGATGTAATTTCATCATATCCAGCGGCAGAATCTTTTAGATTCAAAACTATGTTCTCTACTTCTGTGTTCGAGGGTGGCTCAAGGAGTGACAGAGAACAATTTGCAGGGGCCTTAATGTAGCTGATGGGATCTTTTTGAGTTTTATTAATTTTACTTGATAATGTAGTGCCGATATCAATAAAAAAGTTGTTCATTTCATTACACATTTCATCATTATCAATAATGATTTTATCTCCAATTTTCAGTTCTTGAGGGCCCACGTTTGTCATTTTCTTACGATTTAAAACTTCATTAGTAATTCCCCATGTTTGTTTTATATCATGTTTTGCTTCCGTAAACCTCTTGTGGAAATATTCCTTTTTCGCAGTACGCAAGATATGATTGAGTTTGTTTCGGTACTTCTTGTAATGATGTTGGTTCAAAGGCGTTGGAATTTTAAGGTATCTTTTATATAGTTGCTGTTTCCTGTTTATTGATCTAAGTAACCCATTAGTTAACCATGTTTTTTTTAAACATTGGATGCGGCTTTTAGCTGTCTTAAGAGGGAAACTTGTATTATAAATAGTTCCTAAAGTGTTATGGAATAACGTAAACGCTGTCTCAGTGTCTTGTTCCTCCAATACCTCGGTCCACGTTAAGTCAGACAATAATTCCTTAAATTTCTCCATGTTTCTGGTATTCACCTGGCGGTATGTGTATCTATCCGTTGTTAACTTTCAAATTGGTTCTTCAATCCCGCTTATCATAAATATGGGAAAATGGTCAGTGATATCTGTGACCAGGACACCTACTTTATAGTCATTATTTAGAGAATTTGTATAGATGTTATCTATTAATGAAGCAGATTTATCGGTTACCCTTGTTGGTTTGACAATTAGTGGAAAAAAGGAAGAGGAAAATAGGTTGTTTATATGATCTGCAGTGAGGGAATTGGAACTTTTTAAGAGATCTATATTCATGTCTCCGACTATGTAGCAAGGCTAAGCCTTATTTTTTGCATTTACAATACTCAGACCGACATATATACTGCAGAACTGAAAAGACCCTCATTATCAGGTGGAGTATCTTTTTGTCTGGTTACCAAACCTTGCAGAGAGGACGAAAAGACATGGCAGCTAATATTAGGTTTGGTAACCAGCCTAGTATTTTCCAAGCTAACACAAAAATGAGTGGACAACTAGTAAGGGAAGAAATATTACAATTGGGCAGTGTAATTTACCTTGAGAAATTGGATCTGTGCGGCTGCCAATCTGACAATGACTGCACAGAAGCTGGGTGGTGGAGTCATGAGGGTGCTGATGCCGGGTGAGGTCATCTGGAGGATGGTTAGTCCCTCTCCAGATGCACTGGACACATCAGCCAGCAACAGGTTCACACATACCGTCACCAACAGCTGCATGTAGAAAAACGTGTAGGGGATATCCTAGAGGTGCATACTTTTTAATCATCCTCACAGAAAAAGTAGTGCCTTGGGAGTCACCTCAAGTTTGTGTTTTTGTTCTACCAAACTACATGTAGAATGATGAAATACTGGTAGTTTGCTTTTTCCACAGGTCTGCTATAAAACAACTGTTACAGTTACGACAAAATCTTTGCAAAGTCACAGGCTAATATTAAGAATCTAAGTTAAGTACAGAATCCTCAATAAAAAAATCTTTTTAAACCTGCAGCATTTGTATAAAATATTTTATTACCTTTGCACTCATGTACATTTATTGTCTTGCAGATATTTCCATAGTCTTACATTTAGCTGTGGCAGATGTGCAATGATGTTCTGTTTGGTGAGTGTGAAGTACACTCCTTTCAGCAGGTTGGTTGCAGAGACCCAGTCCAGGTGGCACTGCACAAAAAAATGATTGTCTGAATAATTTTAATCATGCAGTATACATGGAGTATACATTGATGATCAATTTGAGACATAAGGGAGAAATCAAGTGTGATAGTTGTGCTTAAGTGACCAATCATGTGCACCCCAGCTGTTTACTACTCTTGGTTTCCCCAGCAGGTTGGCAGAACGTACTGCACCTGCGCAAAACCCGTAAATTAAATGTATCATACATAGCAGTTCAGCAGGACGTCTCATGAAAGGGCATATTCATGTATTTAAGGATGACATTCTGTCTATAGTTTTCAAATGTTCTGTCAGAAAATCGTCTGCAGATATCGTCTGCAGAAGGCAAAATTCTGCTGCATCGTTGACCAAACATCCAATGAAAACCATGAAAAATCCGGGTTTTGTGCAGGCACAGTACATTCTGCCAATGTGCTGTTTCCCCCCATGCCCCAACCATTTGTATTATGCCATGACTGACATCCATTCTTGCCAATTCACAGCCAATTCCAGAAGACCTGATCAGCTAGTCAGTATTCCTATAGACTATGGATTAAAAAACACATTTAATGAAGCATTCTAAAGATGTTTGCCATTAAAAAAAACCTGAGCTCAAATAGGCTGTTTCTACAACATGTGTGACAGTAATACAACAGACTACAGAACAGTGCATTATCATCATCATCATCAATATCATAGTCCAGGCGATTGGTGCAAAAATTGCTCAGATTGTGATAAAAGCATGAAACTTGGTAGAAATATTCTGTGCAGCATTAGAAACAATTTTAAGGGGGGGTGCCAATTTGACAGTCCTCTTTTCCTTAGCAACTAGTACCATATGAAGCTGGCATTCACTGTTTGGTCTTAAAAACCAATTATAACATTGAATAATGTCTATCTGTAGAAGACTGGTCATTTTCAGGCCTTTGGAAATCATTATCATGTTTCTATGGTAACCGTTGCTAAGGAAAATATACCTCCCTAGCAACGGTGAGGACAATACTTTTATACAGTTTCATAAAGTAGGTTAAATTCATCAATTTGTGAAAAAGCTATTGTATTTCATAGCGGAAGTAGTTGTAATTAATTTTTAAGAAAACTAGAATTTTGTTCTATTTACCCATAATGCATTGTGTGCATCATAACCACAGGGCTAATATGACCAAATTGACACTAAAGCAGCATAGCTGCTGTACTACTTATCTAAATGACAATAGAGTGAGACTTGTGGGGGAAAATGTTTATTTCCTGACCATTTTGGATTTAACATCTCCATGTAGATATAGAAGCATCTCAATTTTTTGCAATTTTGTGACATTTTGGGAGTATTTTTAGCTAAAAATGTATATTTTTTGTTCCTGTACTATGATAGTTGAATCATGTAACTTAGTAACCTACATAAATGGCAGTGTATCAAATGCTAACTACTCAATTGTTCAGGATAAAAAAATGGATTTTTTTGTTACTTTTACCAAAAAATGTACATTTTTGGCTCATGTGTGATAACGTTAATGATTGAAGCAACAATGCTGAAATTTGCTATGAGCATGTGGCTTAGTAAGCCTCAGTCAATTTTGTACAACAAGCACAAAATACTCCATTGGTGTTCGTGAAAAAGGCTTTTTTCGCCATATCCCCCCCCCCCCAGGCCTGCCTAAATAGATTACAGTGCTTTACAACAATAAAAATAAAAATACCTGCAAACACTTTTGAAGTTTTGGAGGCCTGTCTTCTACAGGTGACCCATATAAAGGAGTGAAATATATGAATGAATCTTTATTGCATATTCCTGCCCAGATGGGCTAAATGCACAAATGACCAAGTGTGGTCTAGAGGATATATAACAAGGAGTATTGAACACTGAAAATGCTACATTCTACTGCTAAATACTAAAAGTCTGAAATTACAGTTGTATACTACTTATCACCTACTGCTAATAACCGTTTCTTCTCTCTTTTTGAAACAACTGGAAACATAGCTGCATATTTTTTCCACTATACAATCATTCCTGCAAGACATCAGGTATTTGAAAGATTCAAGATTCAAGATCGCTTTATTGAACATTGCAGTGCATCCACTGAATTGCGTCCAATTTAAAAGTGGCCTGCTTTGACATTTTCTTGCATAGCTTGTCTAATTTTAAAGTGTTGAATAGCGCTTGGCGTTCATTTTCATATAAGGTACAGTCAAGTAAAAAATGTGTCTCATTTTCAATATATAAATTATTACAGAATTCACAAGTTCTATCTTTCACAGGGGTACGGCTATGCCTACCAGATTCTATACGTAAAGTATGGTCACTAATACGAAGTTTACACATGGCTCTGCGATGTTCGAAGTTTGCAATGTTTAATTTAGTTTCTCTTTCATAGATCTCTTTGAATGTTTTGTATGTCCTTAGTTTGTTTCCTTGGTTTTCTCTTCGTCCTTTTAATTGTAGTTCTGAGTTAAACTTTTGATAAAGATATCTTTCAATCTTTGTTTTTATACCTCTGTGAAAAATGAAGGTGTCCCCGACGGTGAAACGCCGTTTCTGACGCCCGTCCAAAGAGTCTCAGATTATTGAGACGCCCTGGACGATTACGATGGCAGACGGCTTTGGACGGCTTTGGACTGCCTCTGTGAAAAATGAAAGCGTCCCAGAGGGAGAACGGCGTCTTGAACGCCGTCTCTGTCCGTCAGACGCGTCCCTGTCCGTCTGTCCGTCTAAACTGCCATCAACAGCGTCCCAACACAGTTGGCGGTCTGCAAACTCACAACTCTCAGACGGCCGGACGAAAAAAGGGTCACGCCTCCCGTCTCTCCCCAGACGTCCTTCCACGTCCGATGTGGCGACAGGCGTCAGAATTAATTTATTTACGACGTTTTCCACGTGGTTTTGGGCTTCTAATGCACATGCGCAAGATTTAAATTAAACGCGCCGGTATATTCAAAACCGTTAGTGGGTCCCATACACAGACACTGTTCGGTCAATGTCCGCTTTTTTGCCTCTTTGTTGAATTGTGGGCACTTTTGGGGGGTGGAATTCACTTCTACAAGCAGCCGTTTCTTCCGAGGACACTGTACGGAGTTTGGGTTTAAACCAGCGACCGACTTAACACGTCAAACGAGGTGTTCCAAGAATGTCACTACAACATCGGCAGGTTCCGAGTGTATCGAGGCAGTTCTGTCACAACAGTTTTCTTTTATGGAGACTCGGTAAGTGATGAAGAATTTTATGTTGTCAGAAGTATACAAACGAACATATAGTGCTACAATTGTTAGAGGAACAGGCAATTATTCCGAGGATAATATTCAAAACGTCGCAAGGTCCCCAACTTAGTACATTCCCACATATTGAACCACACACGTGGAGGCAAATTGATCGATGTTTTATCGCCGCAAAATTAAAAGGCGAACAAAAACAATGTGTAGAATAGATGTATACAATACCTGAGGTTTTAATAAAGAATGATGATGCCGTATAAATGTACACGTTATGGTAAATCTTACACAAAATCCAGCGGCACAAGTTCCGACACTCCGTGCATGCCGCTTGACTTGAGTAAACACGACGTCACAGCTGCCATCTCCAAACGCAACGGTAAATGTTGTTTTCATATTAGATTGTTAGAAAAGAATACGCACATCGTAAAATGCAACTACAAAATATCTAATGTTTTAATAAAGAATGGTGATACGTTAAAACGTGCAATTAGACCATATTGAATTTTTTAAATGCAGCTCCCCAGCCTGTTGTGTTTGTGTGCGCTCACATGGCGGTGGATTCAGCGGCGCCTCCCGATTCTGCCAAGAAAGCTCGTCACTGTTCAACAATTTGTTACGCCACACTTTGTAAAGGAAATACGAAGAAAATCGTACGATTTCCGTGTGATTCTGCTTGTATTTAAAGCTCTTGGTTCCATGGCGGCAGCATGAAGATAAATACCGTGATCGAACACCGCTACAGGAACCCCCATATTTTTCGGGCGTCTAAAACGGCGTCCAAGCATCCAACCGCAACCGAACGCTGTCCGAAACGCCACTAAAAGCCCGTCCAAAATGCCGTCTAAGCCCGTTCGAAAATACGACCCGTAGCGCCGTTCCTAGCGTCTGGATACCCATTTCCAGACGTCGTCTGGGACGACCCAGACGTTGGCCTGGACGCGTCAAAGGTGCCAATCTAGACGCGTCTAAGCGTTTTTATGCCGCCCAGACCGTCTTGGACGTTTTAAATGGCCCGCCCAAAGCCGTCCAAAGCCGTCTGCCATCGTAATCGTCCAGGGCGTCTCAATAATCTTAGACGCTTTGGACGGGCGTCACAAACGGCGTTTCACCGTCTGGGACACCTTCATTTTTCACAGAGGTGGCCTTCTAAACGTCCAAGACGGTCCAAAACGCTTGGACGCGTCTAGATTGGCACCTTTGACGCGTCCAGACAGACGTCTGGGCCGCCCGAAACGACGTCTGGAAATGGGGACCCAGACGCTAGAGACGGCGCTCCGGGACGTCTTTTCGGACGGGCTTAGACGGCATTTTAGACGGGCTTAGACGGCATTTTAGACGGGATTTTAGACGGGATTTTAGCGGCGTTTCGGACGGCGTTCGGTTGCGGTTGGAACAATTACGTAACCGGGACGCCTTTTGAGACGCCCGAAAAATGATGGGGGTATCCTACAGCGGTGTTCGATCACGGTAAATTAAATTAATCTTCACGCTGCCACCATGGCACAAAGAGCTTTAAATATACAAGCTGAATCGCACGGAAATCGTACGATTTTCTTCGGATTTTCTTTGCAAAGTGTAGCGTAACAATTGTTGAACAGTGACGAGCTTTCTTGGCGAAATCGGGAGGCGCCGCTGAAAATCACCGCCAAGTGAGCGCACACAAACACAACAGGCCGGGAACAAAACATTTAAAAAAATTAAATGTTGTCTAAGTGCACGTTTGAACGTATCATCATTCTTTATCAAAACATTAGATATTTTATAGTTGCATTTTACGATGTGCGTATTCTTTTTTTAACAATTCAATATGAAAACAACATTGACCGTTGCGTTTGGAGATGGCACCAACGCGGCTTACTCAAACAGCATGCACGGAGTGTCGGAACGTATGCCGCTGGATTTCGTGTAAGATTTAACATAACGTGTACATTTATACGGCATCATCATTCTTTATTAAAACCTCAGGTATTGTATACATCTATTCTACACATTGTTTTTGTGCGCCTTTACATTTTGCGGCGATAAAACATCGATCAATTTGCCTCAGCTCCGTGCGTGGTCCCATATGTGGGGAGGGTACTTGGGGATCTTACGTTTCAAGTTAAATATCCTCGGAATAATTGCTTGTTCCTCTGTAACAATTGTAGCACTACATGTTCGTTTGTATACTTCTGACAACATAAAATGCTTGTTCACTTACCGAGTCTCCTAAAACAAAAGAAAACTGTTGTGACAGAACTGCCTCGATACACTCGGAATCTGCCGATGAGTAGCGACATCCTTGAACACCTTGTTTGACTTGTTAGTCGGTCGCTGGTTTAAACTCAAACTCCGTACAGTGTCGTCGGAAGATACAGCTGCTTGTAGAAGTGAATTTCACCCCCCAAAAGTGCGCACAATTCGACAAAGAGGCAAAAAAGCGGACATCCACCGAACAGTGTCTCTTACTACGGGGCGCCACTAACGGTCGGCGCGTTTAATTTAAATCTTGCGCATGTGCATTAGAAGCCTAAACCACGTGAAAAACGTCGTAAATAAATCAATTCTGACGCCTGTCGCCACATCGGACGTGTAAGGACGTCTGGGGAGAGACGGGAGGCGTGACCCCTTTTTCGTCCGGCCGTCCAGAGTTGCAAGTTTGCATACCGCCAACTGTGTTGGGACGCTGTTGATGGCAGTTTAGACGGACAGACGGACAGGGACGCGTCTGACGGGCAGAGACGGCGTCCAAAACGCCGTTCTCCCTCTGGGACGCTTTCATTTTTCACAGATGAGAAGGTGTATTCGAGTGACAGTTTATGTACAGGTAGGCAAAGCCGGACTCCTCTAATAGTTTCCTTACATTTGATAACCAGCAGGGTGTTTTTCGGTGATCTAGTTCTCGTTGTACCATATAGGCTTCATATTGAAGACTACTTGTATGTACTTCATTAGCTTATCTCAAATAGTAACTGTACATTCTGCATTGAGCCTCTATCAGCAAAGGAAAGCGTCCCAGTTTCGCTCTACACGCGAAGTTACTGCAATAGGGGCTGCACGAGCAACCTCCATGGAGGAGCTCTGCAGAGCTCCTCCATGGAGGTTGCTCGTACAGCCCTGAGTGATACCCCCGCAGAGCCATGGTAATAAGTACACGGGTATGGAAACGAAGCGCTTCACGAAAGCGAGGCTCGTCACAGGGATTTCGCAAGGGATGACGGGTAACCCGGTCGTATACGCGCGGTATTTTTAAATCGGGCAGCCTTTCAGTAGCGTTAAATCTCGCTCCAAGTCAGAATCCGACCTCTAGTGCGTTCTTGTGAATTCTAGTTTGATGTCAACGCATTTAAACAACCTTTTTCGACATATAAACGTTCTTGCATTAAAAACACAAATGCTAGTACCCTACTTTTGGGACTTTTCATGCTCTGAAAATACCCCATGAACCCATGCTAATACAAAATAAGAGAAAGCTAAAGGACTTAGTCATCAAAGAATCTAATTTAAGATTGAGAAGTTGTCACAAGGTTTAACCACATAACAAAACAAAAAAGACGTAGCTGTCTGTATTTGGAAACCTCTGTTTTTATTGAATAATGAATATCGAATCTTGAATTTGTGGAAGAGTATACTGTTACACAAATTGTACATGTAATAAGGTGTATGTTCTAGTCACTGATGATGCATATATTTATTATTGTATCAATATTATATCTTCAAAGCAAGTTGTTACTGTTACCTCACCACAGTCAAAAGAAGATACAAAACAAGCATTTCTGTATTTCAATCTGCAATAAGAAGAATACAAGGTCTTCTCCTATTTCACATAGGTGGCACAAATTCAGACAAAACAAAAGGGCACTATCATAATAAAATACCTTCCACTCTGTAGAAAGGTTATCTACAGGCTGATTATACATAATTTTACATTACCCAATATTTTTGTCTGCTCACTGAAAGCACAAACAGCATTTTAGTCGCAGCAAAATGATTACAAATGGATTTCTCAATGTAAAAATCTACAAACAGGAAATATGAATTGTTTCAATCAGCACTGGCCAACTACATGTAGTATACATGTACAAAATATTATATCAATGGTCACAAATCCTCGTTCTGCATAACTGCAATTTCATTTTAGACATACACGTACTAGCAGCTAGTTACCTATCATGGTCAACTCTAAAAAGGAAGTCTAAAATAAACAGTTACAAAAGGAATTTTTATAGGTAACATGCTTTCATATAAATACATTCTGCAAGTACATGGAAGAACTTTCAAAATCTGAATCTCTGGTAATAGAAAATATAATGCCATCAATGAAGTATGAAGAAGGTACGCCATCATATCCAAGAACTTGATACGTCTTGAGTTCTACTTGCTTCCACAGTACACGCCATCTGAAAAAAAAACAAAAAAAACATGTCATCAGAGTTGAAAGTTCATTGACTCTTCACATCAATGAATGAATGTGAGGGTCCTATCCTACCAAGCACACACTATTACACCACTTGAAGGATCACAGAGATGAACATGTATGTGTAGGGGGGGGGGCAGGGTATGCTAGGCAGTTTTTAGGTAGAGCAAGGAGGTTGTAGTTAGAGTAAAGACAGCTGTTCTAAAAACAACATGTCATCTGAAATGTTTACTACTTCACTTTTTGAAAATCTTTGCTTCCTTACAGCAATTTTGAATAGCCTGTAAGTAGAGCTATTCATACACTCAGGTCAATGTTCACATCAAATCTGCTAAAGTTTCACTTACTTTTACAGCACATAATTCTTCATCAAAAATATGTATCAAGTTGACTTTCCCCAGATTGTTGTAGAGATACAAGTACTAATGACTTACACTACTTTGGGGAAAATACATTTACTAGTATTGAATTCCTGTGGGGGGATATTAAAGTAAACAGACTTGTCAATGTGTAAAGCAATATGGCCGACCAAATTGTGACCAATTTCCAAAGTCTATACTTCTTCATCCAAACCATGAATTGATTTGACATTCCCTCATGGCTTAGAGACATATAAGTACTATTGACTCATAGTACTTTTTAACAAATCAGACTTTTTCTGTAATAGCGCCCCATTTTTGAAAGTTGCTGGGTATGAACAAAATGGCTGCCCATATTTTGGTCAACTTTCAATGTCTATAATTCTTCATGAAAAGCATGCATTCACTTCAGATTCCCTCATAGGATGGAGACATTTAAGTACTATAAAGTCATGGTAGTTTTGAAAACATCAAACATCTTTTTCTATTTCCGGCCAATTTTGAATGTTGCTGGGTGTCAACAAGATGGCTGTCCATATTTTGGTCAACTTTCAAAGTCTATATTTCTTCATCAAAAGTATACATTAACTTGACATTCCGTCATGGCTTAGAGACATATAAGTACTATTGACTCATGGTACTTTTGAAGAAATCAGACTATTTCTGTAATACCGCCCCATTTTTGAAAGTTGCTGGGTATGAACAAAATGGCTGCCCATATTTTGGTCAACTTTCAATGTCTATAATTCTTCATGAAAAGCATGCACTGACTTCATATTCCCTCATATGATGGAGACATTTAAGTACTATAAAGTCATGGTAGTTTTGAAAACATCAAACATCTTTTTCTATTTCCGGCCAATTTTGAATGTCGCTGGGTGTCAACAAGATGGCTGCCCATATTTTGGTCAACTTTCAAAGTCTATATTTCTTCATCAAAAGTATAAATTAACTTGACATTCCGTCATGGCTTAGAGACATATAAGTACTATTGACTCATGGTACTTTTGAAGAAATCAGACTATTTCTGTAATACCGCCCCATTTTTGAAATTTGCTGGGTGTGAACAAAATGGCCGCCCATATTTTGGTCAACTTTCAGTGTGTATGATTCTTCATCAACAGTATGCATGAACTTGATATTCCTTTGTATGCTGGAAACATATAAGTATTATTGAGTCATTGTACTTTTTTAAATATCAGGCCTGATTTTCAATACTTGTTCATTACTTGAAAGTAGCCTGGTGTGAACAAAAGGGCCACCCAAATTTTGGCCAACTTTCCAGGTGTATATTTTGTAATCACAAACATGGATTGGCTTTGTATTCCCTCATATGTGGTAGAAATATAAGTACTACTGAAACATGCTACTTTGGTAAGATGTACATTGGCTGATCAAATCCCTGGGAATGTTGAAATCATCACACTTCTGCCCTGTGGGAGGGGGGCAGCTGTACATAATGTCAACATTGCCAAGTCATTTTCTCACGATCGGCTTGGCCGATTGACTTCAAATTTTCTGTGTAAGTAGGGTCTATCAAGTTGTGTCGAAGGGTGCAATCCAAATGTAGCTATTTATTTGTATAATCATTTAGCTCTCCGTTTAACACATCCGCAGTGAACAATTTGTAGTATCAGAAGGTGAACTGCAGATAGAAGAAGCTGAAGAAAGACAATCAACACTTTACCAAGTACATATGTCATGCAAAATGGAACACCAATATAGTCCCTGTCCATACGCACCTTCCATCTTTCTGTCCACTGCCGACAGGACGCACAGTTCTCCGTGTTCTGCAGCACGTCATTCCGGCCCCCCTCCCCGGGCGCCATATTGGTGCAACAAGCCTCTTCTATCCCACAATTCACCGTTTCCATACCCGTCTATGTTTGATACCATGGCAGAGCTCCGCGACAAAACAAGTGAATTCGCTGGTTGTCGTCACGGTTGAGTTTTGCTTTCAAATCTTTGAGCTCTGCGTTCAAATCAAGCCAATTCGATGGCTGGCGTCACAGGTTCAGTTTTGTATAGAGCTTTTAAGCCAATTCGATGTGACTACTAGGCTTTGTAACGAACAAGGGGCTCTCCCAAACAAACAAGACTTCGCAGAGTTCGCAGAGCTGCTCGCTCAGCCCTAGCTCCGTCGGTTACAAAGCATAGGGAGCTCCGCGACAAAACAAGTCAATTCGCTGGTTGTCGTCACGGTTTAGTTTTGCTTTCAAATCTTTGAGCTCTGCGTTCAAATCAAGCCAATTCGATGGCTGGCGTCACAGGTTCAGTTTTGTATAGAGCTTTTAAGCCAATTCAATGTGACTACTAGGCTTTATAACGAACAAGGGGCTCTCCCAAACACAGAAGACTTCGCAGAGTTCGCAGAGCTGCTCGCTCAGCCCTACCTCCGTCGGTTATAAAGCATGGAGAGCTCCGCGACAAAACAAGTCAATTTGCTGGTTGTCGTCACGGTTTAGTTTTGCTTTCAAATCTTTGAGCTCTGCGTTCAAAACAAGCCGATTCGATGCGTCACAGGTTCAGTTTTGTATAGAGCTTTTAAGCCAGTTCAATGTGACTACTAGGCTTTGTAACGTACCAAGGGCTCTCCCAAACAAACAAGACTTCGCAGAGTTCGCAGAGCTGCTCGCTCAGCCCTACCTCCGTCGGTTATAAAGCATAGGGAGCTCCGCGACAAAACAAGTCAATTCGCTGGTTGTCGTCACGGTTGAGTTTTGCTTTCAAATCTTTGAGCTCTGCATACAACTGTAACGCTAACAATTAGGAACAATGATTTTTTTGAACGCCTGTCTCTGAACAGCTCTATGGAGCTCTGAAGAGCTTCTCCACTGTATGTCTTGAAGTGACGCGAACCACATGTATACATTTACATTGCGCGGACAATCGCGGAGCCGCAAAACACTTACTGTTTACTTGTGTGCTAACTCACACCACACACGCTCACACTGAAATTATTTGTACGATGACCGTGCGTACTCGTGTGTTATGTTGATAGATCTACTTGTCACGCGGAGTTGGAAGCAGAGATGACTAGCCTCTACCAGGCTTCTGAGGTGGCTGGAAAGAGTAGAAATTGGCCAGAATAGAGAGATAACACGTCAGGGGAGTTTGGGCGACAACCAGCGAATTGACTTTTGCCCTCTCTATTCAGTTGGTGACGCCAACCATCGAATTGACTTGTTTTGTCGCAGAGCTCTCCCGGAGGGCTATCCGAGCAGCTCTGCGAAGGACCTCTGCAGAGCTGTGGGCTGTTTGGGCAACAGAGCTTCGTTCACGAGCTTCCTTCAGAGCATGGAGGCATTTTGGTAACGTCAACGATCGAATTGGCTTGTTACGTTCACAGAGTTCCATTCCAAGGCCTTCACAGAGCCCTCTTCACATGGCCCCCTTCACATGGCCCCATAGAGCTACTCTAGTATTCAGTTAGTGACGCCAACCATTGAATTGACTTGTTCTGTCGCAGAGCTCTCCCATATGTATTGCGTATAGCGGAGGGCTGTCCGAGCAGCTCTGTGGATGAACCTCTGCAGAGCTGTGGGCTGTTTGGGCAACAGAGCTTCGTTCACGAGCTTCCTTTACGGAGCATGGAGCTATTTTGGTGAAGCCAAGCATCGGATTGGATTGTTACGTTCACAGAGTTCCGTCCCAAGGCCTTCACAGAGCCCTTTTCACATGGCCCCATAGAGCTATTCAGTTGGTGACGCCAACCATCGAATTGACTTGTTATGTTCACAGAGCTACGTTCACAGAGGTGGTCTCTGGGCGTATTGAACTGGCGGGGCCTGCTTGCCTGTTAAGTATTATAAGCAAGTAAACTAGGAATGAGAAAACAAACAAGAAAACGTAGGTAAAAAAACATCCGACTCCAATTATAATAATCCAACAATAAGGATCATGGAAGTCGAGAAGAAGAAGAAACGTATTTGTTTTGACTAGTGACGCCAACCACCGTATTGACTTGTTTTGTCGCAGAGCTCTCCCATACGTGTTAGGTATAGCGGAGGGCTGTCCGAGCAGCTCTGCGAAGGACCTCTGCAGAGCTGTGGGCTGTTTGGGCAACAGAGCTTCGTTCACGAGCTTCCTTCAGAGCATGGAGGCATTTAGGTAACGTCAACGATCGAATTGGCTTGTTACGTTCACAAAGTTCCATTCCAAGGCCTTCACAGAGCCCTTTTCACATGGCCCCATAGAGCTATTCAGTTCGTGACGCCAACCATTGAATTGACTTGTTTTGTCGCAGAGCTACGTTCACAGAGGTGGTCTCTGGACGTATTTAATTGGCGGGGCCTGCTTGCTGGTTAGAAAGCAAGTAAACTAATGAGAAAACGAAAACAAACTAGAAAAAAGGAATTAACTAGGTATAAAAACACCCGACTCCAATTATAATAAGCCACCAATATTAAAGGAACATGGAAAACGAGAAGTTTTTTGCATGGTGACGCCAACCATCGAATTGACTTGTCTTGTCGCAGAGCTCTGCGGAGGTATCGCCGAGGGCTGTACGAGCAACCTCCATGGAGGAGCTCCGTAGAGCTGAGGGCTGTACGAGCAACCTCCATGGAGGAGCTCTGCAGAGCTCCTCCATGGAGGTTGCTCGTACAGCCCCTTCTCAGTTACTGGCGTTCCTCCGAACCCCTAGAATGTATTTACAGAATTTCAAATGTACAGCTTCTATTGGAAATTTGTCATTCATATTGTTACTGCACCAAACTTCAGATCCATACAATGATATCGGTATAATACACATGTCAGTTTACAATGAAGTGATACAGAAGATCTAGTGCAGACTCAGGCTTCAGTATGCCAAGTTTCATGCTTTTATCACAATCTGAGCAATTCTAGCTATATTTTGCACCGGTCGCTTGGACTATCAGTGTCTTTATTGTCACCAGCCAGAACCTGTCCATCCTAACTATGTCCCATGCATTATTGGTTACTTTTAATTAGCATTTAGAAATATGGCCATAGAGTAATCAGGACTGTGAATGAATTGAAAACAAATTTACATTTAACTAGAAAGGTAACATTAATTTTGCAAAGCAAATGCATAATATTTACCTTCACATGGTCTAACCTAACAAACTACTGCTCTGTTTATTCTTACTCAAACACATTCATATACATGTATATAATTTTATATATATATGGTAAAACAGCCTCTCCAACTCTGTCCTGCAACTTGCAACATAATGTAACCCAACACCAGAGGGTGTCTGCTACAGCACAAGTTACCATGGTGACAGTTGTTTGGTCCTGGTCATTGACCTTATGTGTTTGGAGAAGAAGAAGAAGAGACAGAGCAAAAACAATATGTTTTCCTTCTGCGAAGGTTAATATAATCAAGAAAGACATGAGGAATCCACATTACCCTTAAAGATGGTCTCTTGTAGATCCTGCTGAACATCCTCTCTAGTTTCCTCAGCAGGAGAACCAGTGCTGGCCGTTTGGATGGAACAGACCAGTCAATAATGGGCAGCATGTCAGTGAAGTACCTGACAAGTGGGGAGATGGGAAAAACTTCAAACTGCAGACATCTGCACTAAAGAGCTGCTTTAAGAACTTCAGCTCTTCACAATGTCATAATGGAAACATTTATTAATAGAGTAACATAAAAACTGATGATGAGGACACATAGAGCAGTGATAGTATTTTTATTTAAACAGACTTTTTATGGAAGATTCTGAGCGAGCTCAACAGAGTGAGTGTTTTATGAATAGAAGATCAAATTCTGGCAAGTTGAACTAATTTTAAGTCGGAAACAAAAATGTTCAAATCATGAAACTGTATCTGTTTCATAAACATACCAGATGAAATGCACTGAACTTATCATTTGAGCCATGCAAAGCTTGAATAATTAAGATCACCAACAGATATGCCCACAGGACATGTAAAACAGATCAGTGCATCATGTAGTTCATGCAACAGTTGTATCATGATAATTTGTATGACGATCTATAAGAAATGTACAGCACCAACTAACCTTTGCAATCCAACTGAACCTAAACTTAGGGGGTCATCTGTTGCTGTCCTCAAAAAACTATCCAAAATTTCCACAATCCTCTGTGAAGAGAATACAGTACGTAAAATTATTTTAGAAAATTATAAAGATGTCATTCTTAGGTTCCTGATACAGAAAGCAGCCAACAGTCAGGGGCTTAGGAATTTTCTAATACATGACAAATCATCTTAAAAAGTAGTATCAACCCAAAGGACAGGTTCCTAGCAGTTTGCCATCAAGCCAAGACATTGCAAGGAGGTCTAACCCCTCCGAGATAGCAAACAACAGATGATAAGACAGATATCAGTAGTAGTAGTTGTAGTAACTGTTGTAGGTTTTAAAACTAATTTAACCTCCAAAGAGCTACAATAAAAAGGTTAATTACAGATTGCCACATGAAGGGGTGTCTAGGAATGGTGACGTACTATGTGACTCTTGGTGCTCAGCAGCTCTGGGACCTGGAATCGTGGATCCAACATTCTCCGCAGGTGTTTAAATCTGGATTTGCTCCCCACAAAATATTCCACGATGACGTTGAGGAAGGCCTCCCTCGGGCGGTGAAACTCGTACTGACCCGGCGTGCTCTGCACATTCTGCTCGTACTGGATCCTCCTGGAGTCCTCCTTAAATCTGCAATATTTCAACAAGTAAAAAGTTAGAGTGATAATTCTGTTAAAATGTACCTTTGCACATGTTGACCTTAACAAACAAATTCAAGCTAGCGACTCAAACACAAATAAAACAGATCTGTTTCTGGTACTGAAGACAATCCATATAAACCAGTTACCCTGGTACTGAACACCATCTGCACACAGGTAAACACACCTGTCCGTGAACACCATCCGCACACAGGTAAACATACCTGTCCACACACAGGTAAACACACCTGTCCCTGGTACTGAACACCATTCACACACAGGTAAACACACCTGTCCCTGGTACTGAACACCATCCAGACACAGGTAAACACACTTGTCCCTGGTACTGAACAACATTTACACACAAACACACCAGTCCCTGGTGCTGAACACCATCGACAGTCAGGTAAACACACCTGTCCCTGGTGCTGAACACCATTCACACACAGGTAAACACACCTGTCCCTGGTGCTGAACACCATTCACACACAGGTGAACACACCTGTCCCTGGTACTGAACACCATCCACATGCAGGTTAACACACCTGTCCCTGGTGCTGAACACCATTTACACACAGGTAAGCACACTTGTCCCTAGTATTGAACTCCATTCAAACATAGGTAAACACAGCTATCCTTGGTACTGAACACCATCCACACACAGGTAAACACACCTGTCCCTGGTACTGAACACCATCCACACATAGGTAAACACACTTGTCCTGGGTACTGAACACCATCCACACATAGGTAAACACAGCTGTCCTATAGTGCTAAACACCATCCACACACAGGTAAATACACCTGTCCCTGGTACTGAACTCCATCCACACATAGGTAAACACACCCGGGACAAGTGTGCTTACCTATGTGTGGATGGTGTTCAGTACCAGGGACAGGTGCATGACACATTCTATCATCTTCTTTCTCACATTTTAATAAATTAAAGTTCATGTATGATTGTCCTAGAAACCTGACTTTCAGCTCATTGTCATCTTCTTTCACAGGTTCCCTGCCCAGAGTGTGTCTGACTGACATTGGAGCCACCATTGTTTTTGAAGCAGGCAGGGTATTGGTTTTCCTTTTGTTGACAGAACCGGTTGTATCATTGGACCGCCAAATAGTGGCATTGATTGTCCTAATGCTGCAAGATAGGACAGGTATGTTATTCATGGTACAACAATGCAGAGCTCACATCATCAACATATATTGTAACAAAGTGGCACTCATATTGTCCACTTTGGGTCATGTGCACATGTCCAGGTGTATTTTGCAAACATCAGATCACATAATTGATAAAGAACCAAGTAAGTATGATCTGAAATCATGATTACTGCTTCTTCTATTGTCATTTTATGAAGCAAGTTTAAACAGTAATTTCAAACACAAGAAATTGTACTTTTTTGACTGTACAACTTTGTCAAGGAATGAGAGATTGGACAGACTGATCACTCATGGCTAGCTTTCTAGAACATAAACAGCCTAGCTTGACTATTTTGGAAGTTTCCCAACACATACAATCATATAGAATCGCCTGGACACTCGGTCGAATTGGACAACGTAAAAATCTTGAACACGGAAGCAGACTTCTTTGTACATCAGGGCATTGCAACCATCCCTCAACAAAGACAGGGCCACCACAAACTATCTGCAACCTATGATCCACTGCTCACCAAGTCACGTGTGTCATCTGCATAACTTGACACCACAGAAGCAGTGGATTTCTCATTCCTTGACAAAGACTGTAGTGGTACAGTCGAAAACTTGGGTAAGTCCAATTTCTTGTGTTGAAAATTAAGGTTTAAATTTGCTTCATAATCACTTCTACTGACTAACTTAAAGATGGACTTCCAAGATACAAATCATTTTTATAAATTTTTGCACAACTATATGATTTACATTTTCTTCAGGTAGAGTCACTGCTAAGGCCACACCAATTTAATTTGTTGCTTCTCGGATTTTTTCTGATTTGCAAAAAAAAAAATTTCTGGTTTTGAATCAACTAAAAAATGCTCATATTTTGCCTCCAACAGTTGAAGAAAGTCATTTTCTTCCTAATTGTTACAGTTGTTACATCTACCAATGCAGTGGTTTGATTAAAAGTTCAAAATTCAATGTTTAAATTTTAACCCAGTCTTTTGTGTTGACTTCATGGCACCTATTCTAGCATTTGAGGCTATAATAGGATGCCCAGGCCTGTTTTTATTTTTATTTTTTTTTCGCCCTGTCGCTTCATATTTTTTCTGAAAAAATCCGAGAAGCAACAAATAAAATTGGTGTGGCCTAAGAAGAAAAACACTCAACTGGACCCCAAAAGCGGTGTACAGAAAATGCGAAAATAAGCAAAAACAAGCGAAAATAAGCGAAAACTAGCGAAAATAATTTCAAAAAGCCAAATAAAGTCAATGTAAACGTTGATGTTCTGAGTAAGATCTAGAATAAAGAAGTAGAACGAGACAAGCTTAATAAATTTTACAGTTTTCGTCGTATTTGTGTGGCTTTAATATTGCCCCCCCCCCCCCATGGAGCGCGACATGGACTGGGACTGAAGTCTCATGAATATGCAAATGCACGATTGATATGCTAATGTCTGCATCACAAGCCTGACATTCCCCGTGAATGTTGAGGAATGATGTTCTGAGTATTAAGAATAAAGAATAAAGAAGTGGGTGCCAAATGAATTTCATGCTACATTTTTAGAACTGACACAAAACGAGACAAGCTTATTAAATCAAGGTTATAGGGGGAGCCTCCTTGATTAAATTTTACAGTGTTGTCATCGTGTTTGTGTGGCTTAGTGTCTCCCCCCCTTACATATAGAGCACGACATGGTACAGAAGTCTATTGATATGCCAATGTCTGCATCATAAGCCTGACCTTCCCCGACCAACAAGAGCATAACACAGCATTGGAGTAGACCCCTTGCTTAGTTCACGACGAAACAAAGCTAAAGAGTTAGAGGACTAGACATGTCTTTCATGGTTTGGTGGGAGAAACATGCTAAAATGAGGAATTTGGACAACAATACACCTCAGGAACCGCTCGGAGGGAATTTCATGCCGTTTCCTTGTACGGGGACATAGTTTTTTTTACATGTATTTACACCTTACAAGAAACAAAAACGGGCTGACTACAGGTTCAAAATAAGGAAAAAAATATCAGTAACCTACTGTTTTTTGTTTGGGGGTCAATTTCTGGTGTTGAGTTAACATTTACCCAAGTAAGTGAACATTGTTATGGTGTACGTTGTTGATAACAGGGCCATGGGGCCCGGTACTGGTAAACAATGTCGGAACACCCGGCCTTATCGGAGTGTTTTTGCCACAATTTTTAGTATTTACTATTTATTTATGTCTTTTATCCAAAGATTGGTCGAATTTTTCAAATTTCTACCTCCATGGTCAAATGCATTCGTCTGTTGGAAAAAAAGTAGACATATTTAAAAGTGATTTTCAAAAATTAACAAACGTACTATCCAAAAATAAGAACGTCACCAGGTGGATGTTCGGCCCCAAAAAATCGTACCGGTACGTTATTTGAGAGATGAGAATACCACCGATTTTAGCTTATTTTTGCTTGTTTTCACTTATCTTTGCTTGTTTTCGCTTATTTTCGCATTTTCTAGAGACCCAAAAAAGGTCCCCTATAAAATGTACCACTGTGTCAGTTCTTCATCATGAACATATAGTATTACATACTCCCTTTGCATTAAACAAATGGAGAAAAGTTGGCAGATCACTCACTGTCTGTGATAGATTCAATTAATGTACATTCAATATAACCATTGGGCTGACTGCACACCCATCAGTAAGGTACAGAGATATTAGATTGTCACCAAGAGAATAGTATTACATTGTCTATATCGTCACAGGATTTATAATCTAGGTGAAACAACTAGAGGCGAGTAGAACAGGAAACCAGGCCTAAATTGTTACATAGGCCACAGCAAGTAAATTTTATGGATGACATCCTCCCGAGACTCCAAATCTAATGCGCTGGCGCGAAAAAAAAACAAGATTCCTAATACATTTTCAAATTTTGAGATCATAAACCTTGTTAAACATGAATTGTGGCAAGAAAACATATTATCACAACCAACAGATCTTTTTATGGTCTTTCATTCCTGTATTCAACAGTATTACCTGTCCTTGTAGATGTCTGGAAGCCATACTCTACCTATATCGTACCAACTATTTTACAACATCCATAATTACATGTAGATTGTCTCTGAAACAAGTTTAAAAAAATAAATGACTAAATAAAAGTTTCAATCATTGTACAAATGGTTTGATTCATGGGCAACATCACATATAACACTGTATCAAAGTAAAAATAAAAGACTAAACAATATATCAGAGACTTGTCTTGCCGATGGACGTTTACGACATATTTTCGGCGTGTTGTCACACTCGGAGGGCATAAAAATTTCTTCTTTTTTTCCAAAATCGGGCGAAAATCAATGCGCGCACTGATGTCATCCATAAAAATTACTTGCTGTGGCCTTAATTAAGAAAAAACACAAGTCAAGACAGCAACATTTTACCTGTTGAATGGTTCACAGCTTTGTGTCAGTGCCTCCATGGAAACAGCCAGCTGCTCTATACTTGTCAGCTCTTCTTTAGCGGCACTTATGCTGTCTCTCCTGTTGGTTTGTTTCATCAGATATTGCATGTAGAAAGGGACCAGGGCCTCCAGCACACACTAAAGAATTTATAAGATTATCATAATCCTGTTCAATACACTTGGTAATGTCATTAACGTTATACTTTAAAAATCAGAATTCAGCAAAGTCAATAAAAGATAGAATCATATTATTCATATGAATGGCTTGAATGGGATCATGTAATATTTTCAGAGCTCAGCTCTCTCATACCTGTATATGATCTATTTATTTACAAAAATTTAATGTCTATAGATAACAATCATGGCTATATTCTATATAAACTATAAACCCAAAAATTGAGGTGTGAGGAAAATGGCATTATTGTCTTCGTCAGAAAGACTAGATGGAATTGGTTCACCGCATTGTGGGTGACAGCGGATTTAGGAATATAACTCTGGATGATTCGAAGTCCATGATATTTGGCAGGCAGATTACCGTTATTAAGGCCGAAGTCAAGTGCAAGTTTGGGCTTTGTGGGGGGTCCGTACGTCACGTTAGTGAACCTTTTGTGTTTGTTGCTTGTTAACAAAATAATTCGAGTATATTTAAATAGATGGTCATGATTTTTGGTAGGGAGGTTACTATTGTCGAGAGCAAGGTTAAGTTCGTTAACGGGCTTCGTGGGGGGTTCGGTTGTCACTGCAGGGGGCATTTTCCTTTTTTTTTGTTAGAAGATAACTTGTGTATTTGTGGATGGAAGTTAATGAATTTTGGTTGGCATGTTACTGTGGTGAACACCAAGATTAAGTTCAAAGATGAGAGTCGTGGGGGTCGATATGTCCCCGTAATAGACCTTTTGTGTCTGTTTCTTTGTTCGTAGTTGAGGTGCTGATTGGGCAGTTGTCTAGATATTTGTATGGTGTATATGTAGGTTTAGAAATATAGTGGTGTAAGTTTGAGCTTTAATGGTTTATAGGAATGTGGAAAATAGGTTATATTGTTTTTTTGGTTGCGTTGTTGTTGTCCTATATGTACATGTAGGTCAACGACCTTTTGACCATGTATCAGGGTGGGACAGCTGTATGGTTGTGCTAGAAGTCTTTATGTGGGTCAACGATCTTATGGCTATATTTTAGGGTGGGACAGATGTTTTGACCATACACAGTTGTTCTGGTGGCATGTAATTATTCAAGTTGTTGGACAGCTAGTATGTTGACAGGGAAGTTGGTTTTGAGATTGAAGCAACCTGTCTTGGATCATGAGCTAGTATAAATCAAATTTGTCTGATATATGTTTTAGTTCTAGTTAGCCTGTAGTATGTGAGTGTAATTTTTTTTCATATTTGTGATATGGCTATTCATGGGTGAGGTGTATTGGGCGGTACAAGCAGAACAGCTGATATGATAGGACAGATGAACTGTTGTCAGCTGTCCATTTAATATCTATACTATTTGGTATTCAGTTTTCTGTCCCTTTCAATTTCTATTGGTTGGTGATAAGTAGTCAGCGTCGTTTGCATAGGATATTTGTGCTATATATAATTGTTGTGTGTTCGATGGGCTAGGTTACAGTTCTCCACAGAATTTTTTGGAAAGTGGAGTTTCGTTGGAATTCTCGGTGTCGAGACCTCAACTACATGTATACGGTATGTGGTTATTTTTTCCGTTTTCTTACATGAGTTGCGTTTTCCAGCTGTATGTTTTGCGTACTAGTAGTGAAACGTAAAGTGGCCGGCGTTACTTTCTGTTTCAAAATGTAGGATAAGCGGCGTTATGGAAGGGTAAAAAAAATCCAAATTTACCGGGGCTGCATGTTCCCGGACCCGCTTACATTGCCGGCGCGTTGGCGGGGAACACTAGTGTGAACTTGTTAATAATGTTGTTAGCGATCAGTCGTTCTCGCCAACCTAGATACTAAATGTAGTGGAGTTGGAAACAAAATGCGAGTCAATTTACCGCAAAGCGTTACCAACCGTCCTGCCGTCAAGCGCTATCAGATAATGTATGATGTTGAACTTGTTATGACGTGATTGGACGATTCAGTTTATGATTTGTGTTCTGTTCTTTGTCTGTAGTGGTTGTCTATGTTAATAGAAAGGCCGGACTGTCTGTTATATGTATGTATTTAGTAATACGTATATTTCAGGACCGTGGAGGTTAGAAAGAAAAGGTCGAACCATGGATGTTATTCAAAAGTGTTGAAGAATACAAAACCTACAAGTACAAAAATAGGACATGTGTTCCCATGTCTGACGAAGACATGAGGTCTCTGAACTCTAGTTGAATATACTGAGGGAGAAGAAAAAACACGTCACCTCGAGTTCTTCTGAATACAAAAGAATACATTGTCAAGTATTCATAATGAACAGCATTAATGGTGCAAACATATTGTACATCTCACCAGCATTTGAATACTGCGCTGTGAGTCAGCAGCATAGGCCACCACAGTGATGCAGACATTGATGGCCTCTATGATAGTCATGTCTGGGGGATCATCAGCATAGAAGTAGTCCTGTATGTGCAAACAAGAAACAGATTTTAAACAAAGGGTTCAATTAGAATTCTTATCTTGAAGTCCACGCTAATGGAAGCCTCAAACTCAGCAGGAACATGCAGACACCACAAATTGACATGTTTTGAGGGGTAAGTGTAGATAAAAATATTCTCAAAGCCCCCATACAGTGCCTTATTAAAATTTAAGTGTTCTAGAAACCCCCAATAAGACAGTGATTTTCAGTAACAGATATTCTCAAAACCGCCATGTGATGCTTTGTATCTGCTTTAAGATTACCTTTTGATGCCACCCAGTATCTGCTTGGAGATCAACAATCCATGCCACCATGTATCTGCTTGGAGATTGCCTTTCCATACAACCCTGTATCTATTTGATTACCCTTTAATCACATTAGCCCAGCAGCCAACCAGCAAGATCAAACCTACCCACCTGATGAGTAAGTAGGTCATGTGCGCCAAATATGGTCATGCATAGTTACCATTTGTGCCAAATATGGTCAGGCATACCATATATGGTTAAAACCCAAATAAAACCACTTTAAAAGCTTGTATCAAAAAATGAATTTGCCCACTTTATCTCCATACCAAATTTCAGGTCATTTGGCCCAAAAATTAAGAAATTGAATCCATTTACAGAAATGGCAGGAGAAGAAAGAGGAGAAGGAGAAGAAACATGTCACTGAGTAATTAAAAACAATATGGGTTCACCACTAAGTAATCATGACATCTTGGTAAACTGCCCTGCATGTGTGTACATGGACTTGGCTCAATCAACTATTCAAGCCTGTCATAAAAGTCACTGTCCTAAGCTACAGAAGTGCAATTTGGAACTTTTTTATATGAGTACAATATAAGTCATGTATATTAGCACATTCAACTCCTATTACAGCAGGGAAACGATGAGATCTGATGGGGACTTGCATGGCAGGATTCTATATAATTATACGTGTACACTACAGCTGCTTTCACAAATTACACTCATTGGTCAGAAATGATCAACACAGATACATGGATATCACGTGTCTACTACTCTGGTATCATACCAGAGTTTGTAAAGGTCTCCCTCCCACCAGCAGGTCCAACAGGTTGACAGGGTCATGACAGTTCTGTCCCACAGACAATACCAGCTTGAACAGACACTCTGCAGACACCTGTAGGAAAGGTACACATAAATATAAGCAAGGCTTGCCATGTTGGGAAAAAATCTAAATCCGACTCATCAACGCCTTCATCTAGCCGCCCTATTCTCATTCGACTCAGAAATTACAATGACAAGTTAAATATTATATACCAATCCAAAACACTAGCAACCCAAAACGTAACAGTAGTCCAGCCTACTATTTCTTACGAGATTTCTGACCTAGAATACGTTCTCCTAAACTTCTGTAAGATACTTCTCCACGTCCCAAGAAGTTCAGTTAATGCTGCTGTAAGGGGCGAATTAGGCATATTTCCCCTATACATAGATATCCAGACACAACTGATCAAATATTGGATAAGATTAAACAACCTGCCTAATGACAGAATTGTTAAAAAAGCGTATCACGAAACTGTTAGTCAAGAACAAGACTGGGTAGTCCATGTTCGAGATACACTTTGTAGACAAGGCTTGCAAAATATGTGGCTAAATCCTCCCACCGACGCCAACTATTTCGGATGTATATTCAAAGAATGCCTAAAGGACGAATTTCTATCTGGCTGGAGACAAAAGATAAGTTTTAATAAACTTGACACATATTCAAAAATAAAAAAGGACTTTCACATCGAGAACTATCTCCTATCAAAACAAATCATTTGTAGTTAATATTACAAAACTGAGAATCGGCGCACACCGCCTAGAGATTGAAAAAGGTAGACATAACAATATACCAGCCAGTCAGAGATTGTGCCCTACGTGCAAGAATGATGTTGAAGATGAGCATCATTTCTTGATGACTTCGTTGCCCCACATACAACGAAGAAAGACTTAAATTAATGCAGATGATCAAATGTAAGACTACTAAAACCTTACCCAATACAACTAGAGAAACGTTCCATGTACTTATGTCATGTCCCGATATAATCTCTGTATATCTAGGCCAATACATTTATACTGCCATGCAAAAAAGAAATCTTCATATGACTACTTACGAATATCAACATGCAAAACTGTTTAGTAGGTACATAAGACCTCACTGTATTAGTTATTAATTATGTACATGTAGTTTAGTGTATATTAGCACCTTTTTTTGGTAGAACTGTAACAGACATTAGCCAGAAACTTAGTCAATACTTTGTACAATACGTGTAGAACCTGTATAGTATATGTACAGCGTAGTATAGCGTAGCTTAACATTTACTTGTAGAAGTGCACAAGCTCTTAGTCAGTAGTTCTATTCAACATTTTACCATATATAGTACCCATTGAACCTGTATATAGAATTTTGCTAGACCCATACCAGCTAGTATTCCTTTCTGTCTGCCATACATTGTACCTGTTACAATTGTTGTGCAATAAACTTGACTTGACTTGACTTGACCTCATGTACCATGGATTACATGCGACAACAAATAACTAATGTGTTCAAATGGTAGAAGTCATAATGCTTTCGTCAGAAAGATATGTTTTTGGTCGATTTTGGTGGAGCGGCGGTGGCGTGTCCCCATATTAGGGTCAAAGTCATAACTCGATTATTGGTGGCCGGATTTTTTTCCATTTTTGGCGCGTGGGTGGCTGATGTGAAAATGTAGCTCAAGTTAAAAAAATAGTGCGTGTGGGTTTTTTAACGGTATGCCTAAATACCTCAACCGCCCTCAACCGCCCTCAACCTCCCACTTCCTGGGCTAATATGCAGTGTACATGTGCTAAGAACCCTTGTTTACACTCTGTATACATTGTCTATACGATTATAAATAAGAAAATCACTGTAACTCTGACGTTTTACCAGTTTTTTTACGGCGCGCCGTGCGCCCGAGGAACAGGGTCCGCCATCTTGTTTGTTTACGTCGAACGCATCGTGCCGTAAGTTTCAAGTCAAAATAAGGAAAGTAAAAAAAGCTTGTGCAGCACGGAAACTCAGCAGATATAGAGGGAAACCTCTTTAAACATCATGTTTCTGGTGGTGGATTTTAGCACTCAATACTTTAGGGCGGATATTTTGCGGGGTGTATCACTCCCTAAAGACGGTAACTCCACTTATGATATATTAAAAGTTATAACTTGAAAAAACTCGCAAATACTTAAACGTTACTGTGTGATTTTTATTTGCCCTGCAGCAAAGTCTTTTCTCACTTCGAAGCCAGACTTTAAGACCTGACAGTAAAGGAATTAACGACCAATAATCATGTATTTGGCGGAACATATGTTTTAATCACAAACCAGCAGAATACAATCATATTCATAGATGAACAGAGCGGGGAAGCTCAGAGCTTCTGCAAGCATATATAAAGTAGACAAATGGTGTCGCAGCGCAAATCTTTTTAGAGTTTGGCGCTGTCAATTTCAGGTTTTGCATACATACGAAATACCTGGGGCGGATAACTTTCTAGAAAGGCAATTTTGTACAATTTTAGCCACCTGTACAATTAAAACAGGGAACTAAAGTAGCTTAAAAACAAGCCAAAGCAAAATCGGGCTAACAAGATCATAATGTGATATACGGGCTATGCCTGAGGTGTATCTAAGGGGTACAATGATATTGTTAAACGTGTATCCAAATAAAATATCATCTGGACATCTCTGAGGCTAACAAGCTGGTGACCCTGCCCATAAACAATTGGGCTGTAATACAGAATAACATGACCAGGCCCCCTGGCTATAATATACTATTATCTACTGGAAAGTTTAAACATAGGGATAAACAACATGGGAACTGATTCTACAGTGAACCTATTGGTATTATAAACTTTGTCCTAGGCCTAACTAACTTACATGGCTGTGTTTACTATGCTGGTAACTTTGCCCAACAAACAGTTTAGAGAAATGGGTAACTCGCTCATATCCATCAGAAGAGCTAAACATTCGAAAATACAACATGGAGACTGAATATACCTTGAACAATATTGCTATAACTTCTGTCATGAGCCTAACTGCTTCCATGACTGTGTTCACTATGCTGGTAACTTTGCACAAAGAACAATCAAGATAAATGTGTAACTCGCTTATATCCATCAGAAGAGATAAACACTGGGATAAACAACATGGAGACTGGTGAAACATACAACGTGGAGACTGAATATACCTTGAACATATTGGTATAACTTCTGTCATGAGCCTACTTACATGACTGTGTTCACTATGCTGGTAACTTTGCACAAAGAACAATCAAGATAAATGCGTAACTCGCTTATATCCATCAGAAGAGTTAAACACTGGGATAAACAACATGAAGACTGGTGAAACATATTGGTATAACTTTGCCGTGAGCCTAATTAGCTTACGTGAATGTGTTCACTACGTCGTAACATACTATTATCGACCAGGATAGTTAAACATTGGGACAAGCACATGTAGACTAATCGATACAGTGAACATGTTGGTATAACCTTTGTCATGAGCCTAACTAACGTACATGACTGTGCTCAGTATGCTGGTAACTTTGTACAAAAAACAATCTAGATAAATGTGTACATAAATGAACAGTAATAACTTTAACTGTAGCTGAACAAATATGGCGTGGCATGGCGCCTATGATTAAGGTGGGAGACCCCTATACGCATTTACATGCGAATGTATTTCCTGAAGGCATCAGACGACCATCTTCCCAGAGCACGTATTTGTGCATCAGTGAAGCCATTGAGAGCAGCGAAAGTCGCCGCGCCTATCCTGAAAGAATGGGCGGTGTAGCCGTCAGTGTCTATAAGGGAAATTTGTAAACATAGCCGCAGTGCTCGAGAAAAGTGGTCGCAAGAAACCGGATATCCGCCCCTGAGGAGGAACAGGCAACCCGCCATGTTTCCTCTCAGTAGCAGATATTGCTGCATGCTAGCCACCGGGCAGTATTCGCTGTTGGGCTGTGGTACAATAGAAACTGAAGCCACCCTGGAATTGCTATGTTTAAAGGACCGAAACGTGATAATCAGGGACGGGGAGCTACAGCCTCGTGTTGGGTGGAAAGAGATGTCAGCCAATTGCAAAGTATGGTTAGCCAAAGGAGAAACTGTGACCTCCCCCACGCGTGCCAACGAATAGAAGGTGAATAAAAATAAATTGCCCTGTATAGGTGCTGGTCATAGTGATTGTCAGTTGCGGAACCAACAGCCTTGATCAAGGACCTTAAGATGTTAGGGGTGATCGGTTTACGCCTGTCAGGGATCTGCTGTTTGCGCATGGCATGTAACAGTTTGTGTGCATGCAAAGGATTGGGTTGGGTCCGGGATGTTTAACAGCTTGTGTACAAAACCGATAGCAGACAACTTAGACGTAACCGTTGCTGGAGCATAACCTGCTCGGTGCAAGAAAGCTATGAAATGTGCGATTACGTCCTCATGAACTGGAGGAGTGGCTAAATCTCGATGATAAGTTTGCAGCGAAAATGAACGCAGCAGTTTCCAAGCGTGGTTGTAACTTGTAACGGAAAGTTGACGGTGCCAAAGAGGACAATAAGAGGTCGTTCACGTCCCCAGTAAGGCTGCAGGCTGTAGGTGGGCTGGGACTGGAGTCGGGTCGGGGTCCATACATGGGAATTTGCGCCGGAAGGTTTGAATCTGCAATCGAGACAATGTATCAGCCATGACATTTTGCACTCCGGGGATGTGAACGGCCTTGCAGAGGATATTTCGACGCAAGCAGGCTAACACGAAGTGTCTTACCAATGGCATGATGAGGTGATTACGTGACGTTTGTCTGTTAATGATTTGGACTAAAGCTTCATTGTCAGTGTGGAATAGTATACTGCGGTTTGCCCACTGATGCCCCCACAAGTGCAGCGCAACCACAATTGGATAGAATTCGAGGATGGTGATATTGTATCGAGGAAATACCGATGGCCAAGGCCCGTAGAACCACTTTGAATTGAAAGCGGCTCCAAAGCCATGGGCCGCCGCGGCATCTGTAAACAGATGTAAGGACTGATTACTAGCAAACATGTCATCCAGGAAAAAAGATCGGCCATTGAAATCCTGCAGGAAAGCGAGCCACATTCTTAAATCTAAGCGCACTTGAGGGCAGATTGCAATGTTGGAGTCTCCAGGACGCCTCGATTTGGTGAGGTCTATAAGGCGTCTCAAGAATGCGCGCCCGGGCCGAACAACCTGGCACACGTGATTTAGCAACCCGGTTAGGGACTGTATCTGTCTGAGGGTAGCACAGTCGAGATTCAAGAATGCGACAATGGTTTCCTTACATTTGCGCAGCTTGTCCAGGGGCAACCTCGCCTCCATACGGACAGTGTCGAGCTCAATCCCGAGAAAGGTCATGGTTGTATTCGGCAGATAGGTTTTTCCTTCAGCCAAAGGGACATGGACCTCCTGGCACATCACCGTAAAAGAGGTTAGGTCTCTTTCACACTGGTGGTAGGTGGCAGCCACAAACAAAAAATCGTCTAGAATATGGGTAACATATTTGATAGCTAGTTTGTTAACCGCAATCCATTCAAGTGCAGAACTGAAACATTCAAAAGTCTTACAACTGCTGCTACAGCCCATTGGCAGACATTTATCAAAATAGAAATTCTTATTCCAGAAGAAACCTAGCAGGTGGTAGTCATTTGGGGTGATGGGTATCAATCGGAAAGCGGACTCTACGTCCGTTTTTGCTAAGAAACAGCCGGGCCCTATGGTTCTGATATGTTTTATGGCGTTTTCAATTGAGGCATAAGAAACCGAAGATAGTTCTGGAGGAATACCATCATTGATCGACTGTCCCTCTGGGTAAGAAAGATCATGAATTAATCTGAATTTCCCAGGGTCTTTCTTGGGCACCGCGTATAAAGGCGATAAAAACAGATTAGGCAGAGGGGGTGAAGAGAAAGGTCCGGCAACACGCCCGACAGCAATCTCAACTGACAATTTAGCCTGGATTACATCAATATGTGAATGACTATGTTTTGGGTTAAAGTGATCAGGTGGGCTACGACTCCCAAAATATTCCAAAGGAAAACCTCTGCTGAAGCCTGAAACAAGGTAAGTTTTGTCACGTTCCGGAAATCCTTCTAGATATTCTTCCAGAACTTTAGCGTCGATTGGGGTAGGCAAGGCGTGGGAGGTTCTCGCGCGGGCATTGGTATGCTTTGTGTGCTTTCTCCCCGTTGCATTTGAAGCAAGTGTGTTTGTAAGGGCAACCTGCTCTGAAACATTGATCGTTTGGTCGGTGGTGGCGAAAGCAATATCCCGTTGGGATGTCGGGGCGGGAGGCCGAGGGACTCTGTTGACGCGCAAATGCAGGTCGGGTAACCCCAGTGACAGCATCTACATATAGCTGCATTAAAGGCCTGTCCCAAGGGGCGTCTGGGAAGATTTGTTTGTGTTGCCGGAAATTCTCGTCATATGCACGCCAATTCGCCCCCTTGGAAGCCATATTACGAATCAGGTGTTGGTATGCTATAAGGGATGAGCTACAGGTGGGGTGCTTCTGTATGTATATGAACTGGAAAGTTAAGAAAGCACTAGTCCACTGATCTAGGTTCAGTGGGACTTTGTTGTCATTAGAACGATCAGCCAGTGTCAAGGTAGGGGTCGAAGATGGGTCTGCCAGGGAGACAACATACTGAGGATTAGAACGAAATTTAGGCAAAAGCTGTTTCATGTCTACAAACTTGTTTTGCCAAATCTTGTCTTTGGTCTGCTGGGAAATAGCAGTGTCCAATGGGAGAGATACGCCGGGCATAGAAAATGGAACTATCAGAAAGGAGTGTGTGAGGGCACAGAGATCGAAGTGTTTTATCAGAAGTAAGGTCGAGAGTGAACAAATAATCCCAAACTGCTCCTGGATGTGAATAAAAATTGCAAATGTACATGCCGATCCCCATTCCCTACTTAAAGTGAGTCCAGCAGATAATAACCATAGAGCACATTCCCAGAAAACTGAAGAATATTCCATACCACGACTGGATGGGTACATCACAATAATAGAACACATTCCCAGACTACCACTGGCTGGGTACAGAAAATTTAAAAATCTCCCATGCTACCACTGGATGGGGACAGCAAATAAAGAAACACAATCCCAGACTACCACTGGCTGGGTACAGAAAAATTAAAAATCAAACAGCCGTGTACAAATCGCAATCAAACACATATATATGAATGTAGGAACGCTAAAACATATCATACATTGTTACTAATCAAACGTGAAAGGGAAGGGATGGGGAGGGAAAATTTTGTGGGTGGCTGATCTATAGGCTCCCACACTCGATCCGCCCTGCTGCTTCTGAAGTCAGCGCGGCTGGCCACGTGCAAAAGACGCGGTCTCATGAATATGTATCAGGTTCGAAAGGAAACATTGCCATGGTGATCATGTAAACAGCGCATGATAACATGAATATTAATCAGGTCGAAACAAGGGCCCCCGGAGCCAACTCATGAATATTCAATTAGGCTGGTCGCCCGTATATTGTTACATGATACATCAAAAACATTGTTGCCAAAATTATAAGCGTCTGTCTCCCCGCTCGAAATCAATTTGCCCTGCGGCAAAGTCTTTTCTCACTTCGAAGCCAGACTTTAAGACCTGACAGTAAAGGAATTAACGACCAATAATCATGTATTTGGCGGAACATATGTTTTAATCACAAACCAGCAGAATACAATCATATTCATAGATGAACAGTGCGGGGAAGCTCAGAGCTTCTGCAAGCATATATAAAGTAGACAAATGGTGTCGCAGCGCAAATCTTTTTAGAGTTTGGCGCTGTCAATTTCAGGTTTTGCATACATACGAAATACCTGGGGCGGATAACTTTCTAGAAAGGCAATTTTGTACAATTTTAGCCACCAAAAACCCGCCAAGTGCGGGCCAGCAAACATATGATCTTCATATAAGAGGCGCCAAAACACAGCGACATGCGACGGGGGCTCTATTGATTGCCATGTGCGTGAAAAGAATCTACCGTTATTAAAATAGGTTTTTCATGAAAAGTAATCAAATTGATGAGAGACATTTGTCGCTATGAGCTGTCCTGAACAATGTTTGAGGACCAAGGGAGGCATCTAGCCCTTCTACGAATTTCCAAAACAAGGCCTAGTATGCGAGCGTTTCGACCGTAATCCTAACAGAAGTTTGTGGAAAAATATTTGATGTTTCAGGTTGATTTTAGGGCAGCGATTAACGCACCTCTGATACTCTTGTAATAGAGGAAGAGTCCATGAGGGCTCAGGTGCAGACCGTCGGCTGCAAAATACTCCTTAACGTTACGGAACAGGCGATCATGCCGCCAAGTCGTAATCTGGGGCGTTGACCCGCAGAGGGTCTTCAGATGCTCAGAAAAAGCACGAATTTCATCATTGAAATGGGGCCTGTTAGGCGGCAAAGACACACGCCAAAGAGGTAGGCCTAGAATGACCCTTTTGACGGATGGGAGAGCGGCAACCTCGCCAGCTAGCTCCCATAGCCTTTCGGCCACTTGTTCAGGGGGTTGTGGGGAGGACACAAGATCATTATGTCCGAGCTCTATGTACACAACCGAAGGTCTAATAGACTGAATTCGTGGTAACAACCTTGCACGACAGGTATCGATGTGACACCCAGGGATACCCGCGTAGCGGATAGGATGATCTAACCAAAAGTCCGGGGCGACTGCCCTCCCCTGTTGAGAACTAGATTGGCCTCGCACAAATCTCTCCAAACGTGCGACAAAGGAATGACCGGCTATGACTATAATGTCATGGGCAAAAGCCCCAGAAGAAGAAGCCATGAGAAGCAGACTTACCGGAAAAATTCCGTAAGCGGAAAAATTTTGTGGGTGGCTGATCTATAGGCTCCCACACTCGATCCGCCCTGCTGCTTCTGAAGTCAGCGCGGCTGGCCACGTGCAAAAGACGCGGTCTCATGAATATGTATCAGGTTCGAAAGGAAACATTGCCATGGTGATCATGTAAACAGCGCATGATAACATGAATATTAATCAGGTCGAAACAAGGGCCCCCGGAGCCAACTCATGAATATTCAATTAGGCTGGTCGCCCGTATATTGTTACATGATACATCAAAAACATTGTTGCCAAAATTATAAGCGTCTGTCTCCCCGCTCGAAATCAATTTATAATCGTATAGACAATGTATACAGAGTGTAAACAAGGGTTCTTAGCACATGTACACTGCATATTAGCCCAGGAAGTGGGAGGTTGAGGGCGGTTGAGGGGGGTTGAGGGCGGTTGAGGTATTTAGGCATACCCGTGCGTGTGGTTTTTTTTAACGGTTTTTAGCGGACTTTTTGTGCATTTGTCGATTGTGTTTTTGGAGGATAACTCCAAAATTTGTGAATGTATCTTCATGAAATTTGGTAGGTGTGTAGCGGTTACGAATACGAAGTTCAAGGTCAAAAATTGGTTTCCGTTCACGTTTCTACGATGTTGCATGGAGTCGTGAATTTTTGCGTTTTTGTTTGTTCGCACTCTAACTTTAGAAATCGCGCATGGTTGTTAATGATATTCAGTGGGCATTTAGTGTCAGTTAAAATGAAGGTTAAGTTCGATAATGGGCCTCCTAGCAGCTGTTTTAGGTATTGCAGCATAACGTTTAAATTTGAGGTAAATGATTTTTGGGTAGTGGAAAGCTGTTGGGGATGGAAGCAAATGGTGTGAGTTTGGGACCTCTAGCAGCTTGTTTGGAACTGCAGTGGACGTTTTTGTTTTTAAATTTTTAAGCTTGTATCTTCCGTCGTTGTGAATGAATTTTATTCATTTTTGATAGGTATATTCCTTATGGGATGATGAACATATACAGATGTATGTAGTTGCAATTAACGTCTAATCAACGGATTTAAAGATTATGTTTAATTCGCCAATGCTTTATATAACTTGAGTCTGTTTGGTTGCACGGGGGACTAATTGTAGGCCGGTGACTCGATGTTCCCTGCTGTGTTTCCTTGTTGCGCCTGGCACATCTGCCAGGCAGATGTGCCGATGCACATAGAATTCTTCAACACGTACGGAAAGATGGGCATGTAAGAAGAGAAGTACTTCACCACACATCATTCGGATATCCCCAGCTCCTGCAGATCAAAACTATATCCACAATTGACAATTTTCAACTTTTCTTCATGCCACAGAAGAACTTTAGAAGAAGAAGAACTTTATTTGCACGACAATTGTAACGGATACAATGTTTGGCAACATATACATATAGAGTTGGTATCGCTAACATTTATCTAATACATGTAGTACTGGTAGTTCTAGTAGGTAGCAGTTCTAAGAAGCCGATCTACTTTTATAGATAACAAATAAAGACATTCTAGTTATACTAGATCTACTCTAGCTATAATGGTAATAACATAAAAATTGCGTCAGGAATGTATTACATTGTCTCGTTTTTGAAGTGATTTGTATATGAATTGGCCTACATAGGTGGATATATGGACAGGGCATGATAATAACATATTGAATATCTCTGTTTTTGTATAAGGTAGCGTTATATCGGTCTTACATGCAATAGACTGTAGCAATTTTTGTCGGTCTTCATCATATGTTGGACAATCTATCATGAAATGAAATTCGTTTTCAACATCTTTATGACATGTGGGACACAATCTCTCTTTGGCTGGTGTGTTATAGTGGCGGCCCTTTTCGATTAGCAAAGGGTGGGCGCTAATCCTAAGTTTTGTAATGCTATTTCTAAACGATTTGTTTTGAATTGATGAGAGATAGTTTTCCAGACAGAATTGTGTTTTGATTTTGCAATAGGTGTTGAATTTGGTAAGACTTTTTATTTCTTGTCTCCAGCCAGAGAGAAATGTGTTCTCCAGACGATCCTTGAAGATATTTCCAAACTGGTTGGCATTAACGGCAGGATTTATCCAGACATTTTGGAATCCGTGTCGACAGAGAATGTCCTGCACATGGACAGCCCAGTCTTGTTGTAACTCAACGGAAGTGTCATATGCTTTCCTTACGATCCTGTTGTTTGGTAAACATTGTAGTCTATGCCAGTATTTTATCAACTGTGTTTGTGCATCGATGTACAGTGGGAAAACACCGAGTTCACCTCTGACAGCGGCGTTAACAGAGCTTTTCGCTACACCGAGTGCTATTTTGCAGTAATTTAAGAGTACAAACTCCAAGTCGGGAATTTCGTAGGATATCATTGGTTGTTCAAATGTTATGTTCAGATCTTTGAGTATGTGTGATTGATGTATGATATCTAATTTGTCACTGTATTTTTTAAATCGCACAAGGACAGGGCGGGTAGAGGAATGGTCAGATTTATTTCCCATACGGGAGGCTCTGAGTATGTGTGTTTCTGACTCCAGTACCGTGTTAAGGGTCCTGGCTATTGTTTCTCTGATATTCTCATTTTGGCATTCTCTGATGCCGTGGAAGATGAGGTTTCTACTTTGTACATTTGTCCCTAGAACTTCACAACAGTAAAGTAGAATTGGTTTTATGCAGCTACTGAACAGCTCCAGAGCGAGTGAAATAGATGGATTGGAGTTTGTTGATAACATGGATTTTAATTTGAAGGAGGCTCGAAGAGCTTTTAATCTTAGTTGTTTGGTGGCTCGGTTAAATGAGCCTGAAGGTGTAAAATCAACTCCTAAGTAAGTGTATGAAGTTGTGATGTCAATTTTGTTGCCATGTATTTTGTAGGGAGAGGATTGGCTGCTACTAGTCCGTCCATTTTTCGAGAATATCATTACTTTAGTTTTCTTTTCATTTATTGATAATTTCCAAATTGAGCAGAATTGATCCAGTGTTCTTAGACATTCTTTTAAGCCTGACTCAGATTTTGAAAGAAGGACAAGGTCATCCGCCCGAAATAAGCTGCTTATATTGTATCTTGTAGAAGGAGAGGATCACATGATCGTGAATCTAACATGGATGGGAGATCATTTACATATAGGTTGAACAGGAGCGGGCTCAAATTGCACCCTTGTCGCACCCCGCAGGTTGATTGGAAGTAGGGCGATAGTCCATTTGGTGTTTTTATGCAATATTCTACGTTAGAGTACATTGATTTTATTATTTGGATGAAGTTTCCCCCTATGCCTGATGATAGGAGTTTGTAGAATAGTCCATTTCGCCATACACAATCAAACGCTTTTCGAAAATCTATGAAGCAGGCATATAGTTTCCCCCCCGGTTTGGAAATCTGTTGGTCAATTAATGTCTTGAGCACGAAAACGTTGTCACTTGTTCTCAAGTTTCGAGGTAGTGTTGTAGTCGTTTGTTTAAGATGAATGTAAACAATTTACCAACGCAACTGGAAATCGCGATACCTCTGTAGTTTGTCGGGTTCGAGGTTTTCCCACTTTTGTGTATGGGAACTAATATACTTCGACTCCATTGATGGGGAAACGTTCCAGATTGTAGTAGAATATTAAACAGTTTCTTTAATGGTAATGTGAGTTGAGGAGCACTATATTTTAGCATTTCGTTAATGATTGAGTCTGTTCCGCATGATTTGTTGCTTTTTAGGTTACGTAAGCTCTCTTGGATTTCTTCCTCTGTAATATCGAAATCAAGTGGGTTCCCTGTTTCGTGCTCCAGTAATGTAATAATATTATCTGTATATTCCTTTTCTTCCTTGTCCATCGTGACGTTGCTATTTATTGTTTTAAAATGATCTAGCCACTCCTTGGTTGATATTAGTTCCCCTGCGTCCTCCTTGTTTGTGTTTTCTCTGTTTCGTAATTTATTAATCTCTCTCCAGAATGTTTTTGGATCTTCCTTAGATAGTTTAGAGATATGCTTCATTTTCTTTTCAGTATAGTGTTTCTTTGTTTTCTTGATTAGTCTTTTGTATTCTTTAACTTTACAAATATACGTTTGTCTCTTTTCTTGTCGCCAAGGGTTTTTCCTTATTTCAGCAGCGAGAGCCCTAATTTTTGATTTCAGGTCACGACATTGCTGGTCATACCATGGCTTGTTAGTGGTTTTCTTTTTGCGATTTGGGAATCGTATGGATTTTAATGACAAATCAGCTGCCATCTTTATTATATGATTAAATTCCCCAACTACTTTTTCGGTTTGATTGTTCGTGTGCGGTTCAGACATAAACTGTTCAATTTTAGTTTGAATTTGAGGAAGTTGTAGCGCATCCTGAAACTTTTCGCGAGAAGTATCATCCCAAATGTATTTCTTTGGGTGCGCGTGGAGTTTTTCTTCACTTTTATTCCTGAATCTAGAATGGTTTGTTTTCAGTGAGACAGAGATCTGGCAGTGATCTGACAACCAAGTTGGGTTATGTACTTTGAAATATTGCACGGATGAATAAAGGGGTAAGCTAGATATGCAATAGTCTACGGTGCTTGTGCCGTTGTATTTAATACATGTACTTTTCCCTGGGAGGTCGCCAATCATTCTTCCGTTAAGTATTACCATATTGGCGGCCGAGCATAAGTCAATTAGGTCCCTGCCATACTTATTCGTTACACTGTCTGTGTTTAGCCTAGGTTTTAATTTGATTTCGGAAGGGTTTTCGTCAAAGTCATCGAAAAGTTGTTCCTGCATACTAGCTGTCCTAGAATTCAAATCGCCAAGAATGAGAACATGCCCTAAATTATTGAATTTTGCCAAATCCGTCATTAGATCTTCAAATATTGTGTTCTTTTTCGTGGCGAAAATTGGTGAATTTTCCGGGGGTAAATATAGACATCCCAGTATCACATCTGTGTCCAAGTCGAAGAAAATTTTATCTAGCTTGCACCAGAGAATGTCAGGGTTATTACTTGGTAGTTTGGAAATTCCTTTTGCGATCGTCTGTTTAAAGAGGAGAGTGACCCCGCCAGAATTCCGTCTGGCTCGTTTCCTGAGTTTACGGTCACTCCGAAAGTGTTGGTATCCATTTATATGAAAGCTATCATCGGGCTTTAACCAAGTTTCCTGAACACAAACAATATCATAACTACAAATAGCTTCTAAAAAATCTACTTCTACACATTTTCTAGCAAAACTACCTTGGATATTCCAGCTGGTCAAGCGTAAGGCCACGTCATTAACCATAACAAATACTACAAAAGAAAGTGCTAAGAATTTAAGAGCAATTACAAATGCTGCTTCAACACGTAAACAGTTACGCTATATAACGAGTGAGTACCTTATGATATCATGTTTCAAAACTAAATATACAGTTTAGATCAGTGCATGATATGTTCATAATAGATTTATATAAGATAAGACAGATAGAAAAGTAAGACTTCCCTTTCGTCAAGTTCCATTTTCTGCATGCATAGCATTGTAGCTCAAAGGCTGTTCAGCATCTCGGACAGTTTGTACGCTAAGTCCATGATTTTCTGTGGTGGAAACTGCCACATGTAGTGTATTTAGAGCACTGGCCACATTCTAGACATCCCTTAATATATTTTAAGTGAGTGGATCAGGTTACACCTGCCCAGGTCTGAAGTGGGCCTTTTCGAAACAGTTCCTTGTATCTTACCCACTTTTGTTGTTGTTTCTCCTCCATTTTCTTGTTGTTTTAGCATCTATTATGGTACCCTATAATACGTCATTCAACCACGTCAATCTACATTTGTTTGAAGATTGTCAACCAACATCACCCTGTTTCTAATTTTACATTGTACATTTGATACCTTTCAGCCTCAAATGGAATCCATTTAACAAAATGACAAAAGCACAGGGAGAAACATGAGCATGAATAATCTATTTCATCCTTCCATCAACAACTAGAGCTCAGAGACCCCATGTCTTCGTCAGACATTAATGTTTCTGTGATATGATTGTTTGTATGTTTATATATTTTAGAAGTGAATAACATCCATAAAGCGACCTCTTCTTTCTAACCTCCACGATCCTGAAATATACGTAAATACATACATATAACAGACAGTCCGGCCTTTCTATTAACATTAGACAATAACTACAGACAACGATAAGAACACAAATCATAAACTGAATCGTCCAATCACGTCAAAAAAAGTTCAACATCATACATCATCTGATAGGGCTTAATGGCAGGACGGTTGGTAACGCTTTGCGGTAAATTGACTCGCATTTTGTTTCCAACTCCACTACCGTATGATATACTAGTAGTATCTATGTTGGCGAGAACGACTGATCGCTAACAACATGATTAACAAGTTCACACTAGTGTTCCCCGCCCGGCCTGATCCCCAAGTGCGTCTACGGAAACATGCAGCCCCGATAAAGTTGGATATTTTTTACCCTTCCATAACGCCGCTTATCCTACATTTTGAAACAAAAGTAATGCCGGCCACATCACGTTTCACAACTAGTACTACTACGCAAAACATACTACTGGAAAACCCAACTCATGTACGAAACGGGAAAGAATAACCACATACCGTATAGTTGAGGTCTCGACACTGAGAAATCCAACGAAACTCCACCTTCCAAAAATTCTGTGGAGAACTGTAACCTCATCCAACACACAACACTTATATATAGCACAAATATCCTATGCAAACAAGGCTGACTACTTATCACCAACCAATAGAAATTAAAAGGGACAGAAAACTGAATACCAAATAGTAGATATAAAATGGACAGCTGACAGCAGTTCATCTGTCCTATCATGTCAGCTGTTCTGCTTGTACGGCCCCAATACAGTGAATAGCCGTATCACAAATATGAACAAAATTACAATCACATACTACAGGCTAACTAGAACTAAAACATATATATCAGACAAATTTGATTTATACTAGCTCATGATCCAAGACAGGTTGCTTCAATCTCAAAACCAACTTCCCTGTCAACATACTAGCTGTCAAACAACTTGAATAGTTACATGACACCAGAACAACTGTTTATGGTGACAACTAGCCTCCACCAGGCCTTCCTATGGGGGTACAAATCGTAGAATTCGGCAAAAGGAGGGAATAGCTGGCCAATAGAGTCGGTCTGCGGGAGGCCAGACTCCCCTAGCAAATCTCTCCCTATTATAGCCCGCGCAGTTAGTCTGGTAGAGACTAGGTGAAAACATCTGTCCCACTCTGATAAGATCGTTGACCTACATAAAAGACTTATACAGCTGTCCCACCCAGATAATGGTCAAAAGGTCGTTGACCTACATATAGGACAACAACGCAACCAAAAAAAATATATATATATAACTTATTTTCAACATTCCTATAAACCATTAAAGTTCAAACTTACACCACTACATCTATATTTCTAAACCTATACACCATACAAAAATCTAGACAACTGCCCAATCAGCATCTCAACTACGAACAAACAAAGAAACAAACACAAAAGGTCTATTACGGGGACATATCGACACCCACGACTCTCATCTTTGAACTTAATCTTGGTGATCACCACAGTAACATGCCAACCAAAATTCATTAACTTCCATCCATAAATACACAAGTTATCCTGCTAACAAAAAAAAAAGAAAATGCCCCCCTGCAGTGACAACCGAACCCCCCACAAAGCCCGTTAACGAACTTAACCTTGCTCTTGACAATAGTAACCTCCCTACCAAAAATCATGACCATCTTTTTAAATATACACGACTTATTTTGTTAACAAGCAACAAACACAAAAGGTTCACTAACGTGACATACGGACCCCCCACAAAGCCCAAACTTGCACTTGACTTCGGCCTTAATAACGGTAATCTGCCTGCCAAATATCATGGACTTCGAATCATGCCTTACAGAGTTATATCCCTAAATCCGCTGTCACCCACAATACGGCCAACCATTTCCATAGTCTTTCTGCCGAAGACAATGACACCATCAACAATATAAAAACAAAATATCTACACCTGACGAAAGCATGATTGATTGTGTTCTCACGAACTCTAGTTATATAATTATGACTTCTTTGAATCAGGTATTAAAGAGGACATCTACAATGTACATCAGGGCATTACAACCATTCCTCAACAAAGAAAGGGGGTGCCACAGACTTTCTGCAACTTACAATCCACGCAGCTCACTGAGTCACGTGTGTCATCTGCAGTGCAGAAGCGGTGGATTGCTCATTCCTTGACGAAGACTGGAGTTGTACAGTCAAAAATTTGGGTCTTTATCTGTATTCTGTATCTGTATAGCCGGTATAACCGCCCTTTGGTGTAACACACTAGCTTCGCAGGCACGCGGTGCGGCGGCAGCTGGCTACATTACACCGAATGACATGTTACATCTAACCTTTGAATGTCTAACTCTAAACAATGTTTAAAACTATCTAGTGACGATACCCCTACTGTACTTGGTGGCAGCGAGTTCCACTCTACGATAGTTCTAGAAAAAAATGAGTTTTTGAACATGTCAATCCTTATTAATTTTGGTACTTGAAGAAAAAATTGCGCTTCAATAATAATAACGAGAGGCAAGGTTTGGGCACCGATGACTTTACTTTCTCCTGAGTGAAACTCTGAACAGTGCAGTAAAGGCATCACAGGCCAAGCAAGATTACACTGTACTTGGCTAACTTAACAATGGCTAACCTGTCTGGGCTACTGCCTATTGGAATGCTGGATGTATTGATCTCGAGAGGCTATATGAATGTTGTCAGGATGCGGAGAAATGATGGATACAATGCTCAACTCTTAACGAGAGCAAACACGACGCTAGAGGGTTGGCGCGGAACGTTGGCCGTATCAATATAGAACAGAACGTAGGGCATGATGCCGGTCGCTGAAGTACAAACTTGAATTCTAAAACTTATCTAAGGAAACTGTGAATTCGACTACAAAACTAGGAGGCGGCTCAGGCGCTCCGGACTAAAGCTACATAAATGTGATACAATTGTGAGCAAAAGGCCCAAGGGCCACTATTCTAAAGTATACCTACAAAACTCTGTTTGGCACTATACACAAAACTGATGTTTGGCACTATAGAGGCGTTGGCTAAAAGGTCCTGTTGTGCGGTAACTAGATAGGTCTATTCTGTCCTGTATTGAAGTAACCAGAGAGTCCATGCTGGGATCTTGATGACTGCAGAGCTGCTTGGGCGGGAGGTGGTAGCCGTGCCGCTACCCTCTCTCGGTTCTGGGCGGAAGTAGCCCCGGAAGTGACGTGCAGAGGGATGCGCGAAATTCTCTGCGATGAGGCCCCTCGGCCTCATCACCCCATAATTGCGCTTCAATAATAATAACGAGAGGCAAGGTTTGGGCACCGATGACTTTACTTTCTCCTGAGTGAAACTCTGAACAGTGCAGTAAAGGCATCACAGGCCAGGCCGACCGGAGGGAGGGTGCCCAAACAGAGAGTTGGTGATGTGCGTGGTTGTTGGGCTGTTGGAGATGTTTGTTGGCGTATGAGTGAGCGCATACATGTAGCAGTTATGATGACAGGACACAGCCCCGGCCAGGTGGTGGTGCCCCAGGGGAGGGGGGAGAGCGAAGAGGCGTGTGACTGCCGCAGCAAGGGTTACCGATGTGTGCCGCCAGGCGCTTCTGATGTCGCGAAGGCTGTGCACGCGTGGTGGTTCACCGGGAATGGCGATGTCCGCTGTGGTGAAGTCAAGTCCGCCGGCGTGAAGCTCGGAACATGCTGAGAAGGCTGGGTCGCCTGGAAACCTGGTGCGTAGTTGGACCTCGTCGCTAGTTGCCACCCGGTAGTCCTGCCCTGGAGACGCGAGACGCTGTAAGGGACTGTGTCGGTGACAATGTGCTGGGGCTGGGCCAGATCAGAGGAGGCGGAGTCAGCGTGGCGACGCGTGACTGTGGGGAGGTGGGGGATGCGTTCTGGATGCAGTGCGAAGGCTCTCTGGGAACATCTAGATTGATGGGTGATTTCCTGCGGGTGGTGAAAGAATCTGGAGTGTGTGGAACTATGTCTTTTAGGTCGTGGTGGAACCGGTCTAGTCATGCCCGGTTCGCTTTCATAGCCTGGTACTCGTCCCTCTTTGCTTTATCATTGTAGACACAGTCTTTTGCTGGATGGAGTGGGGACACATCCGGCCGGGATTCCAAGCAGTGCTTGCACTTGTGTACCAGGATGCCGTACTGCCCTGCGTGGTCTCCAGAGAAGGTGCAGAAGCCCGACTGATACTTGGCACACGGAGTGTCTGTAGCTGACGGGTTGTCTACCTTGGTGCTGCTGTGTGTGGCCAGCAGCTGCCGTGGGGGCAAAGGACGCCTGAGGTACTGCTCCTTCAAGTCCTTTAGCGCTGAGTTGATATCTGGAACCTCCAGGTCGAACAGCTTTCTCTCTGCGCGAAGCAGCATTACTGAGTAGAAGGCACGGATGCCCTCGAAGGTATACGTGGACACATCGTTCATAAGGTTCTTAAGAATCTGGCCTCTGTTTGCCCTTTCAGTGACGGAAGCATCGGACTCCAGAACTATGGCTAATTCCACGGCAACTAGCTGGTCTATTGAAATGTTCTCCGGAGTTACTGGGGTAATACTGGTGAACACAAACTCGTGGGGCCAGCTTACCTCCCGCTTCACCTTGTCATGTAACTTGCGGGTGAGACCGCTCAGGAGCTTCTTCTTGCCAGTCCCCTGCTCACCCTCGCCGTTGAACGCGTCGACGTCAGCGGGGAGCCTGGTGTGATGGCGAGTCCCCCTAGGGGCTGTGGGGAGGGGGGCCTGACTGCCGCCGCCGAGGTTGTCGAGGAGCTTGAGGGCCCGAACTTCCCGTAGTGTAGGGTAGGCGTCCGCGTAGGTTCCCCTGCCCGGCTGCTGATACGTGATGGGGCGTTCGCTGGGTGTCGAACCGCTCCGCAAGTCAGTCCGAATCCTATCTGCTTGTCTATTAAGAGGGCCTGCATGCCCTTTTTCGTAAGGCGTAATCAGGCCTTTTTAGTCTTCGTAATCCGTAGGCAGACGCCCAAAACCATCGTAATTCGTAATCGGTACATTCGCCGTAACGCGTAATTTGCCGCTTTCGTTCTACGTAAAACGTAGGCAGTTACCTTTATGGAACGTAAAACGTAATCTCTGAATTACAAGTAAAGGTAAAGCGTAGGCTGATTTAAAATGGTTCACATGTCCCTCAAAATGCTGGAAATAGCGTTTCAGAGGGTCTAGAATTCAAAAATTTTCCCCGGGGAGCATGCCTCGGCCCCCTAGGACGTTCGCAGCTTTGATCTGACGCATAGCGCCTTTGGCGTAAGAATAATGTCGATATATTTTTTCGACATGCCTCGCCTTCCCTAGAAACTTGGCTACCGTTTACCAGCAAAATTTGCCCCCAGAAAATGCAGGAAATAGCGTTTCAGAGGGTCTAGATTTTAAAATTTTCCAGGGGGTGAATGCCCCCGGACCCCCCTAGAATGGTCGCGCCTTCGGCACGACACATAGCGCCTTTGGCGCTAAATCGGTTGCCAGTATCTCGCCCCCCCAATCAAAATTTTGTGCCACCGCCTCTGCCCCACACCTTCCGACATTGTTTATTGTCACCTTCAAACAGACATACCTAAAGATATCAATAGTTGGGGCGCAGAACTTGTTGATACTGTAGTTGAATCCGTGTAAAGTGTTGAACGTAATACGTAATTGGCTCTGAGAATTTAACGTAATTCGTAATCGTCGGCGAAAATTTTGCGTAATTCGTAATCACTACCCCCCCATGCAGGCCCTCTATTAACTGCTTGGTCGCTTCGTCTGCTCAAGTCTCGTGAAATCTCCTCCGTGAAGCGGCGAGATGTTCTGTCGGGGGAGGGGGGTGGTTGTCGTCATGTGTCAGGCCGCCCGTGGCGCCGTGCGCTTCCTGCAGGAAGGCGAGGTCGAGTTTGAGTTCCTCAATTTCCCTGGTGACGTCTGCCACCTGCTCCATCAACCCGGCCGGCGTGGACCTGTGTTGTGGACGCTCCAGGTCGTACGCGCCATCTTCAAGGTCATACTCGTCGCGGTAACGCACCGGTAGACATATCTCTCGCTTGGGGCGCACAGCGCGGTCGGACATGACTGAGGAAGAAACTTGCAAATCCCCGGGAAGATATCGGACACTGGGAGGAAACTTACAGATACTGGGTAAATAGGCGCCTAGCCGTGCAGCAGCTACTGGGGAGAGCCGTGCCTAGCCGTGCCGCTACCCTCTCTCGGTTCTGGGCGGAAGTAGCCCCGGAAGTGACGTGCAGAGGGATGCGCGAAATTCTCTGCGATGAGGCCCCTCGGCCTCATCACCCCATGACTATTTCTTGTTCTTTTCTGGGCTGGTACTAGGTACTTGGTAGTTGGTACATCCACCAGTTTATTACCTTTGCCAAGAAAGTTATGTTTTCAGTAGCGTTTGTCTGTCTGTCCGTCTGTGGACAGCATAACTCAAGAAGCTTTATATGTATTGTCATGAAACTTGGGTAGGTCTTCATGAGACCTAGAGATAATTAGATTTTGGGCCCCCTGGCGGCTTTCGTTGGTACTGCAGCAGTACTTCCGGTTTTGATATCTCATGATCTGGACATGCTAGGGTCACGAATTTTGGATGGTAGGTAGCTCTTGGGCTAGGGAAGAAGTGACATGAGTTTGGGCCCCTAGCGGCTTGTCCTGGAACTGCAGGATCGTTTGTTGAAAAATCTTCTAAGGAGGATAACTCAAGAACCAGTTAACGGATTGTCGTGATTTTTGGTATGTAGGTAGCGGAAGTGATGCTTGACATGATTAAATAACAATTATGCAAATCAGAACCTAATTTGCATAATTAATGAGGAAATTCTATAAATCTGCATCGTTCGATAATAGCTCTATGAAACACTTGTGACATATGTAATTGAGAACAAAGGGATTATTAGCAGATATTGATTATGTAAATGAGCATCTGATTTACATAATTAGTGGGAAATTGCTATAATATCATAGTGGTAACTGCTGGGAAATCAATACTTGCCATATTTGGAAGTTAAGTACATGTAAGTAAGGTGACCATTATTTAACATAATTTATTTAAGGCAAGACCTTATTTGCATAATTTATGAGGAGATGTTAGAATAGCGTTCTTTCTAAAGATGAGGCTGTCATTGGGTGGAGAATATGATCAACTGATATGATTCATGCAAGTGAGGCTCTTATTTGCGAAATCAATGACTAAAAATGTATAATTCGTCCACCAGAAGGGTACGGTTAACATCATTTGGCGAAGGTATGAGGTCGTGGAACTCTTGTTGGTCATTTTGTACATCATGCATAGTCTGGACATTTTTTGCCTGTCTTCCAGTGCTGCCCACTGGCCGGGTTTCTTTTCATTTCCGTGACACTGGCACACCTTTCATAGTTGTTTGTGCAGAATCTTGCAGCTTGGTTCTGTAGCCTTTCCAGTTTGTCTTTGGTTGAGGCCGGTTGAGGTATTTAGGCAGACCCGATCCCATACTGTCGCAGCATATTCTTGGTTGGGTCTGTTTGTTTGTTTGTTTGTTTGTTTGTACCTTTATTTAATCTCAAAAATACTCCAATCGGCTGCTCAGGCTGCTTTTCATGGAGGTCGGGAAGACTTGCATACACGTATTACATGCAAGTGATTTTACTCTTGTTGGGTATGCCCACAGATTACGTTTGATCACTCCCAATGTCTGTTTAGCCTTTGTTGTGATATTGTTAACATGCGCACCCCACTTCAGGCTGCTTGTCAATGTGTTAGGCCCAGATACGGGTGTTTTTTTTCTGTTGCTAAAGCCTGACCACAAAACTGGTAACTGGTGCATAATATAGCATTTTTCAGGGTTAAACTGCATGAGCCATTTGCTTTGCCATTCTTCCAGGGTGTTCAGATCTTTTTGCAGAAGCTTTGAGTTATTCTGTGTAGACAATTCTATATATAGCAGGCAGTCATCGGCAAATGACCTCACATTTGAATCAAGCTTATCTGGTATGTTGTTTATATACAAGAGGAAGAGCAACGGTCCCAGGACGGTTCTTTGTGGAACCCCAGATGCTACTCTAACTGGAGCAGAGGTCTTTCCTTCCACCACTACATGTACTGTCTGCTCTCTGTTGGTCAGGAAAGCCTTTAAGTTTAACCAATTCAGCGTAGGGCCTTGGATTCCATAGAACTCCAGTTTTGAGATGAGCCTGCCATGGAGAGCTTTGTCAAAGGCTTTCGTGAAATCAAGCATTGCTAAATCTACCTGTCTCTTGATGCAAGCACGTCTAACCCCCGTTTCGGGGGAAAAAAGACGTTAAAACAAGAAGAAGAAGAAGAAGAATAACATAAGTAACAATATTACCATTGGTTGTTCTTTGGAATGTCTTGCTTCTAGAAGTGGTGCAACTGTTCCAAACATCTGAAAAGGAAGAATAGATTGCATGCTGTGACAAGTTTAGTGACAAGTTAATGACAAATTTGGTGCCAACTAACTAACACACACTCATTAAAAGGTCTCTCACCATGAAGTTTAACATGAAAAAGGTTAAAAGCCAATGACAGAGAAGTATGCTGACCCACCTGTAGGATGAATGGGATCCTGTGCAGGAGGTAGAACTGCTTCACACAGAACTGTGGAGGAGTGAGATGTTCCATCAACCAAACATTATCATAATGCCTCAAGCGTTTCTATTGATATCAAATGATGATTCTTTGGGGTCAGAAAGAGCTAGCATACCAAATCCTCCCCAAGCATGAAAATAATCAAATTAAAGTTTTTGATTTTCTGTTGTGGATATTGACATTGGTGTCAACTGCAGTGGCTGAGAAATGAAGCTCCAGGGTAAGTGGCTGGTGGTTAAGAACCTGGCACCATGGCTCATATAATTACTCCGTGAATGAGGTCATGACCTCCGCAGAGTATTAAAATTGACATGGCGTAAATATAGAATACAATACGGTGTATTCCGCATTGCCCTACTCCCGTGTTGTATTCTATTTATGTCATACCCACCCAAGAAAACATGCCTTTCAATGCCAAATGAGCGAAAAGTTGGTGTCCCTAAACCAAAAAATTATGCAACATCAGTTCCAAAGTCCGAATCCTGTGAATTACAGAAATACGATTTCTACATGAGCTAAAATTAAAAGAAGAAGTATTAAGATCAGCATAATAATTCATATACTATCTACAAGTCGGTTTTAAAGTTGAAATACATTAAAATCAGAGAGGAAATACAACCCATAAGGCAATTAGCGACATAAAACAATGTGTTCAGTAAACGGACCATGTGCAGTATACTGCGCTCGTTCTATAGCATTTGGTTTGACACTTCAGAATGTCCAGATTGTTAACAGAAGGGTGTATGACCGAACGTACAGCTGTCACCGCAAACACCAATTACTTACTTCACGGAGTTGTGTCCAATGGACTCTTGTTAAATGCTCTTTTGCCTAGCAAACAATTAAGGATTAATTAAAAGCAATATTATGTAAGATTTTTGCGCCAAAACTGTAATTGAAATTTTCTCATCTAGATTGTCATCTTCAATAACTTTCAACATATTAGTGTCGCTATTTCGCTTTTCCGGCGACTCAACGCAGCGCGAGAATAAGTTGCGCCAAGCCCGCTGTAGTTTTAGGAGGCCCCTAAAAAGAATGTAAACAAACATTGACAAAAAACATGGCCATGATCCGTGCTAGCACCAAGGAGCTGGCAGTTTCCAACACGTTTTTGCAGCGCAACAACGTTGATCTTTTACTCCCCAAATGTCATTATTAACCCAGGTAGGCTTCTGGCGCAAGAAAATGTGTAAGACAACAATGTTGGAAATAGTGAAAATCTTACATAATATCGCTTTTATGACCCGCCCCGAGGTGTACAATGTATATGGTGTGATAAAGCCTTGTCAGTTGCTATAACCACCGAATAAAACCACCGAGTCATATACACCGAGGATCAGGCGGGTCATTAACATTATTATATAATTTAATAATCATTATAATATCCTATCCAAACTGACACAGTAAAGAGTAAACACATTCCTGTATAAATCAGGTTACGTCACACAGCTAACTTCGTACGGGGGACCGGGCTAGTGTACAAAGTACGATGTACGAAGTTAGGGGTGACGTAATTTAAATATGACGTAGGTCTCAAGTGACGTGGCAAGCTAACTTCGTGCTGGGGACCGGGTTAGTGTACGAAGTACGAAGTTGTACTAAGTTATGACATAAGAGGTTGTGACGCGGCCCAAGCTAATCTTCTCATAAAGAGTAAGCGCCGCACTACACCGAGATCTCGGATGCATAAAAATATGTCCGCTAACATGACTCCCACTACGTTTGACCAGCAAGTTTAAGATGTATATGGCAACACCTGGCAAACCTTGTAACGTTAGAAAGAACTTCATTCGAACTGGCCGCGGTAATTCGAATGCGGTTTCTGTAAGTGTGTCACTTGTAATTCGAACCGCGGATTGTGTTCTGGTAACGGTGTCACTTGTAATTTAGAACGTTTCTTGGCATTTTGATCATGAATGTGTGAAGACGTCGTCGGGTAAACTGAACCAAACAGATGTTCAGGTTAAAAACAACGTTACTTCAGTTTTAATTATGGCCTAGGTGCTGATCGACACCACGTGATAATTGTCGACGCGTTATGCGCTCTACCCGGAATAAGATTTACGACACCCAGATCATTGATACCGAGAAATACGTAGCATAACATGACTCTCACCTACACCCACCACAATATGTTTTTAAAACTTCTAACTTCGTACTTCGTACATCGTACACCCTCCCCCACCCTCTGTACGAAGTTAGCTTGCTACGTCACATAAGGCTACGTCACTTCTTACTTCGTACTTCGTACATCGTACAGTACCCTCCCCCACCCTCTGTACGAAGTTAGCTTGCCATGTAACACATAAGGCTACGTCACTCCTAACTTCGTACTTCGTACATCGCACACCCTCCCCGCCCCCTGTACGAAGTTAGCTTGCTCCATCACATAAGGCTACGTCACTTATTCTAACTTCGTACTTCGTACATCGTACACCCTCCCCCACCCTCTGTACGAAGTTAGCTTGTTGCATCACAGAAGACGTTAGCTTGGTACGTCCTCAACATATTTCTGACTCCCACCCGATCCTTGTTGTTGTAGGCTCTAACTTCGTACAATTTCGTACAACTTCGTACATCTAACTTCATACCATTCACCCTGTTACTGGACATACCTCTCAGCATTCGCTGCCTGTAAGTCTGTGTAATGTGTTGTTTTGCATTTGAAATAAATACATGTGCGTTCTATTTGGGTCACCGGCAGTCTTCCATCTAAAGTCATCTGAGGTCATTTGTATGTTTCAAGAAAGAAATTTTCTTACCATGGGGGTGGTGCGAAATATTTTTCTTTCCTTCCACTCAAAATTCACATGTATAATGACAGTCATTGTCTTTATTACCTTCGCCAAGAAGGTTATGTTTTCGTGGCCGTGTGTGTGTGTGTGTGTCTGTGTGTGTGTTAACAGCATAACTTGAGAAGGCAAAGATGGATTATCTTGATATTTGGTAGGTGGGTAGGTCTTGATGAGACCTCGAAATGATTAGATTTTGGGCCCCCTGGCGGCTTGTTATGGTACTGCAGCGGAACTTCCGGTTTTGATATCTCGTGATCTAGACATGCTAGGGTCATGATTTTTGGTTGGTAGGTAGCTCTTGTGCTCGGGAAGAAGTGACGTAAGTTTGGGCCCCCTAGTGGCTTGCTCTGGAACTGCAGGAGCATTTGTAGGAAAATGTTTAAAGTAGGATAACTCAATAACCGGTTGACGGATCGTCTTGATATTTGGTGTGTAGGTAGCTTAAGTGATGCTTGACATAATTAGATGAACATTATGCAAATTATGATCTAATATGCATAATTAATGAGGGATTTCCATAATTCAGTTACCTTCCATGATAGGACTATTCTACCTTGTGACATGTGTAAATAAGAATGAGAGGAACATTGCCATATATTAATTATGTAAATGAAGGCCTAATTTGCATAATTAATGAGAAAATACTATAATTCCATAGTGGTTGATGCTGCCAATTTCATACTTGTGCATTTCGAAGTTGACTGGAGGTGAACATCATTTAACATAACTTATTCAAATCAGGACCTCATTTGCATAATTTATGAGGAAATGCTAGAATGGCCTTCTTTGTGAAGATAAAACTGCCATTGGGATGAGAATATGATCAAGTGATGTAATTCATGCAAATAAGGATCTTATTTGCATAATTAGGGGGAAAATCTATAATTTGTCAGTCATAAAGGGTAATCTCATTTGGCGAAGGTATGAGATCGTGGAACTCTAGTTTTATTATGCATTACTGAAAGAATTACTAGTAGTTGATGGCAAGACTGTAAGCATTTCTATTCTATTCCCATAATGGTCAAGTGGTCCTTATCTCGCAACAAAGGACCACTTAATATGAATTAAAGACCACTTGATTTTGCAATGAGATGATTTTGCAATACTTGTATCAATTGCTAACTGTGACATTACGGCATACATTGTACAATTAATTACCTTTGCCAAGAAGGTTATGTTTTTCATAGCGTTCGAGTGTGTGTGTGTGTATGTGTGTGTGTGTGTGTGTGTGTGTGTGTGTGTGTGTGTGTAAATGTGTGTGTGTGTGTGTGTGTGTGTCTGTGTATGTGTGTGTGTGTGTGTGTGTGTGTATGTGGTTTGGCACGATAACTCAAGAAGCTTTGAATGGATTGTCATGAAACTTGCTAGGTGGGTAGGTCTTGATAAGACCTCAAAATGATTAGATTTTGGACCCCCTGGCGGCTTGCTATGGTACTGCAGGGGAACTTCTGGTTTCGATATCTCGCAATCTGGACATGCTAAGGTAATGAATTTTTGATGATAGGTAGCTCTTGTGCTCAAGAAGAAGTCACGTGAGTTTGGCAGCTTGCTCTGGAACTGCAGGGCGGTTTGTTTAAAAATCTTTGAGAGAAGATAACTTGGCAGAATTTAATTATATTAACTGGCGGCAGAAATCAATTTACTGGATGATTTGGAAGATTTGATGTTCTCTAATTATTATAAAGAAAAGTGTACATTTGTCTAAACGTCTTTGTTCATTGAATGATTACGTTTGACCATTTTCAGGAACAATGAACAAAGACAGTGTTATTTGTGCCATACTTTGTGTCTTTAACCTTACATTTCTCAGAGCTTCAAAGCCCTGAATGCAGCATTTGTTTGGGTGATAATTAAAACCATTCACTATTAAAATTTTGCAGAATGATGTATTCTCTCACCTGTATGGCTTCACACAGTATTACATTGTGTTGGTTGTTGGCATACACCTGTAGAATAGTTGACAGAATGTACTGGTATCTGTAAGAACACAAGAAAGGGAAACTTATCATGAGCATTTCAGTGCACATTTAAAAGTCATTTGCTAGTGGTTGGATCCACAAAAGTTCATTACAATAAATGAATGAATGAAAGACCTTTATTGTATGTTCATGTCGCGACGGGCTAGGTGCTGCTTGAACAGTCTACATTTTTTACACCAAGTGACTTACCCATGTGTGGAGAATACAGACTTGAAACGCTGTGCTGTATTTATCATGGCTGCCAGGCAGTGCCGAGCAATGTTCATGTCCTCACAATGAAGTGAGAAAATCCCGGTGATGGTCCAAAGGAATAAAGAAATGTCCTCATCCCATGGGAACTCGGATGGCATGTTCAGGAACATTCCAGACAGCAGCTGAAGGGAACAGGAAACGTCAGAGTAAGTATATCTAAAGAACATGTTAAAACTGTCCGAGATGCAAATGGAGGACCCATCTTCTGTTCATATTGTACACAATAAACTGTCAGTACAACTGTCATGTAATTAGACATAATGTAACAAAAGCACTGAACCTGCTTTTTCATTAAAGGTATACAGTACATGTACTTAGGCCACAGCAAGTACATTTGATTTTCATCTGTACCTTGCACATTATACACAGATTGCAAAGGTATCACTAAGACATAATTATGGCAGTAAAACAGTGCTTAGATTTCAATGATTGTCATAACATGGTGGAAATGCCTTATGTTTATTATGATCCTTCTGCAGAATGTGGCAAAACATCAAGTTGATACCAGGAATCTAGCTAACTTTCAGATATTTTTTAAAAAGTGATCTCAAACCAGTTTAACTCACAGAAGAGCTAATATTCCACTGGTTGTGACAGAGAAGATAGATGCTACATGTATGTGTAGTATTTAAAGGTTCATTATGTCATGTACCAGGGTCAGGGAATTCCCCTAGCCCTTTTCGACAAGTACAATGAGCAGCGAACGTTGCGTACTTAGGACTGCGACCCTTTCCACTCTGTACATGCTGGGTGAGCGACAACAGCCAGGATTCAAACTCCCATTGCAAGCTCTTGGTCAGGAGGCAGGGTCACTTACCACTGAACTAACATGCTACTAGAAAACTAGTAATCAAACTTAATGGACACTTTGACTCTAGTGTATTTCATACTTGAGCTATTTACCTTTGTCCAGATGTTCTTGTGAATAGCATCAATGTCATACAGCTCCTGCAGAGTACAAAGACAACAATTTACAGTCAGGCACACAGTACAATACTGTATGTCTGAAACAACTGAGGTGAAATGTTACTGAACTTGCTTCATTCCCTAAGTTCTATACTTTAGATTTTCTTATTTCTATTCAACAGTAGTATTTTGCCAATATCAGTTTGGTATAGTTTTTTAAGGCAATTAATAAGGGGTAGGTAGGAAATGTGTACTTTAATATGTAATGTACAAGAATTATACTTATTTATTGAATTTTGAACAGCTGATTATTTAAGGGTTAATGACCCACCCCGAGGTGTATATGGTGTGATAAAGCCTTGTCAGTTGCTATAACCACTGAATAAAACCACCGAGTGAGCAGTTATCATATAGTCTAAGTATCCAAACTGACATATTTAAAACAGACAAATCCCTGTAGGATGTTAAATCATCTTTATTACAATAAATAGATACAAAGATGAACAATTACTTGGGTGAAGCCTAGGTCAGCCCTTTATCTCTCAATACCAAGAGAAGGGCGCAAGGCAATTAAGACAATTACAATTTACACATTGCTAATAGTATGTACATCGGACATTTTGGTGATTCATTTTTTTTTAATTATTGCACATTTTTTACATAACAATTACGTTTTACAGATATCAAAAATATATCCTGTCACAACAGATTTACCTTCTACAGGAAAACAGACCTGAAGTATTTTCCCAGGCTGCTATGTTTCTAGAACAGTATATGGCATATGATGCGCACAGGGTGCATTTTCCAAGTCTACTTTTGAGATGTCTGACTTCACGGTCTTTGTGACTGACAGGACAGAGCGACTTCAGTTTCGCCGTGTTTTCGCCGTTAACCCAGCCTCTACTTCCTACTTCAACTGTAAGAAGGGTAGCCCTGTAACCACTATGCAAGTTTATTTCATTTATCAGACCATCCTTTAATACATCCTTTAATACATCCTTTAATTCATCCTTTAATACATGTGTACATCCTTTAATACATCCTAAATACATCCTTTAATACATCCTTTAATACATCCTTTAATTGACATCCTTTGATTCATCCTTTAATACATCCTACATCCTTTATACATCCTTTAATACATCCTGTAATAATGGGGGATGCCCTAACATCAAACGCTTTTTTACGCGCTCGAACTCACGGCGCTCCATCGCTAGTTGTCGGAGAGTGGTCAGGTTTTGATGAATGAATTTTGAAAACCTTTATGTAAAGAGTATACTTGGATAAAAAAATGCATTCATACTATTCATGAGCCCTTCATCCTTTGATTCATCCTTTAATACATCCTTTAATACATCCTTTATACATCCTTTAATACATCCTGTAATAATGGGGGATGCCCTAACATCAAACGCTTTTTTACGCGCTCGAACTCACGGTGCTCCATCGCTAGTTGTCGGAGAGTGGTCAGGTTTTGATGAATGAATTTTGAAAACCTTTATGTAAAGAGTATACTTGGATAAAAAAATGCATTCATACTATTCATGAGCCCTTCACGCTCCGCATTATGAGCAGCAAACACTGTGAGACATTTTCGTAAATTTACCTTCGTGAATGTGCTATGCTAGACAGTGTGCCCTAACTTCGAAGGCTTTCGTAATTTTGCTCTGTTCAGGCGTTGATGATGAAATTAAGTATTAAAAAAACAAGAATTGAATTTTTTGATATTTAAGCTTTCTTTTGATAATATAATTGCGATTATGTGTACTTGTCACCTCACGTGAGGAGGGCTGTATTGAACGCAGTTTAGTCCGTGTTTGACCAAAAACCCGTCTTACGCAATCAACGCGGTCCCATAGGAATCATGGGAAATGCAGACGACAGTGGTGTTGACGTAGTGTTGACGTTGTTTTCTCAGGTTGGTTTTCTACTACACAAAAACCCGGAGACCCAAATTTTTACTGTTTCGTAAAGCTTTATTTGTTATGTATGTGGCAGCTATGTGACTACTTGGTACAGGTCGTTTATATCTGGCACGAGCCGCCGCTACGAAGGGACCCTTTTTTCAGCGCCATCATTATGATTGGTGAAAACGACTAAAATTTTGTTTTCCGACAAAACGATAAATAAATATATAGAACTATACTTTGAATGCAAATAACAGCTGTATGCATTGACTATGTTTACTTATCTTTTTATTTAGCAAAGTCAGTGGCAACAAACGCGGCATACTTTTGCATAATAAGATCAGTAAAAAATCCGTCTGAAGTTAGGGCAGGTGCGAAGTTAGGGCACCCCCCGTTACATATATCATTCATATAAAATCCATGTTATCAACAAACTCCAATCCATCCATTTCACTCGCTCTGGAGCTGTTCAGTAGCTGCATAAAACCAATTCTACTTTACTGTTGTGAAGTTCTAGGGACAAATGTACAAAGTAAAAACCTCATCTTCCACGGCATCAGAGAATGCCAAAATGAGAATATCAGAGAAACAATAGCCAGGACCCTTAACACGGTACTGGAGTCAGAGACACACATACTCAGAGCCTCCCGTATGGAAAATAAATCAGACCATTCCTCTACCCGCCCTGTCCTTGTGCGATTTAAAAATTACAGTGACAAACTAAATATCATACATCAATCACACATACTCAAAGATCTGAACATAACATTTGAACAACCAATGATATCCTACAAAGTTCCCGACTTGGAGTTTGTACTCTCAAATTACTGTAAAATAACACTCGGTGTAGCGAAAAGCTCTGTTAACGATACCAACTCTATGTGTATATATTGCCAAACATTGTATCCGTTACAATTGTCCTGCAATAAAGTTCTTCTTCTTCTTCTTCTATAAACACAAATGTGGCATGGGCTTCATAAACTATGAAACATTTGCCATCATTAACAGTTAGTAACAAAGTAATACATCACTTCAGATTGAACGTAACGGGTCCATGGAAATGAACCTGGCCACTAAATAGCTGTGACATCGTTTGAAGGTTGTACAAAGCATTCACTTCTACTGGGCCACGTGTACCTAACTCAGGTTGAGCTATAGTGCTGCATTGTTGGACTCTGAAAGTCTCAATTCTGTGTTGTTAGAAGAGTCGAGGGTGAGGGCTGCACCTAATGCATTTGAACATGCCTCTCTATGCTTCTCCGTAGAATCACGTGACACTGTGTATCTCCGGACTGAAGATTTGTTCCTGTGACTGGAAATGCCCATAATGACTCTTGTTTCGAACCCAGCCTCGTCGAGAACTTGTATAGCCCTAACCCTGACACTGTGGTTAGTGTAGGGTTTGCTCAGTCCTGCGGCTTGAGATATGTCCTGCGCCACTGAGTGGCTAAGGACGCGAATACTTGACTGGGATGGAAAGATGCGGCCTGATTCAGAACCCATTCAGAAGGCTTTATTCATAGCACAGCGGCCATTACAAGAGTCGATGGTCGGACAGAGGTCACCAGGCTGACCTCACGATGACATCACACCTAATTAGCATAACTAATGATGTCACACCTAATCAGCATAACTCACTGGGCGTGATTCATCTTTCTTTCTTTCTTTTCTACCTTTCCCTCTTTCCTTTTTGTAAAGCTGCTGAGTGTTTTCTGCTTCTAACAAAAATAACGTTGTTGGTAAACTCTACTTTGGAACAGATTTACAATACATTTGATACTTTGTGGATGATATCTGCTACTATTGGAATAAATGCTGTATCCTTTGAGTGGAGAACTGTTATCTTGTCTTCATTCTAATACGTAACAAAGCTAGCCTAGTTAACTGCTGGTAATACATGCCTATATAACAAGAGTACGTGTTAACAACTGGTATAACTTTATGAAGAATTTAAACTGTTCTCCAACACATAGATTTCACTCACCGGAATTTTCGACTGGTATAACTTAATTATGCATAAACTACTGGTACCACAAAAATACCACTTTACTTCTGGTACAACAAAACTTATACATTAAGTGCTGGCCAACTTCGAATTCAACAAAATGTAAGTTAACTGTTTGTAATAAATGGAGTTCTGGTGTTGTCTCAGATATTGAGTAGAGTTCTTAGGTGGGATATAGTCTTTTAGGTACTGTGGGCGGTGAGTCTGACGTTCAGAATGCCATAGTGGTGGGTCTGGTGGATAGAGTTCTGGGACTGCCGGATGCTCAAGTTCATCAGGTGCAGCAGGAAGAGCGGGAGGTGGATCAGGAACAGCAGGTGGTGGATGATGTTCCAGGGACACAGGTTGCTGGACGTCAGGAACAGCTGGAGGTGGGTCAGGGATGACAGGCGGTGGTTGCTGTTCTTTGTTGTCAGTGCTGTCTTGATCTGTGTCGTCTTCATATGTAGGCTGGCGGTGTTGAGGGGGAACTTGGTTGGGTACTAATAAGTAACAGTCACCAGGACGGACTCGGTGGGACCTTGATTGCAGTTGGCGGCCAATGAATTTTGAGATGGATATCCAGTCTTTGTTGACAGCCATGACCAAGTACCTGTTGCGGGCCAAGGACTTGTTTCTGTCAGAATGGAGGTAGACTAAGTCGCCAACAGTGATAGTCGGCGTAGGCTTCACCTTGGCCTTGGGAGCTTTTGATTTTGTGCTCGGGAGATGGTGGTCTAGTCGTTGTTGGTGTTGTTCTTTCAGATTAGTAGTAGTTGGTCTGAGAGTGGTATTTGTACTCTGTTGAATTGATCCCGCTGGTAGAGAAATTCCCGGGGTAATAGACCGTTGGAACGAACCTTTGTGTTGACTGCTGCCGTTACGACGGCTAGTTGGGCAGGAGACACAGGTTGGTTCAGGGGATCGACCTTACAGAGCTCTGCTCGCAATTCCTCAATCGCTCGCTCTGCTACTGGATTTTTGTTGATGTTTTTGTGCTCTCCAAGTTCCAGCTGGAGGTGGTTTTCAGCCAACCAAGAGTCGTTAATCAGAGCCTGGAATCCTGGGGCTGGATCACATCGGATGATTGCAGGAGGACCGTCTAAGGGGCGAATGGATGAACATAAGGCAATCAGTCCATCTCGGAGAGAGGTCGACTTTTCATCTGGTATGATTTGGGTGAACGTATATGACGAGCTGCATTCCCTGACAACAAGTATGTTCTGCCTTGCTCGCTTCATGATATCAGCTGCGAATGTTGTGAAGACTGTTTTAGGTGGAGGCAGGGTGGTGAAGGTGGGAGGAACAGGTGTTTGTTGTTTGAGAGCAGCGCATTGGTCGCAGACCTTCTGGATTATGGTGTCCATGCTTAGGGCATAGAAGTATCGGGAGAAGACGGTTTTGAGTTGGTGTTGAGTGGGATGTCCCAGCTTGAGGTGGATGGCTGTGGCCAAACCGTGGACAACGTGGCAAGGTACGACAATGCGGTCTCTTGTCATTCCAAACATGTCTCTGTTGGGCACAATCAACAGACCATCGGTGGAGATAGTGGTCTTTAACAGGTAGGATTTGATGTCTTTGATATGTCTTTCCTTCCTGGACGGTATGGTACCTTGTTGTAGGTGAGCGAATACGCGGCGAAGTGACGGACAGGAGGACTGTATGGAGCGTCAAGCGCTGCGGCTGGTGTAGACCGGATTGTTTAAGTTAGACTCTGGCTTGATGGTTGATGTGTTGATGACTGGTTCTTCACTGGAAGTGTTGACAAAGGAACATATTTGACAGTTATGTTCCGTGCATATCAGTGAGTGGCGACTGGCGAAATCGGTGGAAAGGTTGTGTTTTCCACTGATATGTTTGATAGTGATGGGGAACTGGCTGATTGCTGACAAGAAGGTTGATACCCTCGGGCCATAAGAGAACTCTCCTCGGCGGAGCTTTTCAACTGCTTCAACGCACGGTTTGGAGTCTGTCAGGATGAACGCGGGTTTCGTGGTTTGAATGAAGTAGGGCTTGAAATGTTTTAAAGCCGAGGAGATGGCGAGAGCTTCGACTTTGCAGGGAAGCCTTTTTCGTTGGTTCTTCTTTAGCTTGCAGCTGTAGAAGCCTGCCACTCTGGTGGTGTTCTGTCGCCTGATGAATAGTGTTCCGCCAATGCCGGTGGGTCTGACGGCGGCATCTGTGACAAGCCACAGCTCGTCCTCTGGTCTAGGAAGGACAACAGCTTGGTGCGCAGCTAGACCACGTTGAGCCTTGTGGAACGTAGATAAGGTGTCATCATTCCAATGGATCTTATCCTTTGTAGGCTGACCTGCTACCAAGTCGTCGAGAGGACCCAGGAGCACAGATGTTCTAGGGATGATGCGAGAGAGGGCTTTGTAGGAGCCAATGAACAATCGCAGGGCTGTGATGGTTTGTGGTGGTGGGCACGTTGCTAAGGTGCAAAGCGTGTGTTGGGATGCCGATATTTGACCCTGGTCACAGCGCCATCCTAGTATGGTCGTGCTTCTGGGACAGATGATGGTTTTGGAGGGGGAAAGACGTAAGTCACTGTTGTGTAGGGCTGCCAGGACATCTCTTCAATTGTTGAGCAGCTCATCAAACGTGTTTTATCCACAATATAGGTCGTCTGCAATCTTTGCCACAGCTCCTTGCATCAGCAGGTGTCCCAATGTGCGTGACATGAGCTCCTCCAGTGCTGTTTCGCTACCTGGCATACCCATGGCACTTCTGCAGTAGACATGAATCCCCTTGAATGGTGTGACGATGCCACAGTACTTGCAGGAGTTTGGATGTACGGGTATCTGATGGTATGAGATCAGAGACTATGATGTATTTCCAGCAAGTGATCTGGCGCATGATGTGGTTGACGTCAGGGAGCAAGGAAGGTTAGCGTTGTGGCTTGCAGTATTTGGCAACATCTGCAAAGGCTGTGACAAGGCGGTGACCCCCGTTGGGTTTGTTTACTAGGAAGGAAGGGTTCAGGTATTCTACTACAGTATCAGCAGATTCTGGTGTTACAGTAGCAATTACACCTCTTTCTTCCAGTTCGTCTAGTTTCTGCTGCAACTCCACTAGGCGGTTTCTGCCATATAGGGGCAGGCGTCCCTTTCTTTGCGGCGGTTGGGCAAGACCCATGTTAACGACTGCTCATCATATGGGGCCCACAGCATCATTGTACGCTGGGAAAGCAGTATCAAAGACCTTGTCGTAGGCTTGCAGGACTGATGACATGTTGTAGCGCTGGGTGGAGCTGAGGGTATTGTCACGGTCCAATTGAACAGAGTCTGAGAAAGGTGTACACTGATGTACTGATGCAGATGGTTCTTCGCACATGTAGCTCTGCTGATCAGGTAAGATGTCTTCAGCCAAAATGACTGGGGTAGCGTGGAAGAGGTGCATGTTTTTAGTGACATGGATAGGTATGTTGGAGACGTTAGGTACTCGTATGAATCCTGCTACATTGCGGTAGGTACCGTGTTCGAAGGCCTCCAAGTGGTCACGTGAGAGGGAGTCATATCTGGGTTCCAGGACAACATCTTGGTCAGTCGTTAATCTCAGCTGGTAGTGCTAGCTTTATGTAATCACTTGGCCATACCGTGGTAGACCTGTCTTGCATACGGAGTAGGGTGCTGCTGCTGGAGATGTGATTGATGGCAGGACCGCTGTCTTGCTGGGATATACGCAGTAGTCAATCCGTCTGGAAGTCTGATGTTTTTGTGCTTGAAGTCAATGGTGAAACCATTGTTCTCCAGGAATGGGCTGCCTGCGATGATGGGTGAAGCCAAGTCAGTGACCACCAGAGCCTCAAACTGCAGGGGTAGTTTATGCCGGTAGAAAGTGGTTCTACATTCCCCTAGAACACCGGACATACGCCCACCATCAGCCTGGCTTGGAGTTTGGGTGCTGTTGGGGACAATCTGCAATTCCAGGCGTTTAGCCTCGTTCTTACGGATCATGCTGGTTTCAGCTCCGGAGTCAAGCAACATGCGTACTGAGTGGCTATTATGGAAGACATCAAGGTGTGGGGATGGGCGCACTGCTACCCTGGAGATCAGTGAAGGTGATGGCTTAACATCAGCTGTGGGAAATGATTCTGCTAACATGATGGATGGCTCTGGGTCTATATCCTCTAAGCTGTCCTGTTGTACAGCATCATCATCCTGCATATCAATCTGTCTGGTTAACGGATTAAATATTTCTTATCCTGATCAGGTAGATGCAAGCATTCACTGAGGTAATGGTTGTAAACTGGCCTACCTGCCTGCTGACATAGGGGGCACACCTTGTTGGGAGGTCTGGAAGCTGGGCGTGGTCTGGTCTGTTGTGGCTTAGAGTATTGTTTCTGACTCTGCCTGGGGTACTGGCCACGGCCCTTGCTCATACGGAGGGTCTTGATGTCTTCGGTGGTGTGTAACTCGTCCAAGAGAGATTGTAACGCCAAGGAAATTTCTAGTTTTATGGAAGCTAGCGTTTTGTTACGCAGCTCCGAACCATAGCATTGTTTAACTAAGGCTGGTAGTTCTGGATGGAGTAACTTCAACCACAGGAGGACTATAATGTTTTCCAGGGACGGAGTGACCGCTTCTTCTTTTGTGACGGCCTCACCATGGTGAGTGCTCCCCCCACCGGGGGTGAGAAGGTTGTCCTCGATAGCTGCGGTCAGGCGCTGGAATAAGTCCTCTGGGCGCTCATTGGGTTCTAGTGTTATGTTGGCTATGTCCAGGAAATACAATGTATCCCCCCGTGGATTGGAAACCGTTACAGTGCAACCGGACTGCCTGCCAGATGTCGGGTAAGGATGTGCTGGTTTTGACGATTCGATTGCGAGTAATGATAAGGCAGAAATTGGCAATTTGGCCAAGCATGAGGTCGAGGGACCTTACCTTCTGCTGTGCAGTACGACGTGTGGCCTCGGGAACACCCTCTCCATCGTTGGCGAGTCCCCTGTTTTCCACTCCCGAAGTCGTCCTCTCCCATGTGAAACCTCCCTGCAGGAAGGGGGTGAAGTCGGGGTCGAGTGACAGGATATACAACAGGTTTGCACGCCAGTTTTCAAAACTGTTGATTGTTTCAGATTTCATAAGCGGCCATTGTCGTGGTGCCCGGTTCTGGGCTGCTGCCATCTTGGTCGTTTTTCGAGCATAGGTTGTGGTGAGATGTTGGTCAGTGGGTTATCGTAACTCCCGATGCTGCCGCCACGCCACTGAATGGCTTAAAGGACGTGAATACTTGACTGGGATGGAAAGATGCAGCCTGATTCAGAACTGACTCTGAAGGCTTTATTCATAGCACAGCGGCCATTACAAGAGTCGATGGTCGGACAGAGGTCACCAGGCTGACCTCACGATGACGTCACACCTAATTAGCATAACTAATGACGTCACACCTAATCAGCATAACTCACTGGCGCTGCATCATTTTGCCAAGCTTGTTGTGGCCAACAGGCTGGTTGTAGTACCATGGCGCGTTTAAATTAGGCTTCCACTGTAGATTTGGTCTTTGGAATAGGAATTGGCATTTGTTATGCTGTAGCTAACTGCAGTAAAGTTCAAAAGCTTGGACTGGACAGGGGCGCTTGTCACTGGAAGACGCGTATAGTCTTGGTGATGGCTGAGTATCACTTGGGAGGTGGCCTGGATGGTTCTTTAAGTGTTCATTATTGTACCTCAGAGTGTAGTATTTCCTTCCTGCACCATCTGTGTCGGCGACAAAGTCACTGATCTTGAAGTTTCTCAGATTTTCCCTCCCTCTTTGGCATAGGTAATGCGAGGTAAAGGTAACGTTATACCAGTCGTTGGAGAGATATTGGATCATCTACACTCAAAGTTTTTGTCTCGAACATTTTACTGATGTCACATGCTAGGATTAGTGGATATGGCTTGGAAGGGTCCATTCCATCTCTCTTCAACTGCTTGAGCACTCCAACATATAAGTTGTTGGCAGCTTGGAATTCTTTGTCTTTCAAAATGTTGTACTTACAGTGGTAGGGGGGCCCTGTGATATGGATACAGTCTCCATAAAACTTCCTGAGTAGTTGTGCCAACTCTTGGGGTGTGCTTTCCTTAAACTCTGGGCTTAGGTCTCTTGCCTTTAGCCATCCTGAAATCACAAAATTTAGAAAAAAAATCTAATTTTCCACTTCATTCACTACGTCTGGAAGAAATTGAATAAGATGCAGTCTATGTGAACTTCGGTGTGAATCAACACAAATGTTCAGTGCAAACTCTGATACATTAAAAGATACTCACCTAAAAAAAAACTTTATGCCCCACTTAGTTGACGATTCTGCTGTTTTTTCCACTCTACCCTGTTCTAACTTGTCCAGCTGTTTTTGATCCAACTTTGCAAAGCGACTTTCAACGGGAACAACTAGTATCTTCCAGCTCATCTTCAAAGGCCTCGGACCCAAATACACTAAATCCTCGTCTGTTAGCTCAGCGAGGTAAAACTGTGGTGCCGCGCTGTCCATGTCTTCGGTTGTTGTGATCGTTTGACCTAGTTTTACCTGGGTTCATCGGCGGCCATTCGAACAGATTGAACAAGTATTCGAATCGGGTTCACGGCGGTCATTCGAACAGAATAGTATTCCAATCAGGTTCACCGGTGGTCATTCCAACACAACATTCGAATTCATTTGAAGTCATCTGAGGTCATTTGGATGTTTCAATACAGAAATGGGGGTGATGTGAAACATGTTTTCTTTTCTTCCACTTAAAATTCAGATGTATTGACATGGTCTTTCTTTTATTATACATTGCCGAAAGATGTGGTTGATGGCAAGACTGTAAACATTTCTATTTCATAAGGAAACGTGCCACAAATGTTAGCAAAAAGAGTGTGCACCCCCCGCATAATGGTTTACTCAGACAAGTGGTCCTTATCTCGCAACGAAGGACCACTTATGAAATAAAGACCGCTTGGGATGATTTTGCAATACTTCTATCATGCTAACTGTGACATTACGGCGTCATAATCAATAGGATACTGGGGCTTTTGATTGGTCTATTCAAACTCAGGTAAATATGAACTATTGCTTGTTTATTTACTTGACAACAATAAGTATATACACTCCTGTACATTTGGGACCGCATTGTAGATACAGTTCCTTGTAACCGTGTAGATATGTACATTTGGGAACGTATCTATAGCAGCGACACCTGTGCTATGCAATGTGAACGAGTCAGAATTGCCCTGAAGAAGGTGACAGACGGCCACCGGAATGTCGGCTGAATAAAACACACTTTAAGCTGTGTTCTAGCCAGCCTGAAATTTCTTTCCGTCATCTCAACCTTGTAACATCAAGTTGAGCACCGGAGGCATAACAATCCTAGGGAGCTCCCCCGAGAAACTTTTGACCCTTTAAAATGCTATTTCCTGCATTTTGAGGGGTGAATTTTGCTGGTAGACTAAGCTTAGTTTAATCACACCTCTTTCTATATATTTACACGCTGATTTTTGTCCATCAAAAATTAGGGCAAAATTGTTGTCTGTCATGAGTGGCAAGATTCCATCAAATGAAGACAGATGCTGGCTAGAACACTGGTTTAAAGGAATATTGCAAAATACAGTGACTATACTCAAACGGGTATGGCCTTACCAAGAAATAATTCTTACTTTAACAAGAGATATTGCAAAGTCATGAACTTCAAGGTACAAAATAGCCAAAATAACTTTTTGTTAAAATTTTCAGCATGCCTTATCATGGAGAGCATTTAGTTATAAAATTTCCACCTACTTTTCCAAGTTTCCCACTGAAGAGAGCAAAAGGAACATCTAATGACTTCCGTGAAAAGCTTGGAAGTGATTTCAGCTCAGACTGCAAGAACATTACATGACTCAGCACCTAGGACAGAACCAAAAGTAGTCAGGCTCATCAGAATCACTTCTGAACTAGAGTTCCACGACCTCATACCTTCGCCAAATGAGGTTACGGTTTATGACTGACGAATTGTAGATTTTCCCCCTAATTATGCAAATAAGATCCTCATTTGCATGAATTACATCACTTGATCATATTCTCATCCCAATGGCAGTGTTATCTTTACAAAGAAGGCCATTCTACCATTTTCTCATAAATTATGCAAAGGAGGTCCTGATTTGAATAAGTTATGTTGAATGATGTTCACCTCCAGTCAACTTTGAAATGCACAAGTATGAAATTGCTAGCATCAACCACTATGGAATTAGTGTTTTCTCATTAATTATGCAAATTAGGTCTTCATTTACATAATCAATGTATGGCAATGTTTCTCTCATTCTTAATTACACATGTCACAAGGTAGAATATTCCTATCATGGAAGGTAACTGACTTATAGAATTCCTTCATTAATTATGCAAATTAGATCATAATTTGCATGATTGTCCTCTAATGATGTCAAGCATCACTTAAGCTACCTACACACCAAATATCAAGACGATCTGTCCACCGGTTATTGAGTTATACTTTAAACATTTTCATACAAATGCTCCAGGACCTGCAGTTCCAGAGGAAGCCGGTAGTGGGTCCAAACTTATGTCACTTCTTCCCAAGCACAAGAGCTACCTACCATCCAAAAATCATGACCCTAGCATGTCCAGATGACGAGATATCAAAACCGGAAGTTCCACTGCAGTACCATAACAAGCCGCCAGGTGGCCCAAAATCTAACCACTTCAAGGTTTTATCAAGACCTACCCACCTACCAAGTATGAAGGCAATCCATTTAAGCCTTCTTGAGTTATCGTGTTTACACACACACACACACACACACACACACACACACACACACACACACACACACACACGAACGCCTACAAAAACATAACCCTCTTGGCGAAGGTAATAAGGGCTGACCTTCACAGGAAAACATTTTCAGCCACATGCTATACAAGCATTAAGCTTTTATTGAAGATATGATGTTTTACGTGATGAGCTATTCACATTTCTCAAATCAAGTACTACTAACAACAGATTTCAAGATACTCGATGCTACAGACAGATTTGAATAATATCTTTAGATGCAACAACTCCCACAATGCAAAAATAGGTAAATACATTTAAAAGACAGCTTTGTTATAAAAAAATACCGAAATTCATGATTTAGTCCCACTCAATTGTAACACTATATCAAAGACTTATGCTAGCCCTTGCTGTTTTTAAATTAGTGATTAGGATGTGAAGTTTTATTCTATACCTCTATTTTGTACTATGTTCAATAGTTGTTGTCATACATTGTACCATGTGTGATTGTCGTGCAATAAAGTTCTTCTTCTTCTATTGAAGATCAGTTATTCACCTTAAGTGTTAGAGGTTCTCCCAAGCCTTATAATATGGGGAACATCAGGCAGCAAGCTTCAAGAGTCATAAATGACTGAATAAAAAAGTTTCCTTCCATTCCATTCAAATGTCTCCTTCTTGATATTTAGATATCTGGCTGTGATTCAAGCTCTCTAAACAAATTTCTTTTTGCATGTACATGTAAGGCTAATGGTTTTTAATGAATCAGGCCAAACAAGGGGCAGTAACAGATGATTGTTTCCATTTTTGAGTCAAGGCTGTGTTGTATATAATGGAAACCAGATGTCTGATGGCATATGATTGCATAAAGATTAAAGATTGTACCAAGAAAGGGACATGTCAAAGTTAATAGAGTGTAAATATGGGGAAAAATGGGCAATTGCCACCCCTTCTGGAGAGAATCGTACATTGCTTAGACAGTAATTCTGATGTTCCAAACTTCAGAATCACCATGTAACATATGAATGACATCTACCTGAATTGCATGTTCAATTTGCTACTTTCAGACACCCAACCTACATGTATATCCTAGGTTAGATTCTAAAGTGTGAAGAGTTGAGGTTGTCCCTACCTGTCCAGGAAATGAACTCTCCAACAGAGTTGTCATGAAGCGAAGCCTTCCTAAGTCTGCCAGCTTGGATGTAAAAGTCTGTCCAGAATTAACAAATTTTAAGTTAAAATAAATGGAGAAGTTCTGATGAAGTACAAATTTTCAGCAGTTGAAGAGGTAAACAGCAGGTTCCTGTAAAGATTCAACACCAGGCACTTCCTCTCGTTATGTAGTTTGTCATGATGATGATGATATTTTTCACTTGTGAGGCCAAAGATCCAACATGTTATTGCCCAGGTGTACAAGGTAGTACTTGCCTCAGGTGTCAAGCATGTTATTTCTTTGACAAATGTATGTTTGTAGCACAGTTTCTACACTGTGATGTGAAGAAAGAGACTGGTAAGATGTGTGATGATCAGATTTTCTTCCATTGTATGTTGATGAGGACTTTGACTTCAGCCACCCTTGTGAGTCTCAGGGTATGGAGTGTAGAGTGTAGAAAGCATCAAACACACCAACAATAGTACTATAAATGTTGAAATGCATAAAATAATAAAATCATTTGCAGTGTCATGATTTTGCAGAGAACACATCACCACGACCATAAAGCCACTGCAAAAGTATGACACTGCAAACACACATTTCCATTGTCTTACAGTACTGTTGTGCAACCTTAAAACACCTCGAAACTAATTTTTTATCACAACCTTCGCCAAATGATAATTTTACTTTTTACTTAAACTTAAGGTAAGGTCTCTGAAAATTGCTTTTTCCAGGGCACATATGGCATTTATGTGCAACAATGAAAATATTTGTAATTGTTCATTAACGTCAGTAACGTTATCATACCTAAAAGCTTGACAATGTGCAACTGATCAATTATAGACAGAGAATTAAATAGAAACTTCTCCATACAGGCCTATCAATGGCAAATATTAAAAAAAGTGGAATAATTTGAAACTAGAGTTCCGCGACCTCATACCTTCGCCAAATGAGATTACCCTTTATGACTGGCAAATTATAGATTTTCCCCCTAATTATGCAAATAAGATCCTCATTTGCATGAATTACATCAGTTGATCATATTCTCCTCCCAATGACAGTGTTATCTTAACAAAGAAGGTAATTCTAGCATTTCCTCATAAATTATGCAAATGAGGTGCTGATTTGAATAAGTTATGTTGATTGATGTTCACCTCCAGTCAACTTCCAAATGCACAAGTATGAAATTGCCAACATCAACCACTATGGAATCACAGTATTTTCTCATTAATTATGCAAATTAGGTCTTCATTTACATAATTAATATATGGCAATGTTCTTCTCATTCTTAATTACACATGTCACAAGGTATAATAGTCCTATCATGGAAGGTAGCTGAATTATAGAATTTCCTTATTAATTATGCAAATTAGATCCTAATTTGCATAATTGTCATTTAATTATGTCAAGCATCACTTAAGCTACCTACATACCTAATATCAAGACGATCCGTTGAACGGTTATTGAGTTATCCTACTTTAAACATTTTCATACAAATGCTTCTGCAGTTCCAGAGCAAGCCGCTAGGGGGCCCAAACTTACGTCACTTTTTCCCGAGCACAAGAGCTACCTACCATCCAAAAATCATCACCCTAGCATGTCCAGATCATGAGAAACCGGAAGTTCCGCTGCAGTACCATAACAAGCCGCCAGGGGGCCCAAAATCTAATCATTTCGAGGTCTCATCAAGACCTACCCACCTACCAAGTATCAAGATAATCCATCCAAGCCTTCTCAAGTTATGCTGTTGACACACACACAGACACACACACACACAGACACACAGCCACAAAAACATAACCTTCTTGGCGAAGGTAAAAAATGGTACCAGAGGTGGCGCAACGAAATTCCAATTGGGGGGGCAAGATTTTGAGAGAACAATTTTTCCCCTGTCGAGCGCCGCAGGCGGGACTTACCTAGGGCGGTCCGGGGGCATGCTCCCCCGGAAAAAAATTGAAATTTTAACCCTCTGAAACGCCATTTCCTTCATTTTGAGGGCAAATTTTGCTGGTAGACAAAGCTAAATTTATTCTCTTTATTAGAGCACATTTACGGTCCTCGAACTTCTCTGGGGGCATGCTCCTTCGGGAAAATTTGAAATTTTAACCCTCTGAAACGCCATTTACTGCATTTTGAGCGGCAAATTTTGCTGGTACACAAAGCTAGGTTTATTCCCTCTATTAGACTACTTTCGTCCTCGAACTTCTCCAGGGCATGCTCCGATCCCCCGGAAAAATTTCAAATTTTTAACTCTCCGGAAATGCCATTTCCTGGATTTTGAGCGGCAAATTTTGCTGGTACACAAAGTTAAGTTTATTCTCTCTTTTAGAGTACTTACGTCCTCGAATTTCTTCCACATGTTATTTATTTCAATCAGAGCTTACATCTCTCGGTAATGTGTGCATGTAGAAGATGGCGCCCGTTTGATTTTAGATTTGAAAGGGTAGTAGTGCGGAAAATCCGTTTTACAAGCGGTTTTATAGGTTTGATGGCTGGTTATTACATCTTGGAAAAATTCACGAGGATTTCAGCATGATTTTTTGGGGGGCGACGCCCCCCCAGCATAGTTTTTTTGGGGGGGTGGCGGCCCACTCTGCCCCCCCCCCTGTGCCGCCGCCACTGGGTACATACTTAAGACTTACTGCATATCTATATTCATAATCGATAGAAAATGTGTCACACAAGGTCCTTGCCTCATGTACATTTTGTGCACTGCATATTAGACCAGGTTGTGGTTGGTTGTGGTGTTTAGACATGCCTGTTACTCCTACCTGTTTCTGGTAGATGTGGTAGGCTTGTCTGGGGTCCATCTTGACTAACTTCAGCTGGGGTACAACCTGTCGCTTGAAGAAGTAGTAGTCCCGGACATACCACTGGTCATTTCTTAGTTGATCTGCAACATATCATGTAGATCATCCAATGTATGCAAAAAGAATTCAAATTTTTCCCCCTCTTATCAGAAAAGTGCACACTGTATACAAATTCATAGATAATTTACAACTACAAGATCTGTAACCAAGATGGCCAAACCTGTGAGCAATGGTTCAAATCCTACTGTCTGAGAAGTTGGCGACCCCGTCTTGTATCAGCCATCAAAAGGGTAAGAAGTTAGTATAAGTATAACCCCGATGGAGCAGTATAAACCCGCTAGTCGACCTACTACTACAACTAACTGGCAACCCACAGATGGTAACAATTAAAAAGAAAATTAAAGTATTGCTGTCATGTATAAGTTATCAACATGTATCTTTGATCAGCAGACTGGATCAGATATATTATATATTATTGAGTGCCATGTTGTACATTCATGACTCTCAATCATTGAAATTTATCCACTTGCAAAAAAAAAATGATAAGAAACATTTCACTAACTTGTTTTCTTGTCTGCAAGAAAGTGTTGATCATACTGATCCTTCCTGATGTTGAAAAACTCCAAGCAGTCCTGTAGAATACTCTTGAACTGTGTATCCTGCAGTAAAACCATACAAACAAATTAGAACTGATGTGGCTTTCCAGATTTACTAAAAGAACCTCGGTCATTGACAAAGTCATGTTCTTTCTACCTGTCAACAGGCTTTGACAATGTGGATGACAAAGCTACATTGTACAATGTCATGTACTTCTAAGATTTGATATGAAGCCCGGCACACATTCAGAACCTTCCCCCAAACACCAGCCAACTTGGTTCAGCTGAAGGTTGGGAGAAGTCTGACCAGATTTTAGTTTTAGGCCACACCTACATTTGTACTTACTTTTATATAGGAATCAAATTGAATTTAAGTTTGAGTCAAATGTTATTAATTGTTAAATTTCACTGCCAACCATGCTCTGACCTACATGTACTCCTGAACACCAGCCAAACATAGACCCAATTCACACGCTGGCAAAATTTTTGCGTACGAAAATTGCATACGCACGTGAGCGTATGATCGTTTCTTTTTACACGCTGACAGGGAGAGCCCGGGGACTCCCGCTGCGCCGGGCACACTACCGTGACCCCATATTGACCTGCCGCGATGGGCATACTTGAGATCGCTCATCTTCTTGATGACCAGTTTTGTAGTTCGGTTCTAGCCTCCATTTCTCATACGTCTTGCAATGTCCTCGTAGACCTTTTTCTTTCTATAACAGTCTCCATTTTGCTTTTGATCCTGTCGTTAAACCATACTCCAATTCGCGCTGTTGCGCCCTTCCGACATGCCCAGGCAACAGCAAACAAGCTCATTAAACTCAAAGCAAAGAATCAAAACACAACAGGGAAAGCAAAGCAAAATGAAACGCGGAGAAATGAACAAGCAAACACGGTGTGGCTGGCACAAACGCCGGAAAACAATGGAATTTGTGACAGGAAAGGGGTTGCGTACGATCAGTCGCGTTTACACGGAGGCGGGGAGGCACGCAGACACGCCTGCCCTCGAGGTTGCGTACGCAATTTGCGTACGAAAGTTGCGTACGAAAGAAATGACCGGTTTACATGCTGGAAAAAATCGACGTTTTCGTACGCAAGAATTTTGCTAGCGTGCGAATTGGGTCATAGATTTGTATTTGTCCACACTTGAATTTTTTAAAATTTTGAAACATACGGCTGGCACAGCCGAACAGTAGCCGACATGGCTGAACACCAGCCAACCACAGCCGACCTTGCTCCCGACCTAGTACATGTATTCCTGACCATGGTTGGCTCCTGACCAACATGTATTCCTAATTATGGTTGGGGGAGTTTGGCTAGTGTTGAATGGGTGGCCATACATTTGTGTATTTGGCTATGTGTGACAATGGGGCTTGAGTCAGTCCCAGCTGAGAGAATTGTTTTAATTACCTCCTGAACAGGCAGCTGTGTGGGGATGCACGACTCATCTGTCCCATGTACTATCACTTTCTGAAGAATAATGAAGAAAAGTCAAATTAGGCAAGAATGACAATCAGTCCCAGTCTCCTCTGCAAACACAATTAAAACTATATGACCCTTTCAGCTGTTACCTTAACTCCTAACAAAACCTTTAGTTAGTATATAATAATAACAAGTAAAATCTGAGATTTTATACCTCCGGGATTTTTATTGTATATTTTTATATGTTGTTTGTTATGTATAGTTGATGGTGTTAAATTTTATGTGTTAGATTTAGCGTTCCAAGTTGTAACACAGGTCAACATTTTCTTCTACAGCTTAATTATAACATATACCCACAAACTTATGAAATTCTATTTACGAAGAACTCGTAATGAAACTCATATCAGGATGACAACCGGAACCATTAGACCAGACGTTAAAAATAACGGATAGTGTTCGAAATGCTTTTTGAGCCTGGTAGCACAGTGTGCTACCTAGGGCAAAAACTAGGTAGTGCATCAGAATTTTAGGTTGCCCCCACCCCCTTCCCGTTTTGTCAAATTCTATGCACGTCACAATATCGTACAATATCATGTATTTCTCCAAATAAAGGACGCACTTTTATGACATTTCAACTCTCAAGTAGGAGCTTCGAGTCAAAGCCAAAGTCCGGGTGGGCAATTTAGTCAGGTTTTCCACCGAGAAAAATCGCGACACAAGCCAGGCAGCCGGCCATGTACGCGCCATGATAGTGACTGGGATCTGAAATGTTAGTAAGTAGTCACTTAGTACCGGTAGTAGGTCGACTAGCGGAATTATACCACTCAGACGGGGTTATACCGCCCCTTACGGGGTGACATACCCTTTCGTTGGCTGATACAAGACAGGGTCGCCAGGTCTCCGTCAGGGGGATGATGTAAATCACCATGTGGCTAGTACGAGACGGGGGTTCGCCATGAAATGTTACATACAGGATAATTTCCCTTCAGCGGGAGTTTTGTTTTTGTTTTGAAAAATACGTCAAACCCACGCTATACAAGGGTTCACAAGAAGTTGTAGCAATGTATGAACGTATGTGTTATGTTTACATATATGCATAAATCTTACATATATTTATGAACTATATTTGCATATATGGGAAGATACCATGCTCCCGTAACCGTCTCAGCACACACTTCTGGGTTGAAAATTATGTGGAAAGACACCATAAATCCGCAAAGAAATATATATTTTCCCCAAAGGTTCTTTGAATTGTGCATATTTTCACTAAATGTGGCTATGCAGCCGTGGAAAACAGTGTTTTAGCGCATATTTTTAAACAAAGAATTTATTGAAACCAGACACCCCCCTGTCAGATGCCTGAAAAAAATGGAACTGGTCCAGCCATACATATACAACAGCGAAGCCAGGCCCGCAAGACCATTTTCACGCCGAAGGGGGTGTCCGGGGGCTGCCAAAAGGTTTCATTTCCACGCCCGAAAACACACAACAACAAAAAGAACGTGCCACATCTGCACCCTAACAGCAAAACATATACCGAGTCCCAAAAAAATCTGTCCACCCCACCGCGAGAAATAGCTGCGAACATCAAAACCACGACCAGTCACTCTACCCTTCCGCGAAAGGATATCTCCTTCCCCAGAGGTAATTATAGTATTAGTCATCCAGTATGCAGCAATGGTTCAGACTTGAATCTTGAACTGCTGCATCCTGGGAGACAAAAGTTTGGTTGGGAGTTACACGTGAGGTTAGGGATGAAGGGGTCATATTGTGGCTAATAAAAATAACTTGTACATCACATAAATTACATGTCATTGAGTACTATAATAATCTACTACACTGAGGTTAACACAGAAGTCAAACCATTGTTAATGTTATATTTCCTTTACTGGCCCTAACCTGAACCTGAGTCTTTTATCATTACAAGCATTTATTTGGCAGAAATCAATTACAAAAATAAAACGTAGAGATGCAAATGTCTGCCGGACTGGCTTGTGCTGACTTTTCTAAGGCGAATGTTTTCGAATGTAATAGGAGAACCGTGTATATTTATTGTAAACAATGTCTGTTAGCTGGGTAATACTAGTTATGGCAACTACAATCAGATAAGGTCATATTTTGGCGTCATGAGCACTTTAACCCTAAACAGTACACCTGGGGTCCGCGTGGACCCCAGTACTATCATAATGATGTATTCTGTACTATTGTTTTTGTTTCTAAAGATTTTTTTCTGAAATTTCAGGTAATTGTCACCCATAAAGTTGTGCCTCAACACAAAGCAGAAAATTCCGTTTCCCCCATTTAAAAAAAAATTGTATCTGATTTTCTTTTGGGGTCTGCGCGGACCCCAGCCGGCTTTCGATCGTAATCATAAATGGATACACTGGCGTTCTTATACTCTTATACTTTACTTTATTTTCAGGCTTTATGAGAAGTTACACATGCTTTCTAACATTGATAACATCTTATGTAATTTAATGTAATTTTTATTAGTAATTATGCATAATTTATGCTAATTTGATGACGTCATTGGTCAAAACCAAGATCCAAGATGTATGACGTCATTGTATGACGTCATTGGTGTTGCTAAGGGCAACATAAGCTTTCGCAGACCTTATTATTTTATCATAAACACTTTTTTTGTTAAAGTTGTGTTGTATACCATTACATTTTAAGAGAATAACCTATTTAGACGGTTTTAGCCAATAAAATCATATGGATGACGTCATAATGACGTCATACTACGTCATAACGACATCAAAATTGTTATATGGATTTATTTTCACTAGTACACCATCTTCTGAAAATTTGGTGGCCATACGATATACCGTTCTAGATCTCGAGTTCTGAGGGGGGCAATGAGCCCCCACCCCAAGTCCCACGAACCTCCAAAGCTTTAAAAACCTTTAACAAACGGGTCTTTCTGGATTTCTTCTTTTCTTCACCAAAAAATAGGAAAAGGTCCAAATGTATGATTTTTGTACGTAATGTGGACTCAGAGGTTCACACATTGATTCAGCAAAACAATTGAGCTGGTAGCATACTGATAATTTCTAAAAATTAGCAAAAAACTGTTTTGGGGTCCGCGCGGACCCCAGGGTGACAGATTAATCAGTCCGGGAAGGTGTACTGTTGAGGGTTAATATTATGCTGTTTGACTTTGGTTTATAAGACTTTGGTTTATAAGTACCTTTTTAACTCTATTGGCTAGCTAAGGGGTAACATTTAGCTAATTTTGTAGTCACAATTTAGGAGGCTTATATGCCGCCAGTTCTTTAAAGAGATATACATGTAGCTCGTTTTTCTTATGTAATAATTTAAGAAGGGCTGTCCTTTGTAAGTAAGTTAATTTTTTGTTTTGATAACCCTCTAGAAAGGATTTATGTACTAGGGACCCCAATATACCCCAAAATTGTTTAAAGAATTCAGAAGGAAGTCTATTAGGTTATTATTAGGGCTTTGCTTTTTTTCGTTTCATTTTTATAGGGCTTGCTCACAAAATTTCCCTTAAGGTAATTGATTTATCTATAGCATCTTTCTCATAATCTGTATTATCTAATGTTATGTCTATGTCTGACAGGTATTTATCAACATTTTCAGGTCGAATATTATCTTAAAGTTTTTTCTTTCTAGGTTAAGAAAAGAATAAGTGCATATCTCCCCCTCTTTAATCCATTTTGCTCTAGATCTTATGTAGGCTCCTTTAGCCCTTGTTTCATATTATTTGTCTAGCTGCAGTTTTGCCTTTTCTAGTTTATTTTTAGCTAATAAATCTACCTCACCATGCTCGTTTCCAACAACTTCAGTCAGTGTTTTTATTGTAGTGGTCAAAACATTTTCTATTTGTCTGGTTTTAGTGGCTCTCTACTTACATGTACAGTAGGAAATTGAGAATTTTCTGATCCATACATAGCATAACTCCAATAGTAAACTAGAGTTCAACGACCTCATACCTTCGCCAAATGAGGTTACCCTTTATGACTGACAAATTGTAGATTTTCCCCCTAATTATACAAATAAGATATTCATTTGCATGAATTACATCACTTGATCATATTCTCATCCCAATGGCAGTGTTATCTTAACAAAGAAGGCCATTCTACCATTTTCTCATAAATTATGCAAATGAGGTCCTGATTTGAATTATTTATGTAGAATGATGTTCACCTCCAGTCAGCTTCGAAATGCACAAGTATGAAAATGCCAGCATCAACCACTATGAAATTATAGTATTTTCACATTAATTATACAAAGTATTTACATTTACATAATTAATATATGCAAATGTTCCTCACATTCTTAATTACACATGTCACAAGGTAGAATAGTCCTATCATGGAAGGTAGCTAAATAATAGAATTCCCTCATTAATTATGCAAATTAGATAATATTTTGCATAATTGTCATCTAATTATGTCAAGCATCACTTAAGCTATTAAACTACATACCAATTATCAAGATGATCAGTCGACCGGTTATTGAGTTATCCTACTTTAAACATTTCATACAAACGCTCCTGCAGTTCCAGAGCAAGCTGCTATGGGGTCCAAAGTTATGTCACTTCTTCCTGAGCAAGAGAGCTACCTACCATCTAAAAATCATGACCCTAGCATGTCCAAATCACAAAATATCAAAACAGCAAGTTCCGGGACCCAAAATCTAATCATTTTGAGGTCTCATCAAGACCTACTCTCCTACCAAATATCAAGACAATCCATTAAAGCCTTCTCGAGTTATCCTGTTCACAGACAGAAAGACACACATACTAACACTTAGCCAAAAACATAACCTCCTTGGCAAAGGTAACAATGGGGCAAGTCAGCCTCTTCTCTTCTCTTAATGTGTTTTGAATTAACTTTTTAATCTCATTACAATTATTCTTCTTTAAGAATTTCTGATCAGTGTTTAGGCCACACCAATTTAATTTGTTGGTTCTCGGATTCGCCTCTTCATTTTTTTCTGATTTGCAAAAAAAAAAAAAAAAAAATTCTGGTTCTGAATCAACTCAAAAATGCTTATATTTTGCCTCCAACAGTTCAAGAAAGACCTGTTACTCCTAGTTGTTACAGCTATTACATCTACCAACGCACTGGTTTGATAAAAAGTTCAAAATTCATTATTCAAATTTTAACCCAGTCTTTTGTGTTGACTTCATGGTACCAATTCTAGCATTTGGGGCTATAATAGGATGCCCAGGCCTGTTTTTATTTTTATTTTTTTTTGCCCTGTCGCTTCATATTTTTTCTGAAAAAATCCGAGAACCAACAAATTAAATTGGTGTGGCCTTAGTTTCCAATGATTGGTGCCTCTATCCTTTGTTATGTAGTTTTAGGAAAATGGCATTATGGTCTGCTTTTACACTAGGTCTAATATCACATTTCCTCACTGAACACCGCACTGGCTTTTTGAATGAGAATGGTCTAATCTGCATGCTACTTTATGGAAGTTATCCCTATAGGTAAACTGCCTAAGGTTTTTGTTCTTCTCCCGCCAAATATCACAGAGGTCTAAAGATGAACAAAGTTTTTTTAAAGCTACTCGGATGACTGTTATATATCATAGTCAGTCTCCCTCCCTTTTTATCTTTATCACTGTAGTACATGTAGACTGCATTATAGACTCTCCCAGAAATTACATCTCTTGAGTGGTGTCATTGTTAGCTATTTTCATCTATCCATTTAGTAAGGTTAGCTAGGAAGGAATTTCTCTCAATTACTTTATTTGGGGCATAAATGTTAACTAATGTTAAGCCTAAGTCTCCAATGTGGCAGTTTATTAGGATTTTCCTCCCTTCCCCCTTATCATCACAACTTCTAGGTTTTCTACATGACATTTTAGTCTGAAACTAGAAAGGCAGACATTTGCTCAGGAGCAAATGTAGCATATAGGTTCACCACATCCCCCGTACCAAAAATGGACCTGTCCCCCTCTGGTACACACAGCCCTGTCCAATACTTAATCTAAAAAAAAAAAAACATGCCTCCCCTCTTTAAGAATGAATTCTTCTAATGACCCCACATTATGTTATGGTCCAGTTATACAAAGACTGAAAAACATCTTTACCACACCCCGGGATCGAACCCGTGAACTTCGAGACACTGAGACTGACGCTTGTCCATTTATCGTGCTAAGCCACTCTGCCACACTGACTAGCTACGAATACATACTATTAGGCTATTTATATACATAAAGGAACCTAATGTACATTTTGGCCTGAAGTGAAGTTCAAAAGTCGCAAAAGTGTGAGGAGATTTCTGCGGCATGTGTTCCCGAAATTGCCATACGGTGCTTTCAGGATTAGTACAAATTTCCGTACTTTTGACAGATCCACGCCACCCTGTATCTGCTTTGTATGGCAGCGTAAGAACAAAATATAGTATCTGATCACCCCTGTTCAAAATTGAATTTAAAACTAGGTGGAAGAATTATATTTCTTAGTTACATGTGTGCTCATGTACGTGTATGATTGCAGCTACGTAAAAACTGCACCAGACATGATGCCAAACTTTTACAGAGGACCCCCATAATCATAGGTGGGGTTCACAATGTCAACAAAAGGTCAATGACCTTACCAACCACACCACTACATATGTAGCTATATAAATTTGGTTAAAAGATTTTGTTAAAAATAGCAAGGTATAAAAGTATAGGTTATGTGACATGTTTCCACCGATTTACAACCCAAAAAACTCCTTTTTCCTGGCCATTACTTGTAAAGAAAAAGGTAATTGTTCCTACATGTACATTAAGTATGCCCAGATGGTCTTTCAGCATATAAAGTCAAGTGAACAGCCAATCAGCAACCGCATCTGCAAACAGCCCAGCTGCCTGCATGCCCATACATTTGGGCATGTAGCTCCTCTCCCATGCCCAAACATCAAGTTTCAATATACTATGTCCAATCAGTTAAACTAATTAGCCCACCAGCCAATCACTAGCCACCCTTTTGAAAGCTGCATGCCTATTGGCTGGTGCTTAGCATTCCATAGCACACCTCACTTTCTAGAGCTTTGGACCTGAAATCAGTCAAAAAGTCCCAAATTTTACTATTTTAAAGTGGTGTATGCCAAAAATTATAATGGATTCTTGTTGGTAGATATATAAAGCATACCCATACCAGATTTCAGATCATTTGGGTGTAATACCAGGTCTCCAGGGCCACAAATGTACAGATTTTGTCTGAAAATAGCCCCAAAAAAACAAATAATTAAAAAAAAAACATTCTAAAAGCCTGTATCAAAAAAAATGAAAAAAATCTCCGGGGGTAATGGCCCACTCTACCTTCATACCAAATTTCAGGTCATTTGGCTGAAAAATGACAGAGTTGATTCCATTTAAAGAAATGACAGGAGAAGGAGCAGGAGAAACATGAGTAACTAGAAAGGCCGACATATGCTCCGGAGCAAATACAGCATATTTCATCCATTCCTTCCCATGTTTAAGTCCCATTTTACACAATTTGAAAGCTGTGTATGCCAGCATGGTGAATAGCATTCTGTTTGCATGTGTCCAAGGATCCCCTGTTCCAAATATCAATATTTGGTTTTACTATCAGGTCATAAGAGCCAAAAATGTACATTTTTGTCGGAAAATAACAAAAAAGTACCATTTTACATAATTTTAAAATGGTGTATGCTAAACTTTTGAACAATGTTTTGTGGGCATGTGTCCAAGGTACCCCCATAGCAAATCCCAGGTTATTTGGATTTAATACCAGCACATATAGGAGTCAAAAATGTACATTTTTTGGCTTAAAATAGCAAAAAAGTCCCATTTTACACAATTTTAAGTGGTGCATGCCAACAATGTGAATAATATTCTTTGGGCATGTGCCCAATGATCCCCCATACGAAATTCCAGGTCATTTGGTTTTACGATCAGGACACAAAAGGCAAAAATGTACATTTTTTGTCTGAAAATAGCAAAAAAGTTCCATTTTTATAATTGTAAAGTAGCATATGATAAAAGTGTGATTCATGGTCTGTGAGCATGTGCCCAAGGCACCTCCATACCAAATTTCAGATCATTTGGTTTCATTATTCGGACACAGGAGCCAAAAATGTACATTTTTTGTCCAAAAATAGCCAAAAAAGCCCTGTTTTACATAATTTCAAAGTGGTATATGTCAAAAGCGTGAATTGACATTCTGTGGGCATTTCTCCAAGGATCCTCCATACCAAATTCCAAGTCATTTGGTTTTAATATTAGGGCACAGGAGCCAAAAATGTATATTTTTTGTCCAAAAATAGCAAAAAAAGCCCTATTTTACACAACTTTAAAGTGGTGTATGTCAAAAGCATGAATGACTTTCTGTGGGCATGTGTCCAAGGTATCCCCATACCAAATTTCGCGTCATTCGGATGTAGTACCAGGGCTCCAGATCCCAAAATGGACATTTATTGCCTGAAAATGACCAAAAAAAACAAATAAAACATTTTTCAAAGCCTGTATCAAAAAAATAAAAAAATGTCTGGGGGTATTTGGTCACTCTACCTCCATGCCAAATTTAGTAGGTAGTGGATGCTACTTGAAACGTCTGACCATTTCCAAAATCATATCCAGTTGCTTGAGTAACTTTTTTTTTTTGGCGTATAGTTCTTTAATCTTTTAGCTTTATCTCAATTTCTTTAACATTTAAAGACAAACAATTAAGATCAGCCATACTCACTTGAAATTATCCAGTTTTGATACATTTTTGTCCTTTGGACATGAGCTCCATACTGGAACACAGAAAAGTCCTTAGCGTCAAAGCCATATTAAAGTCCGAGAGTCTGATAAATCAAAAGTCTGTTCCGTTCCAAGCCATCACCGGTGAGTAGACAGAAATTCGGCTCACGCTCGTGTTCAGGTGGTGCTGTCCCCGTCCACAGCTGTGCCACGGGCCTTCTTCTGCGATGTGGGAGGCTGAAATTGCTGGTCGTACTCAGCCCTCTCTTCCTGGGCGTGCTGGCTGTAACCGCTCGTCTCCTCGCCTCGTTGATTAGTCTCATCAGGGCATCCTCTCGCTCGGTAGGTCACTGCTCTTAAGATCTTACTGCCGGATGGTGGCTTTAGATCGTTTGTGGTCCTTCTTGTCGTCACGTTTTGGCTGTGGTGGTCACGGTCTTCGTGCTGCCATGCTGATCAGCTGGTACCCTGGAAGTACTCTGGCTGACCTGGCCATGGCAACCCTCATTGTTGCTGGAAGCGGCGGGCGATGTTTCTGCCACTGGCTCCTTCTCCATGTACAGCCGGAAACTTCCCTCTATGACTTCTTCAGCCGATGGTGAAGGAATTTCTTGGTGTTCCGGAGTGAGGTACTGACAGTCCGGGTCACCTCGCTTCTGCCCAGACATATTGCAGTCCCTGCACACGATGTCATTGGGGCAGATCTTGCTGTAGTGCCCCCTTTGTAAACATTTCCCGCAGGTCATTTCTTCCAGTTTCTTGTATTGCTGTTCTCGGTGTTTCACAGCACCTCAAAAGTTCCCAATTGTCATCTTGGCAGGCAACGGTTCGGCAGGGATCTCGATACACACGAACCTGTTGCCATTCTTCCATCTGGTCAGCTCCTTGTCCTCGTCTCGGTCCTTCTCGTACATGACGGCACTCCTGAGCTTACACCGCTGAGGCGCTCACACCCGAGGCGCTCCAGGGTTTTCACAATGTCGCGATTGTCGGCAGACAAAGGAATTCCCTTGATGGTGACTCTTGTCGTCGGGGCGGTGTTCTCACCCTAACCACCAACAATGTAGGGGTTGTGGTCGTAGAGGGGAATATTGCACCGTCTGAGTGTAAGCCCTTTGGCGAGTAGAGCTGCCCATGCCGTCCTTATCTTAGGGTAGAAATGCCACAGCCCTCCCACTAGCCCAGGGCTCCCTCCGTGGTGTCATAGCCGGCAATCTTCTCAGCTGCCCCACAGATTTCTCTGGTGCTCAGCCACGGATCTTCAATCGTAATGGCCTCGCTGTACTTTATGTAGACTGGCTTGAGCATCGGCATGGTGGAATCCGCCGGTCGCGTCGTCTTGGTAGTAGCTGAAGCGTAGGTCGCCATCTTGTCTTCTTCCTTCGATGTTGTTTATAAGTGTCTGGGTCTTCTGACTCTATTCTGATGTCTTACAGCACCCTAAAACTCGTAAATTATGTTGTCCAAAGCCTCACCAACTCTCTCCGCACAAAATATGAATGATCACTTTCGAAAACAGTGAAATATGCTGCCAAAATTCTCACGATTTCAGAGCTCTCACAAAGCGTGACTCCTGTGGCTTGCCTGCTGCAGTACCAAGGAAGGTCGCCAGGAGGTCCAAAGTCTAATCATTTCAGATCTTCAGTACGTCAAGACCTACATGTACTCACCTACAAAGTAGCAATTTTCATGACAATCCATCCATAGCTTCTTGAGTTATCATGCTAAACCACATCCAAACATACATTACTGTAGTATTACATAGTGTTGCATACATCCGAACACTTAACCAAAAACATACCAGTAACCTTCTAGGCCTGTTGTAGTATGAGACAGAGCAAGTACAGATGAAATGTATACAAGTGACATACACGTTAAAGCTATGCTGCACAATGTGTGACAGTGTCTGACTAGCTAGTATATGTAGCCTGATAAAATCATTCTCATTCCACCAATCGGTACTCTGGTGGAGGGACTTTTTATGGTCCTGAACAACAAGAGTGTTACACATTCAAATAGTGTGATAGTGATTTTGACTTTTGAAACATCCCTTTGTTTTACCATACCTTTAATTTTAATCATAACATAGAGATTTTAAAGCAGTGGAATTTAATAACAGATAGCAGCACAACATATTAAATCACTTATTATTAATTATATTTCAGCCATACCATAGGTATGGATGAAATGTATTGTATTCCCTCATGTTTCTTCTTCTTCTTCTCCTTCTCCTCCTGTCATTTCTTTAAATGGATTCAACTCTGTCATTTTTCAGCCAAATGACCTGAAATTTGGCATGATGGTAGAGTGACTAAATACCCCCAGACGTTTTTTTCATTTTTTTGATACAGGCTTTGAAAAATGTTTTATTTGGGTTTTTTGGTCATTTTCAGGCAATAAATGTACATTTTGGAATCTGGAGCCCTGGTACTACATCCGAATGACGCGAAATTCAGTATGTGGATACCTTGGACACATGCCCACAGAAATACATTCACGCTTTTGACATACAACACTTTAAAATTGTGTAAAATAGGGCTTTTTCGCTATTTTTGGGAAAAAAATGTACATTTTTGGCTCCTGTGCCCTAATATTAAAACCAAATGACTTGGAATTTGGCATAGGGGATCCTTGGACACATGCCCACAGAACTTCATTCACGCTTTTGACATACACCACTTTGAAATTATGTAAAATTGGGCTTTTTGGCTATTTTTGGACAAAAAATGTACATTTTTGGCTCCTGTGTCCAAATAATAAAACCAAATGATCTGAAATTTGGTATGAAGGTGCCTTGGGCACATGCCCACAGACCATAAATCACACTTTTATCATATGCTACTTTGAAATTATAAAAATGGGACTTTTTTTGCTATTTTCAGACAAAAAATGTACATTTTTGGCTCCTGTGTCCTGATAGTAAAACCAAATGACCTGGAATTCGGTATGGGGGATCATTGGGCCCACGCCCAAAGAATGTTATTCACACTGTTGGCATGCACCACTTAAAATTGTGTAAAATGGGACTTTTTTGCTATTTTTAGACAAAAAATGTATATTTTTGGCTCCTGTGCCCTGATATTAAATCCGAATGACCAGAAATTTGGTATACGGATACCTTGGACATATGCCCACAGAACATCATTCACACTTTTGACATACACCACTTGAAAATTGTGTAAAATAGGGCGTTTTTGCTATTTTCAGCCAAAAAAAGTACATTTTTGGCTCCTGTGCCCTGATATCAAAACCAAATAACCTTGGATTTGCTATGGTGGTACCTTGGACACATGCCCACAGAACATTGTTCAAAAGTTTAGCATACACCATTTTAAAATTATGTAAAATGGCACTTTTTTGCTATTTTCAGACAAAAAATGTAAATTTTTGGCTCCTATATGACCTGATATTAAAACCAAATAACCTGATATTTGGTACGGGATCCTTGGACATATGCAAACAGAATGCTATTCACCTTGCTGGTATACACAGCTTTCAAATTGCGTAAAATGGGACTTTAAAATGGGAAGGAAATGGCTGAAATATGCTGTATTTGCTCCGAGCAAATGTCGGCCTTTCTAGTTTCTATCTGTTTTGGCTTATCTATTGAAATGCAGGTTAACAGACATTCATAGAATCTGATGTAGACGTTTTTGAGCCTAGTTTTAATCTAGTATCAATGGTTCAAATCATGTTGTCCCTGTACTTTCTGATATAATGCAAAACAAACCTTTGTACTTGGAACATTTGCAGTAAGGAGAACAGCATGCTGTAACAAGACAATAGCAAGGGTTAAATTACTTGTGTTAGATAACAGTCACCTGCACTGGCATACATGTGCGGCACCTGCAGACACAGACTACAGTTGTGAAAATACATTGTACAATCAAACTATACACTGTAATTGTCTTTACATCAGTGTACACTGAATGTACATGTACATGTGGTTTGTTGCAGCGGCTCCATCTATCCTTTAGTGAAATACATATTAAAAAAGAAAGGCAAGCTATATTTGCCTTTGGCATGTTGCGTGAATTATTCAGTGAATTTTTTAGCCCTCACCTCACAGTGCTCTTTTCTCAGAATTGGTTTCACATCTTTGGGGTACAGACTTTCAACAAAAGGAAGCACCTGCAAATCAACAACAACATCACTGTAAACAAACAACTAAATTTTAAAGCAGTCTTAAAGGGGTCCTAAAGTCCAGAAGGGAGTGCTATTTTCCGACAGACATAAATTTTAGGAAGTGAAAAATGCATATTACTTTACAGTATACAATAAAATATCCATTATGCACGCAAGTCTTAAAACGCATCGAAACCAGGACAAACTCCCCAGATACCCTCTAAACTATCCCAGACTGCACCGCGCAACCCCATTGGTGTCTATGCTTTGATCAAGAACGTTACGTTTTAGACCTAATTTCAGGGGCGATAAGAAAAAATCGTATCGTTTTGTGTTCTTTGATATCTTGTCAACAATTGGCCTTCTTGGTGCCCTTATCGCCCCTCATTTATGCCGAAATTATTGACAATGAAAAAAACGGCGTAATCTAATTATCTTTCCAATATGCAGCGTAATCTAATTATCTGTTCAATAAAGATTTACATACTATACAAATATACAGAAATAAAATCCATGGCCAACATGTCCCGTACTGAACCTGCCATACACATCGAAGGCATGGACCCCGGCGACAAACTTGGCATAGCCAATGAGATCAATGAAACACTTGCCTCTGTGATTCAGTCCCTCCCGCCGATCGACCTCTCTTCACTACCTGCATACTTGCCTTCCCTACCTGCTCCGTCCGTTCAACCCTGGGAAGTCTACAGGAAACTACAGAGAGTTAAGACACGGAAAGCGGCTGGGCCTGACGGAATCCCGGGAAAGCTCATTAAAGAATTTGCGTATGAACTCAGCTCCCCCCTGGCGGATATTCTGAATTCCTCCCTCCAACATGGCACACTGCCTGAGGAGTGGAAATGCGCGACTGTGGTCCCGATACCCAAGACCAAGCCACCATCGGTTCACGAACTCCGTCCTATCTCTCTGACTTCACTCCTGGCTAAGGTAGCTGAAAGCTTTGTCTCACACTGGACTCTGTCGGACATCCTCCCACAGATTGACACCCAACAGTACGGCTGCCTTAAGGGGAGATCCACTACACACTGTTTACTGGAGCTAACCAACGAGATTTTCAAGGCGACTGACAACCCTGGCACAGTATGTTCACTCATTGCTACAGACTACAGCAAAGCTTTCGATCGCGTTTGCCACACCACCGCCATTCGTCGTCTGTTAGATCTTAGGCCTGAGACCCTCCCTTGTGAGGTGGATAGCGAACTTTCTGCAAAACAGGCGCCAGTCGGTCCGGTACCACGGAACTCTCTCTGACAGCGTCATCGTCACATGTGGCCTCCCTCAAGGTACCCTACTTGGCCCGTTGATATTTATTGCTTATATTAACGGTGCTGCCCGTCACGCTGCCTGTAAGAGATGGAAGTTTGTCGACGATCTGAACCTCCTAGAAGTCAGACACCCAGTCTCAGCACCCTCTAACATCCAGGGGGATCTTTCTGACCTGGAAAACTGGTCTAACGACAGCCACATGAAACTCCACCCTGCAAAGTGTAAGGTCTTACACATCCACTTCAGCAAGGTTCCGCATGTAACACCTCCCCTCTCAATAAATGGAATTGAACTACAGCAAGTGAAGGTGCTGAAGATTTTGGGTGTGTTTGTCCAGGCAAATCTGCGTTGGAACTCCCACGTGGACCACATCTGTGCCAAATCCAGCCAACGCCTGTTCTTTCTCAGAAGACTCAAATACTTTCGCCTTGACATTGAAGATCTTGTCACTGTGTACACCACATACATTCGACCGATCACCGAATATGCAGCCCCGGTGTGGCACTCTGGCCTTACATCGTCACAGTCCAGCAGAATTGAGAGGATCCAGCGTCGAGCTGTGCGGATTATCCTGGGTCCCAACTACTCCAACTACGCTGATGCCTGCTCACAATTCGGCCTAGCACCTCTTCACGTGCGGCGTGAGGAATTGACACTAAAGTTTGCCAAATCCCTAGTAACATCCGGCCACCATCGTCACTTTCTGCCACCTTCCAGACAGTCTATCACCAACCGTCAAACTCGTTATTCTAGCAACCTAGAACTTCAGCGATGTAGAACTGAAAGATACAGAAACAGCGCTGTCCCGTATATGACGCGCTTGATCAACAACTAATTGTACAATGACTGACGATGCCTCCCTCACCCCATCATAGAAATTTTACCGGACTTTGCTTGAGTTTACATGTCCTATATGGTACCTTCATTTTACATTTGTATTGAGAGTCGTTTCTAATATGTGAGATCTACTTCTATTTTAATATATAATATGATGACTTGTTACCTTTATGTTTTAAATTTCGATATTCTAGTTTTCTAATATAACCTGAGCTTCGCAATTGTAAATGTTAACACCCCAATTCAGCCTATGGGCTGCGAGATGTGTTTGACATGTTAGCTTATGTACATGTATGTATGTATGAGCAAATAAACCATTACTATAAATTGAGAAAGTCAAAACACGCAAGATGAAACTGGCAGCTCACTGTATTAGACATCCTGATATGATAGCACCCAAGCTAGAGGTCAAGCAAAGCAAAGTAAGTAAGTTTTCAATAATCAGCTTATTGGTGTGCTTGTCTCCTATCGTTTTTGCCAAAAATGTTTATGCTCACTTGAAGTGTATGAGCATTTCGTAATCCAAAGTTCCCGGATGTATCTATTGTGGTCCAGTATGGGGGAAAATGATATTGATATCGCTTTACAAACACGCGCCGCTTATGTCGCACAAGCAAAATTGTAAAAAGTCGGCTAGTCATGTATTCATTGAAGCATAGTCTATCAGAAAATAGCACTCCCTTCTGGACTTTAGGACTCCTTTAAGTGCACATCTCTGCCAAGGCAGCAATGACTTTAGCAACATTTTCAAACAAATGTCCCTGCAGTTCCCAAACAAGCTGTTAAGGGGTCCAAACTCTCATCACTTTCTCCCGAGCAAAGGAGCTACCTACCATCCAAAAATCATGACCCTACAATGTAGCATTTCCAGTTTACAAGATATCAAAACTGAAAGTTCTGCTGCAGTACCATAACAAGCCGCCAGGGTCATCAAGACCTAGCCACCTACCAAATTTCAAAATCCTGTGACCCAAGCCTTCTTGAGTTATCGTGTTGACATATCTAGACACACACACACACAAATGCCGAAGTGGCAAAGGTAATGATAGCAAACCCTTCTCTCACCTGATATATGGCAGACAGGGTAATGGCCATGGCATCATCTTCCCCTCGCACAGGAGATCTGACATAGTACATCACCAGCCCCATCTACATGTACATGTATAGGAATGAATACAGGAGATCTGACATAGTACATATTCACTAGTTCCATCTATACATGTATGTACAGGAATGAACACTGGAGATCTGACATTATGATAGTACATTCACCAGTCCCATCTACATTGTATATGTACAGTAATGAACACTGGAGATCTGTTTCTTGTCCTTTTCCTTCTTCTCTATCAACCTGACCCAATTTTGTTTCTGGTCAGTACATAATTGTGCTGCAAGGGAAACAACATACACAAAATTGTGATTATTTGTGAGACTGCCACTCCATAAATTGGATTTCTGGTAAATGGGAATATTCACAGGTTTCTTCATGCAAAAAAATAGTTCTAGAAAGAATCTGATTCAATGAGTCAGACATACATGTAGTTAACATGATTTTCGACATGTACATAATATTTATTGCTCAGCTTTGAAAGTCAAAAAAGGTGTCCTGAGATCTTGATGTTTTCTGCAAAGCAGGGTCCAGGTACCAGATCTGCTGACGAACTGGCCATGGCTCCATGCCATTTCACATTGGATACCAAAAACATAGACAACACCCTACAAACTTCAGTCCCATTAGCCTAACCCATAAGTACTAAGAAGATGGTAATACACAACCACACATTGTAGATTGTAATAGTTCCATGTACTTACCAGTTGATTAAAGAGATAGTGAGATGTGTGTTGAGGTAAGTGGTCACCTGCGTTCAGGAGCCTTCTCAACAGCCACACCAGCTCCTCCTGAAATGGCACATTATGATGCATGGTCGTTAAGTTATAACACTGCCCTGCATGCTGTCACATTATATAAATAGCATGTGATTATGTAATTTGTACTTTGGGGATATTAATTTTTATTATTATTATTTATTTTATTATTAATATATTAATAAATATATATATATATATATATATATATATAGGTTAGTTAAAGAATATTTGAAAAAAAATCAATATCCCCAAAGTACAAATTACATATACATGTACTATATACATAATATAATCATCATGTATATTCCATCAAATTTCTTCATTCGTTAATTTGCCATATTTACAACTAGACTAAGTGTTGCATGTACATTGTAAATGTTATGATGCACATAAAATTTCATTTAATGATTTGTCACATTTAGACATATTTAATGAAAACTACATAGGGCATAATTTATAATAACATGTACCATTGCCAATAAATACAATTTACAAATAGATACAATTAATGTTACATGTATTTCTGTTCTTTTCAATATTCTTGTACATGTACATGTACATTTGTAGGTAGGGAGGGTGCAACCATAATAGAAACTGACTTAGGGATCTAACACAATTTCCCAAGTCCATCAAAGTTCTCATTCAATTAAACAGTAAGTTATGTTAAATTATACCTGCTTTGGTCTGACATTAAGGTTCTCCAAAAAGTGTTTCAGGAAGAGTGCAGGATCATCCACCAGACAGGACCAGCCAACCATTCGGGCAACGGCACCAACTAGGAACATAGTAAACCAGCTCATGATAAGGAAAGATATGAGAACAAATTGCCAAAATCTGTAGAAAATGTAGACTGAAATTATGCTATGCACTTGCCTGTACAGATTTCAACATGAGCCAAGATTGAGCCAACATGAGTCAAGCAATGAATCAATTCTCTCTAACAACTGTTACAGTATAAGGTACAATGTCATGTATTTTGCAACTTCGAATGGACAACGAACATTTTTTGATAGACATGGATTACTGTAATTGACTCTGTGTTCACGGTAGCAAAATTTCACGGTCTGATGAAGAAAATGGACATGTTCACGGAACTTTATCTTCAGGGTGGTGGCAAGTGCAGGGAAGGGGCAAAAGACAAATGATTTGATAACGTAATGATAAGTTCACGGTACAGAAGTGCCAGTGAAAACAGTGAACATAACAGTACAGTGAAAAAATCAGGAATTACAGTATTTTATAGATTATTTTTGCTATTGTATGGTACATTATTTTGTAAATATACAATACATTTGGGCACTGAAAACAGTAAATTTGCACCTGTTCAACACAGTTAACAATCAAGCACTGCTTTAAAGCATATTGATTATAAAAGAATAAAAGCAACTAATATACAAAACTGCAGATTTTATGTAAGAAGACATGGTTTTAAGACCTAAAAGCTGTAGACTCTCTGCTTCTTTGAACAATTATTGACTTATTCCAAAAAAAGCATGTGCAGTCACTATAATTACTGCAAGGAATATCATTCCTATACAAGCATTGGGAAAATGACAGCAAGAGACTGGTCTTTTCTAAGAATTACAGTGAAAGATGATGCAGCTCTAAGGAACTTGTAGCTGAGACTACCAATATGTTAGCAGGTACGATAATCAATTTATAATAAGGTATGTTGTGTCAAAGAAAACTCAAACTTTAACTCAAAACTCTGAGTTTACAACAGAATACAACTGTCAACAATACTCCCTTATAATCCCCTACCTGGACTATCATGGTCTACAAACCTCAGGATGATGACAACAAGAAATTGACATGACCTTTCAGCCCTTCTTCATTGACCTCTTCATCATCAGTAAGGCGTATCAAGATGGCAGCTATAGCAGAGATGGACGACGGCAGTACGGGTTGTGCAGGTGTCAGTGTCTGAGGCAGAGATGTGTGGTCAGACCTCTCCTCAGCATTTCCTACTGCTGTAACATCAGACAAAATTTTTAGTAAACAGGTCAACAAAAACTTGTCCCCATTAGTCTAACTTTTGAAAATACATGTAAGGCCGCACCAATTTGTTTTGTTGGTTCTCAGATATTTTTAGAAAAAATATGAAGCAATAGGGCAACAAAAAAACAGGCCAAGTTAACTTTGTAATTCAAGCAATGAATTTTAAACTTTTATTGAAACCACTACATTCAAATTTAAAACCAGTAACACATAAGAAGACAGGGAGTTTGTTTTAACTGTTCTGGCCAAAATATGAGCATTTTGGCAAGAGCATTTTGAGCACTTCTTTTCCAAATCAGGAAAGTTACCTGCAATTTTTTGCGAGCGAATCTGAGAACCAATTGATTAAATTGATTTGGCCTAATAATATTAAACATAACTATTAAATAAATGTACAATGTCATATACATGTATGGAACCTAATTTTTTTTGCATTGGAGCCATTCTCTAATATGCTAATCCAGTCTTTGATTATTCTGCTGTCGGCTTCCCTGTCTCAGGGGTGGGCAGCAGTCGGCTAGACTGGACTCCATGTCTCCATGCAACCCTGTCCTATGGGTCAATGTTGGACAGTCCGCACATTCTAATGTCATTTTGGATGCACTCCATCCATGTCTTTTTTGGTCTACCACGACCTAATTCATTAGACAATTCACATGATATTTACAATGAAAGTTTTTTTTAAGACCTCAAACTAACAAGGTCATTTTACCATCATCATCTCCGTCATGTTGTACCAGAGTCTGCTCATATCCTGCCTTCAGCAGAACAGGTACGGTGGTGATGTGGCACTCTCCACGTGCCACCTGCAGGTGCTGCTCCTCTGCTAACAGCACCTGATGGAGGTGTGCATCCTGCTGTGCTGTTCTGCTGGTAGCTGCTGCAGCAAAAATTCGTTTCTGAAGAACATACAAGTGTCAGTTGGTCTAGAGCATTGTAAATTGTTTGCAATGCAGTAAACTGCCTAATATACAAGTCATGTATATGCATGTAAGCTTACATTGTAAGACACATTTTATAGTTTTATCTATATCTACCGGGTATATGTACAAGCTGTGTAAGACCAGATGTCATTGGATTGATCCTATCAGTGTCACCAGGGCTGAAATGTGGCTGCCCTCAAACACAGGGCCCCAGGTTTCATGTCCCATCCAAGAGGAAAGTCCTAACTGAAGCTTATCATAAGTTATTTGTTTTCCTCTACCAGATCAAGCGAGAAAAGCTCAGTGTCAAGTGCCTTCCCCTAGGCCACAACATTGGGACCTGCTAAGGACTAAATTGGTTACCCTGGACTCTAGTGGTAGTAGGCTGGTTTATTAAACAAGTTAGAACAGCATACAGCACTGACAAGCCTCCTGGCAGCCATGATGGCTAAATTGCGAGGATTTTTCCACAAAACATTTCAACATGAATAATATATACAATCATTTATAAATTGTAAAAGATAAAGTTGCAATTAGAAATTACACTTAGTACTAATGTAGATAGTTTAAAATCGATAGGGGCAGAAGGAGAATTACTAGACTAAGGTCACATACATGTAATATTTGTTTTAAAAAAAGAGTCTAAAGTCGGAGTAGATTCATATTTTAAGTGATTAAGTGATCAGTGTTGATTCTACACTGTACATTAAGCCGTTTAATCATTGCGGGAATGGCTCTTGTAATGTAGCATTTATCGACTCTAGATTTAGAGACACTACTCTAGCCACACTGACACTTGATGATCATTTCACAGCAGTAGAACTAAATGTTAAGCACTCTTTCTGCATTAACTGTGGGAAACCAGTCCATTTCTTCTGACCATCTGCTGCAATAATTATTGTCATGAATGTGACCATGCATGTCTGACCCAATAACATGAATTTAGGGATTGAGACATAATGCCATTATTTCATCAGACATTGTACTATAAAGTTAACATCAGACATGCCATGGTGCAACATAACATTGCCTAACATGTGAAATGGAAGTTAACAGACTGATGTGTAAATTCAAAATGGAGAAAAGGTACAATGTACAAAACCCCTACCTGTCCATCCTCAGCAATGTTCTCATCCCACATGGTACAGTGTGCCATCCATGGAGGGTCTGCCACGGTACAGCCTCCCAGGCCAATAGTTGGCGATGGCTGGGTGAAGTCTATGTTAGGTGGTGGAATCTACACAGAAATCATCAAGTTCTGTTGTAAGGGAGTTGATTATCAATCTTAATTTCCAAACCAAAGACATAAAATTAACTCTTTTTAACCATTTTTTCATAAGAGCAAGAAATTCATATTAATAAGAATATACAGTACACAGCTTCAACACGTGGCTGCCTCCTACTCGTGGACAGCAACATGGCAGGCAACTACGCAACTCTAACTACGCAACTCTACACGCTACCAACAGCCTACGGGAACCAAGAGATACTTAACCAGTGCCATCCCCGCAATGACTAAATTATTGAACGAACTGTAGATAACAAGTTATGTGGTAGATTTTATGCATCGCCGTAGGACAATAGCACTGTGTGAAATGTAAATCTTTTAAAACGTGTTTGTAGATTTCATATGTATGATTGATTTTACTCAATTGTTTGATTTTAATACTTCTTGTAATTTAATGTAAAGTCTGACATTAATTCAGTCTGTTGACTGCCCATGTCAGATTGTGTGTTTCAATAAACCAATCATCATCAGTAGTTAGGAGTGAGCAAACAAAAGAAGGGGATATTGAAAAACATCATAAGATTCAAAGAAAAATAGTTTTGAACACCACATATGGAAATCATATACACCTCGTTCGCAATCATGTGCTTAACTTGTCTTTTATATGCAAGGTGTACAACACACATAAGTCAAAGTAATTGAAAAATTATGGAATTAAATAGTACGTACAGCTGCCTATTACAGAAATGCCCTTACGCAAGTCACGTGGAATGATACGCAGAAGTGTGATAGGGCCCTTACAGACAAGGTGCATCAAGGATCTGAACCTTGTCCAAACTAACCTGGTCCAGATGGATGAGGAGGGATTTGATCACACCCACAGGTGTTGTTTGAAATCCATATCTTAATGATAGCAAGTTACATGTACCTTAAAGCAAGCACCTTCCTCCATACTTGGCCATACATGGTAGCGGCTGTTCCACAGGATCTGCCATCTGCAAGGTGGGATCATCAGAGTCACCCGTATCATACGTAACGTTACATACATGTACATGTAATACATGTATGAGTGTCCCGCGCACTTTGACTCCTCAACTCAAAACTCACTTTATTATTGACGTTAGTGACCCTAAGAATATCATCAATCTTAACTTGCTCTTCCGACGTCGAACGGACACTAATGTCACCGTTCGAATGTCCGAATGGCTTAACAACTTTCCTACTAATATACCAAAATATTTTGTTCCATTTCGTTCCATTTTTTTATTCAACACAGGACAATGCAATGACAAGGACATTGTGGCGCTGCACTCAAGTTTAAAACTTATATTAACAGCGCCACAAGACAAAAATACAATTAACATATAAATACAAGTTGACATAACAGTGCGCCGAATTCCCACCACCTCAAAACATTAAATAGTGCTAATGCTAACCAGGAGAATTACATATTGACACAAGAACACAAGAATTACATATTAACCTTCTGTATCTGATTGGCAAAATCAAACCGTCAATCAGAGCTAGAAGAACTCGAGAAGAAAGCAAGGCCTTTAACAACGTGGAGTTAGTTAGAGGGATCCTGGGCCCTACTAGGGTTTGGGTTGGCGTTAGGAAGGGCATCCAGCCGTAAAAAAACCTGCTTCAAAGAAGACTTGCACTTGATGCAAGCACGTCTAACCCCCGTTTCAGGGAAAAAAGACGTTAAAACTGGATAAGAAGAAGAAGAGTGTCATTCCATTTCGTTCCATTTCGTTCCTTTTCGTTCCATTTTGCGCTTTCTGTACACCACACTGGGGTCTTCCGGGTCATGTGGAAGTTACCTTTTGATAGCATTGATCCTCTGTGTTGGGTCGGTATGGTGCAGTTCCCTCACATACAGCTCTGTCACATGTTCAGGGATCTTCACAGATGACAAAAGCATCAGAGTTGCTGGAAAAGGAGTAGATTTAGTATTAACTACATTGCCACTTAATATATAGGATTGTCAAACATTTCCCATACATTGTCAAACATTTCCTATACTCTTAGGCACTCTCTGTCAAACATTTCCCATACTCTTAGAGGCATCTACTGTGGATAGAGTCGAATATGGATTTTGAGTATCCATATCAACAGTTTTCATATAATTGAGAACTAACGTTAGTACATGTACATGTACATATACTAGTGGAACAGTCAATTTCATGTACATGTACATGTATGTGCTCAGCCTGGTTACTGACTGTACATTTTGTATTTCTAGGAGTTCCCATGTAGACTACATGTACGTACTGGGAAGGGTTACCTGTTGACTTAGCTGTCACTGATCACTGTAATTATATACATGTATGAGTGTTGGGAAGTGTTAGTACTGTTACCTGCTGACTATGCTGTACTGATTACTATACAGTTACTAAAAATAGTAGTGTTGGGAAGTGTTATTTGCTGACTTAGCTGTACTGATTACTGTACTGAGTTACTGTTACAGTTACGGTAGTAGTGTTACCTGCTGATTTGGCTACATGCTGGTTACTGTCCAGGAGTAGTTCCCATGCCACAGGTAGGATGTCACAGAAAGTGTCCTCCACCAGAACAGTAGCAGCTTTCACCAGAGTAGTTAGTACACACTGGCTCGGATTCAACACCTGTAACAGTAACATCATGGTACCAACCAGTCATCTGTTTATTGTATTGAACAGTATCATCATTAATGATAATAATACTAGTATCAAACTAGAGTTCCACGACCTCATACCTTTGCCAAATGAGGTTATCCTTTATGATTGACGAATTATAGATTTCCCCCCTAATTATGCAAATAAGATCCTCATTTGCATGAATTACATCAGTTGATCATATTCTCCTCCCAATGACAGTGTTATCTTAACAAAGAAGGCCATTCTAGCATTTCCTCATAAATTATGCAAAGGAGGTCCTGATTTGAATAAGTTATGTTGAATGATGTTTTCCTCCAGTCAACTTCGAAATGCGCAAGTATGAAATTGACAGCATCAAACACTACGGAATTATAGTATTTTCTCATTAATTATGCAAATTAGGTCTTCATTTACATAATATATGGCGATGTTCCTCTCATGCTTAATTACGCATGTCACAAGGTAGAATAGTCCTATCATGGAAGGTAGCTAAATAATAGAATTCCCTCATTAATTATGCAAATTAGATCCTAATTTGCATAATTGAATTTTAATTATGCAAAGCATCACTTAAGCTACCTACATACCAAATATGAAGATGATCCGTCGACCGATTTTTGAGTTATTCTACATTTAAACATTTCCATACAAACGCTCCTGCAGTTCCAGAGCAAGCTACTAGGGGGCCAGAACTTATGTCACTTCTTCCCAGGTACAAGAACTACCTACCGTCCAAAATTCATTACCCTAGCATGTCCAGATCACAAGATATCAAAACTGGAACTTCTGCAGCAGTACCATAACAAGCCGCCAGGGGGCCCAAAATCTAATCATTTCGAGGTCTCATCAAGACTTACCCACCTACCAAATATCAAGATAATCCATTTAAGCCTTCTCGAGTTATGCTGTTTACAGACACACACACACACACACAGATACACACACACACACACGGCCACAAAAACATAACCTTCTTGGCGAAGGTAATTAATGTCTATATAGAATACAACACGGGGTATTCCTTATCGCCGAGTCGGACCGCCCGACGGCCAAGACCGTATTTTATCTATGTCATACCCACCCAAGAAAACACGCCTTTCTTTTTATTGCCAAATGAGCAAAAACTTGGTGTCCTTAAACCAAAAAATACAACTGTTACAACATCAATTCCAACGTCCGAATCCTGTGTTCGAATTTTCAAAAGTGGCGCATGCGGTTAGGGTGAAACGCGTTCGAATCGTTCTATGGAAGCCGTAAAGTACGGACCGGTCCGGAACACCATTATCGAATGTTATCACGGCCCAGGTATGATATAAAACTAAATATATCACAATAGATTCAAACTTCATGTCTTGAGAGGATATTTACGTGTACATCTGGAAAGTATGCACTTATATGATATTTGTAGTACCATAAATTCCCAATTAAAATACACCAAAGTCGGGGTGCGTACTTTATTTCAGATTATTGCCTGGACAATGCGCCTGTATTGGCCAGTGTTCAGAATCATGCTCCAAGAAGCTACAGGTGATACAAAACAAAGTCTGTAGGCTGGCTTTGAAATGTCCGTTTGATACACCATTTGCCAAAATACACTCAGATCTTTGGTTGGTTGTCAGTGAGAAAAAGACTAAACAGCAGTAACTCTTAAGTTGTTTCTCAAGGTTCTAATAGTACAGGTGAGCCACAGGAGATCTGCAAAATAATCTCTTGTACCAGTTAACACATCTCACAGACACTCTACTAGACAGTTGGTGCACAACTACTCCTGTACAGAACCTAGGAACAACAGTGGAAAGAAGATGTTCACCCACAGATCTGTAAAGTTGTGGAATGCATTACCAAATGAAGTTAAGACTGTATTCGAGAAGAGGCGGTTCAAGAAAATGATCGATCAATTGTATGTAACTTAATGGTTTTAATTACGATAACTGTTTATATTGTAATCTTCTAGCGATTTTGATTGCTTGTAAGTTTTATACGTTTTAGCCGATAATTTGTACATTCAATTATTTTAGCCATAATTAGTTCTCTGATCTAACCTGTGACCTAATTCTTAACTCTTAATTCTTAACTCTGTACTGTATGTACATGTACATGTAACTCTGTATTCATTTTTATATCATACCCGAGCGGCGATACAGTGTTCCGACCCGGTCACAATTCGAATACAGGATTTGGACTTTGGACATGGTGTATTCCGTATCGCCCTCGGTCTCAGCCCTCCCGAGAGGGAGTCGGGCGATCCGACTCGCGGTCGGGCCGATACCTCATGACTTATGACTTGAAAGATTAACACCAATGGGGCTTAAGGATATCTCAATAAACTCAAACTCAACTCCACAAACCAAGAACCCAGTAGGACACAGGCACAGGGAACTTAGAACCAATTTTCTCAAATGTATCAAAATTTGTTGGTACGTGCATCAATTTTCCGTCCGCCATATTGTTTTCATTTCAAATTTCGCAGAGTCACATCATCTCACAATGTTTCAGCGCAAGACTTGCTTCTCATTGGTTGGATATGATGTGATGCAGCATTGAAATTAAGCACTGTTATTACCTTCGCCGAGAAGGTTATGTTTTGAGTAGCATTGTGTGTATGTGTGTGTGTGTGTGTGTGTGTGTGTGTGTGTGTGTGTGTATGTGGTTTAGCATGATAACTCAAGAAGCTTTTGATGGATTGTCATGAAACTTGGTAGGAGGGTAGGTCTTGATAAGACCAGGGTCATCATGATCTGGACATGCTAGGGTCACCAATTTTGGATGGTGGATAGCTCTTATGCTAGGGAAGACGTGACATTAGTTTCAGCTCCCTAGCAGCTTGTTCTGGAACTGCAGGACAGTTTGTTTATAAAAATCTTCGTGGGAGGATAACTTAAGAACCGGCAAATGGATGATTTTTTGTAGGTAGGTAGCTTAAGTGATGCTTGACATGATTGGATGACAATTATGCAAATCAGGAGCTTATTTGCATAATTAATGAGGAAATTCTATCAATCTGCTGTGTTCCATGATAGTACTATGGAACGCTTTTTGTGAATGAGAGGAACATCTAAAGATATAGATTATGTAAATGAAGACCTAATTTGCATAATTACTGGGAAATTGCTATAATTTCATAGTTGTAACTGCCGGGAATTTCATACTTGCCACATTTGTAAGTTAAGTGAAGGTGAACATCATGAAACATAATTAATTCAAATCATGCATAATTTATGAGGAAGTGCTAGAATAGCCTTTTTTTGTTAAGATAAGGCTGTCATTGGGTGGAGAATATCATCAACTGATATTATCTATGATGGAAATAATCAATGAGAGAAATGTACAATTTCGTCAGTCGGAATGGTTATCACCATTTGGCGAAGGTATGAGATCATGGAACTCTTGTTGGTTACATGCAAACACTTACAAATAGAGTCATTTTTGCAGGAAAATCTTACATGTACAGCGCTGCTGACTTCCTGTTTACATCAATCAATCAATCAGGCATCAAGTTTACATCAAGACTACATATTATCTTTTTTAACAAAACGCGTTACAAGAACCCTGGTGATCAGAGGGCCATCTCTGCATTTTTTGTTGTGTCTTTATGCGCACTTTTTCCAGTTTACGTTTCAGACCGGCATGTTCGTCAATACTGTATTGTGCTTTTGACTTAACAATGATTGTGTGAATAATAATATTATATAATAATATTATTCTTTTTTGCTATTGAGGAATGCTGATGCATGAGAGTGAATTTTTCTAGCTTACCTGTGTCTGTAGGAACTTGAGCATTCCATTGTCTGAGTTTGTAGCTGATTGTGCTAGATCCAACCAACAATATCTGTGGCAAGCTGGCAATCGCTCTGCAGGAATCGCCTGAACACAGCTGGATCTGCCTACACTAGCCATGGAGCTGGACATCTGCTGAGAATCACACATTACATACAATGTACATGTACTAGACAAGAATTTCATCATAATGCAAGAAGTGGAGGAAGTAACAGCAGAGAAAACATTGACACTAAGCCGACCACTTGTCCAACACGACCGGCACTATTTTGGCCCAATCTCTGCCTATAATGACTGTGGCATTTTCGAGCGTGTGGACAAAAATGTTTTTTGATGAGAAATCTAGCGAGGAATCTTGATGGAATTGGCCAGTTTGCCCTTGATTTTGACAGCATGACAGTGTTTGCGCAATGTAAAATGATGTCGGCTGGGTCACTTTGGGTCTTTGGGGCAGTCTATTGTAAAATGGGTGGAAATTCGGCTGCTGTTTCCTTATTCTCTGTCTTGTTGCCAAAAAGACCACTTGTCTAAGAAGACGACTTTTCCTCGGTCCCTTGGGTGGTTGTCTTAGACAAGTTAGACTGTGCTTTAATTGCGACTATCATGTTTTCTTACTTCTTGTTCCATGTCTTCGTCTCGATAATGAATGTCCAGTCCTGCTCCGTACACTGTGTGGACCGCCTTGATGAGTCGGAGACAGCTGCGCTGCTGGCGGTGGTAGCAGTCAGGGTGACAGAACCCTTTGTGTTCACAGATGAAGTTGGAGGTGTTGGCTACTTGAACAATCACCTATAACACAAGAGGAGATGAGTTATATAAATATAATATATATACTTTAGTCACTCTTTTAATTGCAGGCAAACAAGCAAATAAGCCTATATATATATATAACGGAGGGGGCCCTAAATTCGCCACTGTACCGTAAATTCGCCACTTATGTTTTCTTTATTTTTGAGGTGGAAAGGTACAGCATTAAGGTTACTTTAATGATACTTTCCAAACTAGGATTATCAAAGATAAATAATCATGCAGTATTCTGTTCGTGTCTAGTCAAGCGGAGATCGGCAGAGCGACAAAAGGAAAAGAGGACGCACGGCATATGCACCACGTTTGGGCGGCGTGGCCGGCGACAGCGACCCTCTTCTATTCTTTGATTGTTTTATATCGAAAAAATGGTTCTGGAAACTAGATATTACATCGAGAGACTCCTTTAAGATAATGATGATCTGCAAACTAAAGATGGATATGGAAATATGTCGTGTTGTGCATTTTTGAACCAATTATTTTGATAAGATTGTTGCACTTTTCTAGACGTCGAACGTCTGACTAATCGATCGAACATGCCGCGGTATGACTTAATACCTCTACCGACCTCAAACGGCCTCAACCGACCGCTTCCTTGTCTAATATGGAGTGTGCATGGGTTAAGAAGCCTTATTAACGCTATAACTCTGACGTTTTTCCCATTTTTTGACGGCGCGCCGTGCGCCCCGCGGAAGGCGAGGGTCCGCCATCTTGTTTGTTTATGCCGAGCTGCCGGAATGCATCGTGCCGTAAGTTTCAAGTCGGCGGAAACTTACCTACGTCTTTCATTCCTGATGCAACGCAAAGTACTTGATTTACAACCGCAAAAGCATCCCATTAACTCAGAGAATAAAATCCAATGCCTGGAAAGAAGCTTTATTCAACATCTTGGACGCTTTCTGTCCTATTATAAAAGTGGCGAATTTAGGGTACACCTATAAAAAGATACACAATACTACGTCGCGTAATAGCCGGCGTGACCTTTGCCCTTGATATTCGATCAATCACCATGGTAACACGTGTGCAAAAAGTCAAACAACAACACTTATAATATAACCGCAAAACATCTCTTGGCTCTTAAAATTGGCCTTAAAAAAATAAGATTCAGACAAAAAGTGGCGAATTTAGGGCCCCCTCCGTTATATATATAACAGTCTCCAATTTAAGTTTGGAATTCCACTTTTCCCATTTTGACAAGTGCTGATATTGTCAATATAAAAGCACTTGGTACAAAGTCTTTATATATGCTTGACAAGTATGATGTATAGTTGTCAAATATGTTAATAACTCTCATGAATATTAATTTTGAAATTTTTCTTCCTGCAGGAATTCCTGCAGGAAATTCTGCAGGAATGACCTTATGACAGTGGATATGAGTTCTTTTGAGATTATTGTGTTAAACTTTGTTTTTTAACTGTTACACCATGCCTATTTACATATATGTGAAAGTTGAGGTTTAACCGTTTGTTCTTCCATTCCATTCTTCCATACAGGCTGGAGCCAGAACATGTGTTGTTGCTTGTTGTTTACTTATTTGGCACTTTCATGAAACAAATACAAAACAACAAGTAAATATAGAAATTTGAGCTGGTTCTGAGAGTTTTGATACTGTGTTTAGTAGAATTGTAAAGCATTCTTTTGCGGCACGAATAAAGCTTAATTAAAAATCACTTCAGTCATATTGGTATGGACTTGCAAAGTTTCAGCCCCCATGGTGTGGAGTGCCCCACTGTGTCGGCTCTATGTTACGACACACCTATGTTACGACGCACCTCGCCCATTCTCCGTTAACGTGTGCAATTGGGGGTAGAAAATGGTGAAAAATAATGTTCTTCCAAATACCTAACAAATGTGCTGAACTTGTTACCAGTATTGTCGACTATCTTTTGCCAATTTTGTACTGTAAAAACGGTGCTACCACCTATACGTTTCGAGATATTAAGTTTTTTGTCTCTAGAAATGGTAATCTCCAGTACAAACCACCAAACACACCACCAAATAGCCAAAACAAGCTCACGTGCTACATCTGCTTGGAGATTAAAGCAGGGAGAGTAAACCTTCTGTACAAGACAAGGCCAACTACAGTTTTGTTACAGTTGATAAAATGCTGTTAATCGAACTTTGCATCGTATCCTTTTCCTGTAAATTCGATAACACAGTGAAGAAAAAAATGATAACGTAGGTTAGACGATAACGTAGGTTAGAATTAGGCTTATGATGATCAATACAAACTAAACCGTCAGCCCTTACACTATAAAATTTACATGCAAATGTATATCTGATGACCCTCTTTCTGATGAATGGAAGTGCAAGTATCTGTCTCTAATCTCAATGGAATAACCATGATAACGTAGGTTAGAATTGAAAATTGACAAACGGCCTGACGCTGTTTGTTGTTGTCATTTTTCCGATACTCGTGTTTTGTTCTCACTGCCATGGATTTGTTTCGCAAAAACACAGTCTAGCGGATAAGACAGTGTGAAAATTATTGTGAAATGTCTTTTCGTGGGCGAATTATACCCGTCTATCTTTCCATAACGTAGGTTAGACAAAACCTTGCGACAAAAATAAAACAGCATCAGATTTAGTATGGACGCCAGCTGGACAAGTTCACCCACCTGTGGCAAGACGGTTTGGTGGATAGGTGTAAATTATGACTGAAAATTAAGTCAACCCACACGTTTTCATTGTTTGAACCCGACGTTTTGTGCGTTACTAGTGGTTGCGACAGGTGATTTTAGTGTGTTTCTTAGCAAAATCTTCGCCTGGACGACCCGAAGGCAGCTGACAGTTGCGGTAAAACATAACTTAGTATATTACTATCATGTACTGATAACAGGAAAGCACAAGATACGCAGTTATTGCGTCTTTTAAAAACTTGGTGGCATGCTACTATCATGCGACAGCAATTGCACACGTTAACGAAGAATGGGCGACCTATGTTACGACACACCTATGTATAATGTGAGAATATAACCTTCGGGAAAATAATAATATTTTGAATATTCCCAAGTGCTGTAGACCATATTACAAGAAATATATTTCCATAGGAAAATCACTTGGCTCTCATACCTTACTATCGCTCTCATAAAGTCATCCACGGACACACCGAAACAAGAAATAGTCCAAAAATCATACGACGAGAACATTGACAACAGATAGCGCACCAAAGCCCTGTACCAGTTGTATAATGTCCTTGCCTGTACCATCGTGGAAAAGGGTCTATTTTGCGGGCAAAAAGGTTATAGAATTTTTATAGATACATAAAGTAGCGAATATTTTTCATATTTTTGGGACGAGAAAATGGGTACGCATCCACAAAAATGCCTGCAAACTCAGCAATCTTTATCGCACAGCGCCGAAACAAATATCAACATGTCCGCCTCTTCCGGATCCCATCTCTCTCTCAACATACACCCGATCTTATGGTCAGCAGTCAGTGGACAAGTTCAAAGTAAAACGCACACATCTTTGATTCTTTTCCTGTTCTGTGGTTTCTCAGCTCTAGCCACAATTTCATAAAACAGTCTCCATATTTGACAACTATACATCATACTTGTCAAGCATATATAAAGACTTTGTACCAAGTGCTTTTATATTGAAAATATCAGCACTTGTCAAAATGAGAAAAGTGGAATTCCAAACTTAAATTGGAGACTGTTTTATGAAATTGTGGCTAGAGCTGAGAAACCACAGAACAGGAAAAGAATCAAAGATGTGTGCGCTTTACTTTGAACTTGTCCACAAAAAGTGGAGGATAAAAACATTGGCAAACAAAAATTGAACATTTTGCTGAATTGGAAAATTGTTGAATGGCATCATGGTAATGTAGTTAGTAAACATTTTCCTGAATGGGATGTGAATTTTTTTGTATGAGAAATTAAGAATAGAAGCGGGCAATTTGGAGGGTAACAACAAATCAAATTTGTTTGGTCTAAAAATGAGGTTGGATCATTAAACTCAGGAGTTTTTCTGAACAGGGGAATAAGGGCATGCACCCTCATGTAATAATCCAGTGTCCCCATATCAATTTTCAGATTGCTACTTTTACAACATTAAGTCTTTCTCCAAATGATCTTTTTCCAGGAAAAATATAAAAACAATACCTGACATAACAATGTATTACATGTATAAACTGTGTTACTCTCATGAAAATTCCAAAATCCTGTCACAAACATGACAATTTAGCCCTAGTAAAAATCCCTTCGAAATCAATGGAGTATTATAACATGTTCATTGCCCAACTTGCCCAAAGAGTGCATTTTGCCTCCCTTCATTTGCATACTACACTGCATATACTTCAAGGGAAACATGAGACCCCTGTTTGTAGCAGTTTGGATGAAAGTGTTGCAATATTGCCAATGTGAAAGGTTTGACTTTGAGCCTGTGACAAGCCCAATGTTGTCATCTGGAGCTACCCTGTCACAAGTTATATCATTGATCATTAGTTTTTAAAAAGTGTATAAAGGGTAATTTGTAGATAGTGTGTACTGTTGATTGTATTTATATTTTTGAAGGGAAAATAATTAAGAGTAGCCTTTATATTTAAAAGTGTTGCATAATCCAAGTAAACAGACGTTTCAATTTTCAAATTTCTATATTTACTTGAATGTTTAGAATTTGTTTCATGAAAGTGCCAAATAAGTAAACAACAAACAACAACACATGTTCTGGCTCCAGCCTGTATGGAAGAATGGAATGGAAGAACGAACGGCTAAACCTCAACCTTCACATATATGTAAATAGGCATGGTGTAACAGTTAAAAAACAAAGTTTAACACAATAATCTCAAAAGAACTCATATTCACTGTCATAAGGTCATTCCTGCAGAATTTCCTGCAGGAATGACTTTTCCTGCAGGAAGAATTCTTCCTGCAGGAATTCCTGCAGAATCTGCAGGAATTCCTGCAGGAAGAAAAATTTCAAAATTAATATTCATGAGAGTTATTAACATATTTGACAACTATACATCATACTTGTCAAGCATATATAAAGACTTTGTACCAAGTGCTTTTATATTGAAAATATCAGCACTGAAAATATCAACAGGGAAAAGTGGAATTCCAAACTTAAATTGGAGACTGTTATATATATACATACATATATACAGTGTTCGAAATACTTTTCTGAGCCAGGTAGCACAGTGTGCTACCTCGGGCAAAAAATAGGTAGCGCATAAGAATTTTAGGTTGCCGCCACCCCCACCCCCCGCCCGATTTGTCGAATTCTATGCACGAGTCGCAATACAGTACATCTTTCCTCCTTCTTCAATGCCACGGCGCAGCCATGGCCTGTCTTCGCGCCATGTCTCTTGAAATGCGTATTTCTGGACACACTTTCCCATCGACGTTGGCTCGACGGTGCCTTTTTCTTCCGTGCCGCCACCGCCACCTACGAGTAGCACGACTGCGTTCCTTCCGCCGCTGCTTGCACCACGGCTGCCGGCGGATCCGCTGCTGCCTCTGACCCGGCTACAGGCAATCCTTCCGCCGCGGCTGCTGGCGTTCCTTCCGCCTCCTCTTGACAGGTAGATGCAAAACTAGACGAACAAAAATGTACCCTGACCAAGGACATTACACAGCCTTGCCCTCACTAGCCATGTTTCCAAAATTTAGAAAACTCGAAATCGAGGCTCCACATTTCGCAGATTTCCGTTTCATTTTCTGTCGACCAATCACGTGGTGATTTCAGGAATTCGTGAAACATTGCCATTTCTCCGGCAGATCTCGTAATTTTCCGCCAGTTGTAGCGATTGTCTGCGATTGGCTGGCCACTAATTCGATCTCTTGCGGGGCCGCCGTCGGTCCCAGATCAAAGGGCTGCCGCCCGGCGCCCGCCGTCAATCAAGATCTGCTTGCATTTTTAATTTGGCGGTACATATTTTCAGGTAGCGCACCGCGCTACCTGAGTCAGGGAGCAAGTAGCGCACAAGAAAATCAGGTTGTGCGGCGCTACCGCGCTACCGGGTATTTCGAACACTGTACATACATACATACATATATATAGGCTTATTAAATATAATATATATAATAGGCTTTTGGAATGCATTATAAGCAGCATCAGGGCTACCTGAGACCACTTTAAAAAGGCCCTACCATTTGTCCAAAGCATCTGTAGTCTATACTCACATCAATCCAAGGTAAGTTATTGCAGCTGTAGTCCTCCTCATGGCTCTCCTCTTTGTCCATGTCATATCCCTCACTCCCAGAGTGATCCTCTTCTGACTCACCAGACATGCTTCTCCGCTGGAAGGGTGGGGCTAAAGTTTTCATATAAAAGACTATCAGAGGTCAACTTATTTGAAACTAAGATATTTGTGTGCAATCAAAAGAGTGACTTAAGTTTTCCTCATGTTAACATTGCTCAGGAGTAAGGCAAGACCAGCTTTTTGTAAGGTTTATAGTTTTCATTACTAAGGACAGACATGTTTCGTGTGGTGGGTAGTGTTCAGCACTAAAGACAGGCATGTTTTGTGTGGTGGATAGTGTTCAGCACTAAAGACAAGCATGTTTTGTGAGGTGGATAGTGTTCAGCATTAAGGACAAGCATGTTTTGTGAGGTGGATAGTGTTCACCTCTAAGGACAGGCATGTTTTGTGAGGTGGAAAGTGTTTGGCATTGAGAACAAGCATGTTTTGTGAGGTGCATAGTGTTCAGCACTAAGGACAGGCATGTTTTGTGAGGTGGATAGTGTTCAGTACTAAGGACAAGCATGTTTTGTGAGGTGGATAGTGTTCAGCATTAAGAACAACCATGTTTTGTGAGGTGTATAGTGTTCAGCACTAAGGACAGGCATGTTTTGTGAGGTGGATAGTGTTCAGTTTTAAGGACAGGCATGTTTTGTATGGTGGATAGTGTTCAGCACTCAGGACAGGCATGTTTTTTTAGGTGGACAGTGTTCAGTTTTAAGGACAGGCATGTTTTGTGTGGTGGATAGTGTTCAGCACTCAGGACAGGCATGTTTTTTGAGGTGGACAGTGTTCAGTTTTAAGGACAGGCATGTTTTGTGTGGTGGATAGAGTTTGAATGACAGGCATGTTTTGTTAGGTGGATAGTGTTCAGTCCTAAGGACAAGCATGTTTTGGGAGGTGGAAAGTGTTCAGCATTAAGAACAAGCATGTTTTGTGAGGTGCATAGTGTTCAGCACAAAGGACAGGCATGTTTTGTGAGGTGGATAGTGTTCAGTACTAAGGACAGGCATGTTTTGTGTGGTGGATAGACTTCAGCACTAAGAACAGGCATGTTTTGTGAGGTGGATAATGTTCAGCATTAAGAACAAGCATGTTTTGTGAGGTGGATAGTGTTCACCTCTAAGGACAGGCATGTTTTGTGAGGTAGATAATGTTCAGCATTAAGGACAAGCATGTTTTGTGAGGTGGATAGTGTTCAGTACTAGGGACAGGCATGTTTTGTTAGGTGGATAGTGTTCAGCACTAAGGAAAAGCATGTTTTGTGAGGCGGATAGTGTTCAGCACTAAGGACAAGCATGTTTTGTGGGATGGATAGTGTCCAGCACTAAGGACAGGCATGTTTTGTGAGGTGGATAGTGTTTAGCACTAAGTACAATAATGTTTTGTGAGGTGGATAGTGTTGAGCATTAAGGACAAGCATGTTTTGTGAGGTGAATAGTGTTCAGCATTAAGGACAAGCATGTTTTATGAGGTGGATAGTGTTCAGCACTAAGGACAAGCATGTTTTTTTGAGGTGGATAGTGCTCAGTACTAAAGACCAGCATGTTTTGTGAGGTGAATAGTGTTCAGCATTAAGGACAAGCATGTTTTGTGAGGTGGATAGTGTTCACCTCTAAGGACAGGCATGTTTTGTGAGGTGGATAGTGTTCAGTACTAAGGACAGACATGTTTTGTGCGGTGAATAGTGTTCAGTACTAAGGACAGGCATGTTTTGTGTGGTGGATAGAGTTCAACACTAAGGACAAACATGTTTTGTGAGGTGAATAGTGTTCAGCATTAAGGACAAGCATGTTTTGTGAGGTGGATAGTGTTCAGTACTAAGAACAGGCATGTTTTGTGAGGTGAATAGTGTTCAGCACTAAGGACAGGCATGTTTTGTGAGGTGGATAGTGTTCAGTACTAAGGACAGGCATATTTTGAGGTAAATAGTGTTCAGCACAAATGACAAGCATGTTTTGTGTGGTGGATACTGTTCAGCACTATTGACAAGCATGTTTTGTGAGGTGGAGAGTGTTCAGCATTAAGGACCAGCATGTTTTGTGAGGTGGATAGTGTTCGGTACTAAGGAAAAGCATGTTTTGTGAGGTGGACAGTGTTCAGTTTTAAGGACAGGCATGTTTTGTATGGTGGATAGTGTTCAGCACTAAGGACAGGCATGTTTTTTGAGGTGGATAGTGTTCAGTTTTAAGGACAGGCATGTTTTGTGTTGTGGATAGAGTTCAGTACTAAGGACAGGCATGTTTTGTGAGGTGGATAGTGTTCAGTACTAAGGACAGGCATGTTTTGTGACGTGGAAAGTGTTCAGCATTAAGAACAGGCATGTTTTGTGAGGTGCATAGTGTTCAGCACTAAGGACAAGCATGTTTTGTGAGGTGGATAGTGTTCAGTATTTAGGACAGACATGTTTTGTGAGGTGGATAGTGTTCAGTACTAAGGAAAGGCATGTTTTTTGAGGTGGACAGTGTTCAGTACTAAGGACAAGCATGTTTTGTGAGGTGGATAGTGTTCAGTACTAAGGACAAGCATGTTTTGTGAGGTGGAAAGTATTCAGCATTAAGAACAGGCATGTTTTGTGAGGTGGATAGTGTTCAGTACTAAGGAAAAGCATGTTTTGTGTGGTGGATAGTGTTCAGTACTAAGGACAGGCATGTTCAGGGAGGTGGATAGTGTGCAGCACTTAAGGACAAGCTTGTTTTGTGAGGTGGATAGTGTTTAGTTTTAAGAACAGGCATGTTTTGTGAAGTGGATAGTGTTCAGTATTTAGGACAGACATGTTTTGTGAGGTGGATAGTGTTCAGTACTAAGGAAAAGCATGTTTTGTGTGGTGGATAGTGTTCAGCACTAAGGACAGGCATGTTCTGGGAGGTGGATAGTGTTCAGCACTAAAGGACAAGCTTGTTTTGTGAGGTGGATAGTGTTTAGTTTTAAGAACAGGCATGTTTTGGGAGGTGGATAGTGTTCAGTATTTAGGACAGACATGTTCTGTGAGGTGGATAGTGTTCAGTACTTAGGACAGGCATGTTCTGGGAGGTGGATAGTGTTCAGCACTAAAGGACAAGCTTGTTTTGTGAGGTGGATAGTGTTTAGTTTTAAGAACAGGCATGTTTTGGGAGGTGGATAGTGTTCAGTACTAAGGAAAAGCATGTTTTGTGTGGTGGATAGTGTTCAGCACTAAGGACAAGCATGTATTGTGAGGTGGATAGTGTTCAGTTTTAAGAACAGGCATGTTTTGGGAGGTGGATAGTGTTCAGTATTTAGGACAGACATGTTTTGAGGTGGATAGTGTTCAGCACTAAGGACAAGCATGTTTTTTGAGGTGGATAGTGTTCAGCATTAAGGACAAGATAGTGTTCAGTACTAAGGAAAAGCAAGTTTTGTGAGGTGGATACTATTCAGTACTGAGGACAAGCATGTTTTGTGAGGTGGATAGTGTTCAGTTTTAAGGACAGGCATGTTTTGTGAGGTGGATAGTGTTCAGTACTAAGAACAGGCATGTTTTGTGAGGTGGATAGTGTTCAGTCTTAAGGACAGACATCTTTTGTGAGCTGGATAGTGTTCAGTACTAAGGAAAAGCATGTTTTGTGTGGTGGATAGTGTTCAGTACTAAGGACAGGCATGTTTTGGGAGGTGGATAGTGTTCAGCACTAAGGACAAGCATGTTTTGTGAGGTGGATAGTGTTCAGTTTTAAGAACAGGCATGTTTTGGGAGGTGGATAGTGTTCAGTACTAAAGACAGGCATGTTTTGGGAGGTGGATAGTGTTCAGTATTTAGGACAGACATGTTTTGTGAGGTGGATAGTGTTCAGCACTAAGGACAAGCATGTTTTTTGAGGTGGATAGTGTTCAGCATTAAGGACAAGATAGTGTTCAGTACTAAGGAAAAGCAAGTTTTGTGAGGTGGATACTATTCAGTACTGAGGACAAGCATGTTTTGTGAGGTGGATAGTGTTCAGTTTTAAGGACAGGCATGTTTTGTGAGGTGGATAGTGTTCAGTACTAAGAACAGGCATGTTTTGTGAGGTGGATAGTGTTCAGTCTTAAGGACAGACATCTTTTGTGAGCTGGATAGTGTTCAGTACTAAGGAAAAGCATGTTTTGTGTGGTGGATAGTGTTCAGTACTAAGGACAGGCATGTTTTGGGAGGTGGATAGTGTTCAGCACTAAGGACAAGCATGTTTTGTGAGGTGGATAGTGTTCAGTTTTAAGAACAGGCATGTTTTGGGAGGTGGATAGTGTTCAGTACTAAAGACAGGCATGTTTTGGGAGGTGGATAGTGTTCAGTATTTAGGACAGACATGTTTTGTGAGGTGGATAGTGTTCAGCACTAAGGACAAGCATGTTTTTTGAGGTGGATAGTGTTCAGCATTAAGGACAAGATAGTGTTCAGTACTAAGGAAAAGCATGTTTTGTGAGGTGGATAGTGTTCAGTACTAAGGAAAAGCATGTTTTGTGAGGTGGATAGTGTTCAGTACTAAGGACAAGCATGTTTTGTGAGGTGGATAGTGTTCAGTATTAAGGACAGGCATGTTTTGTGAGGTGGATAGTGTTCAGTACTAAGACCAGGCATGTTTTATGAGGTGGATAGTGTTCAGTACTATGAACAGGCATGTTTTGTGAGGTGGATAGTGTTCAGTATTAAGGACAGGCATGTTTTCCTGAGATGGCTGATGTACAGTACTAACCTGTGACTGCCAGCTCACCAGTTCTCTTGGAATGGATGCCTCCTCTTCTTCGCATGCTGGTGTTGTGATACGTACGACGGAGAAGGGAACGGCGAGCACTGGGAGTCTGGGCTTTACGACCTTGAGGAAAGACAGGAGAATGTCACTCTGGCTTATTCTGACCTCCTCATAGGTCAAGCTCGTAAATGGGTACTCTAAGCTATTGAACTCATAAAGATATCCATATTTTATCGGCAGCCATCAGAGGATCACATTATCTATGCAAAGGGTCATATTTTTTTGCACTGCTATAGGAGCAAAGTAGAGTTAGCTAGGACTTTCATTTGCTGCATATAAAAGCACAGACGCCAACAGACGTCAATGTACAAGAACATCATGATAGAGATGCTTGGAGAAGCAGAGGGGACTTATTCCAGGCCAACAGCCCGACATAATGATGATGATATAAACTAGACAGTCATGCTCATACCTGCTGTTGATACCTTCTTTTCCTCTGACAGCATTTCTACATTAGCCAATGTGGTGCTGCTGCTATGAACTGACTCTGTATCATCCACACCAGCAAAACTGATTTTTCTTTCTTGTCCTGTAAAATATACAAAACAGGGGTGGATAGTGTTCAGCACTAAGGACAAGCATGTTTTGTGAGGTGGATAGTGTTCAGCATTAAGGACAAGCATGTTTGACGACGCAAAGTTCGGCAACTGTTCTATTTACATTTCAAACAAGCCTAGATCCTCTAACAACCTTTTGACTGTGATCAAAGCTGTATAGACAATGTATTTCATTTAACAGTAGCATTCCACATTGTAGCTTGACTGCACACAAAGATCAAGGCAGGTATACAATGGGTACCTGACTTCGGTTGGGGAGGTAAAAGGCAGTGGAAGGAGAGGGATGGGCTCCACCTTCCATAACCGTGCCCTAGATACAGTGGAGTAACAACCCACTGCCCCTACGGTTGGGGACGTAAAAGTCAGCGGATGGAGAGGGATGGGCTCTCTCATATATTTTCTAATTCTAACAGGGGGTTTAAAATGGGAGGTTTTAAAAATCATTGTTGCAGAGATATGCATTGTTGCCTTCACGGGATCAGGGAAACTAGATAATTGGACTAGAGTTTCTTCTAAATAACTGCAAAGTCGAAGTATGTGTCTAAGTTGTTAAACACAAACAGACAACGATTGAATAATTGGTATGGCTTTGAAGCCTTTTGTGCAGGTTGATGAGCAAACTTACTAAACTATAGAACACAGCCTGTGAAACTTTGTAACCAATGTTTGGATCCCCTTTCTCTATTGAAACATCGGACTAGAACGTGAGCTAAAAACCTGCCTTGATCTTTGTGTGCAGTCAAGATACAATGTGGAATGCTACTGTTAAATGAAATACATTGTCTGTACAGCTTTGATCACAGTCATAAGGCTGTTAGAGGATCTAGGCTTGTTTTTCACAGTGAAATGTAATTAGAACAGTTGCCGAACTTTGCTGTTACCTATGTGTTTGTAAACTCTGTATTGATACAGCATGTCATCAATCTAGAAGCTGAGAGAAAATGTCCCAGTGATGACATACCTGAAGGCACATCCATGGTGACCTTGACAATGCTGGAGCGAGGGCCGTCCTGAGTAGGTCGTACTAGATTACTCCAGCGCTGCCTGGGTCCGCCATGATCCACTACCAGCTCACTAGTGTTGGACTGGGTGTGGTCAACAAAGGGGTGGTGCTGCTGACTGGCCCTGTGTGGAGGGAACAATAATTGTGTCCAGAACACATCACAGGGCCATCCTACTCAGTCTAATAAAGGTAAAGTTAAGGGTAGTTCCGAAGCCTTTTTGAGGCTGTAGCGGCAGTGGGTTGTTATCCACTGTGTCTAAGGCACCGTATTGGAAAGCAGAGCCCATCCCTCTCCATCCGCTGACTTTTACGTCCCCAACCGTAGGGGCAGTGGGTTGTTACTCCACTGTATCTAGGGCACGGTTATGGAAGGTGGAGCCCATCCCTCTCCTTCCACTGCCTTTTACCTCCCCAACCAAAGTCAGGTACCCATTGTATACCTGGCTGGAGTGAGGAAAGTCGTGTACAGTGCCTTTTTCAAAGACACAATATCCAGCTAGGAAGGCCAGGAATCAAACCCGTGACCTCTTGATCTCATGTCCGCTTGCCACTGTTTCATACAATGTACATTGTACCTCATACTAGTCATAGAATTAAAGTCTATTCAAAAGTCTTCAATAAAAACATGGCTGAATTTCAAAAAAGGAAGGGGCCAAAACCTAAACTATTTAGCTTGGATGGGCACTTAAAATCAGCCACATTACCATCAGGAGCCCTATGGATGTTCTTATGTTTACATGTATATATATAGGCTATAGCCTGGATCTGGTGTGATTTTAAAACCCCTCGGGCCCCCAAACAGACCTGCAGCCACTTGGAGTCCCACAGAGCCCCGTCTAAAAGCAAGGTGGAATTTTTTTTTTTTCTTGCAGATAACTTTTGATATCACCTGCACCATTCAAATGTAACATCTAACTCTAATCATAATACCACCATGTTAATAATGGTAATGCTAATTACTATTTCAACAAATGAGCAACCCATCATTTTTTTCCTAGTGACGGTCTATGTTATAGATAGCCTTTGCCACTTGTGCTGTGTTTTTTATTATTGACTTTCTAGATATATTTTCTAATTCTAATTATATTTTTACTCTAATTATAAATGCATAAGCTGGTGAAGGTTAGGTGCAGGTAGATATCAGAAATACCTGCACAGCTCCAATTTTACCTGCACTAACCTGCATATGCAAGTGGGATTTCGAGACCTGGGTGAAAAAAAAACTCAGATGGGCATCGGTTTGGAAATGTGACTGAAGCATAAGCCTACGTACTTGGGAAGGTACTGTCCAGTTTCTCTAAGGAATGTAGTGATCTCTGCTAGAAGCTGACAGGCAGCCATTTTGAGGGCATAGGGACAGGCATCCCCATTGGCACCAGACATTCCTGCAGGACACAAATAATCTGGCAGTGAGACATGCATGTGCAGGTGTATATGTCAATCATTAAGCTAACATATATTGTGTACTACAAACGACAAATTGAATCTGGAAATAGATGCCACTCTGTTGCAGGGCTCGAATTACATTACAGTGTATTTGTAAAGGTGCACAGGTCCACATGAGAAAAATACGGGTGCAGACTGGTAAAATATTACGTACACAGCACCAAATTTACATGTATGTGCACCAACTAGGATTGGTTATTTATGGGTATGCCTAAATACCTCAACCGCCCTCAACCGCCCTCAACCCCCCACTTCCTGGGCTAATATGCAGTGTACATGTGCTAAGAACCCTTGTTTACACTCTGTATACATTGTCTATACGATTATAAATAAAAATCACATAGTAACGTCTAAGTATTTGCGATTTTTTTCAAGTTATAACTTTTAATATATCATAAGTGGAGTTACCGTCTTTAGGGAGTGATACACCCCGCAAAATATCCGCCCTAAAGTATTGAGCACTAAAATCCACCACCAGAAACATGATGTTTAAAGAGGTTTCCCTCTATATCTGCTGAGTTTCCGTGCTGCACAAGCTTTTTCACTTTCCTTATTTTGACTTAAAACTTACGGCACGATGCGTTCTGGCGGCGCGACGTAAACAAACAAGATGGCGGACCCTGTTCCTCGGGCGCACGGCGCGCCGTAAAAAAACTGGTAAAACGCCAGAGTTACAGTGATTTTCCTATTTATAATTGCATAGGCAATGTATCCAGAGCGTTAAAAAGCGTTCTTAGCACATGCTCACTGCATATTAGCCCAGGAAGTGGGGGGTTGAGGGCGGTTGAGGTATTTAGGCATACCGGTTATTTATCCCATTTTTTTAGTACCAAGAAAAAATAGTCTTGGAAAAGCGTGCTAACTGCATTCACATGTGCTAATGATTTCGTACAAACAATGGCGCATTTTTTAAACAGATTCTCAATTATTCCTCTGGTAAAAAAAATGGGATAACACCCCCTCTAGCACATTAAATTACCAGAAGGTACTTCTCGATTCTCTTTCTGGTAAAAAAAATGGGATAACACCCCCTCTAGCACATCAAATTACCAGAAGGTACTTCTCTATTCTCCCTCTGGTAAAAAAAAATGGGATAACACCCCCTCTAGCACATTAAATTACCAGAAGGTACTTCTCTATTCTCCCTCTGGTAAAAAAAATGGGATAAAGGCCAGTTCAAGTGTGTATATGTGTTACCGTCACTACAAACGACAGGGATTGTGTGTTTTATCCCTTCATCCAACAGTCCCAGCTGACTAGGGAATCAAAGTTTTTTCTCCATTCTCAAACAAGAAACCCTAAACATTTGCAACACCTAACAAGGGTGCGTACATCTGCTTCGTGATTACAAAAACCCTACGTCAGCTTGAAGTCTAAAGTAGGTCAGAAAGTGTTTTGTTTTGCCTCCTTTATTTGCCAAGAGAAATCGGTTTGTTTCAATATCAAATTTATCTTGAAAGTTTTCCAAACTCCCTGATATTAGGGTATGAAAAGGAGAGATGGGCAGGTAATGACCCCGCATCTATTTCTACGCGTCTACAATATGTTTGGATGATTCTCACGGGTCTTAGGTGTAACAGACAGTGCATGTGCCACATCTGTCCATTCAGAAGACAAAGGCGCACTGATTTCTGCCTTGCCTTATCACTAATATCAGTCAGCGTAAGTATGTATCGTTTAAATCGATTCCTTACTTCCTGTCACCGAGCGACCTCCAGAGTCGCGGCATGTATTTCACGTTCCATGTAAGATGTACGGGGTAACCTCAGGTACCCCTTTTTTTTTCTCTGTGGATACATAACGTTCACAAATGGACAGCGATTTTGTATTTCTATACATTCTCTTTCAACCCAGCCAAATTGATGTCCTGTGACGTGCATCACATGTGGTGTAAGTGTTCTCCGCCCACACCAGGCAGGCGTGTGTGTGCAGTATACTACGGGGGCGGGGGGAATAAACGTCCCTATTTCTACAGACCGCGAGGCCGCCGTTATTATTGAGGTAAAACTGGAAAAGGGAAACTATCACAATGGTGGGATACTCAATCATGTTGAAGTCAAGACAATCATCATGACGTATCAAGGTATCAAGGGAAAATCCACTGAGATCATTCAGTCTGACATTACAGCAGAGGACAGTGACCCACTTTCAATGCTCCCGTCCGTGTGTACATGTATATATTTCCTGAGAGGTATAGGCTAGTGGCAGAACTAAAAAATGACTATAAATCTCACAGGAATAAGTTTCCTGTTCTGTATTGAATGGCCAAAAGACCCCACCCCAAGTACACACACAATCCCTGCCGTTTGTAGTGACGGTAACACATATACACACTTGAACTGGCCTTTATCCCATTTTTTTACCAGGGGGAGAATAGAGAAGTACCTTCTGGTAATCTAGTGTGCTAGAGGGGGTGTTATCCCATTCTTTTACCAGAGGTAGAATCGAGATGTACTTTCTAGTAATTTAATGTGCTAGAGGGGGTGTTATCCCATTTTTTTTACCAGAGGGAGAATAGAGAAGTACCTTCTGGTAATTTAATGTGCTAGAGGGGGTGTTATCCCATTTTTTTACCAGAGGTAGAATCGAGAAGTATTTTCTGGTAATTTAATGTGCTAGAGGGGGTGTTATCCCATTTTTTTACCAGAAGGAGAATTGTGAAATACCTTTGGTAATTTAATGTGCTAGAGGGGGTGTTATCCCATTTTTTTACCAAAATGAGAAGTTGCATATGTACTGAAAAAATAAACCACCAGAATAAAATTACACCATTTTTTCCTTTAACATGTTTTTTCCACGTAAAAAACTTTAAGAACTAAATACATGTAAATGTACTAAATAATCAAGTCTCACCAACTAGCACACGAAGGGGTGATTCAATCCCTGTGTTGCATTCATTCAAGTGTAAAATTTAGAATGAAGATGCACCAAAGATGTAGTCAAAGCATGGCCTTGATTATGAGTATGGATTACGTTTATCTGTTATAGTTCTGTCTTTGTCTAACTTGTATATATTGTTACATTTGCTTGTATATGTATACCCTGGGCCACTCGGAAGAGCAGTGCTAAATCACTGAGTAGTGCTACCCTGGTAAAAGAATATAGAAAATAAGTAAATAATAATAAATAAATAAATAAATAAAGTATGTTTGAGATCATGTGACGATCAAAGATCGTCATCAGCAGAAAGACGAGTCAGACAAGATGGTAAGCATGTGTATTTCTAAATTCATCTCTGAACCTAAAGAAGCCAGAGGCTTAATCACCTGACTTTATCACAGTGTTCATACAAAATATACTGAACATGGAAAGACTCGTACATGTATCTGCTAGGTCAAGGATAGTAACAGCTTGTTGCAAAACAGGTTGTAACTGGATGCAGTGACAAATAGCAACAAGTTACAAAAGATTTTAAGAGAGCTCTGGTTTGGTTTGGTTTACTACGTTCTCCATTATTTAGTAAACTGTATTGTATTAGCATGAAAGTTCATCTGTGTTGGTACATTCCATAATGAAAATTGTATGATACACGTTTGTACTTTACTTCAACACAATCAGATGATTGCTCACCTCAAAGAAGGTCAGCAGATGTGCAACTGAAAATTCGAGGTGAGCAATGATCTGATTGTGTCAAAGTAAAGTACAAACTTCATTATGGGGTGATGAGTCTCAGGGGAAAGTAAAGTCATCTGGTGCCCAAACCTTGCCTCTCGTTATTATTATTACAGCGCAATTATGGGGTGATGAGGCCGAGGGCCTCATCGCAGAGAATTTTGCGTATAACTCCGCACGTCACTTCCGGGGCTACTTCCGCCCAGAACCGAGAGAGGGTAGCGGCACGGCTAGGCACGGTTCTCCCCAGTAGCTGCTGCACGGCTAGGCGCCTATCTACCCAGTCTCTGTAAGTTTTCTCCCAGTGTCCGATATCTTCCCGGGGATTTGCACGTTTCTTCCTCAGTCATGTCCGACCGCGCTGTGCGCCCCAAGCGAGAGATACACCCTACCAGTGCGTTACCGCGACGAGTACGACCTTGAAGATGGCGCGTACGACCTGGAGCGTCCACAACACAGGTCCACGCCGTCCGGGTTGATGGAGCAGGTGGCAGACGTCACCAGGGAAATTGAGGAACTCAAACTCGACCTCGCCTTCCTGCAGGAAGCGCAGGGCGCCACGGGCGGTGTGACACACGACGACAACCACCCCCCTCCCCCCGACAGAACATCTCGCCGCTTCACGGAGGAGATCTCACGAGACTTGAGCAGACGAAGCGAACAAGCAGTTAATAGACAAGCAGATAGGATTCGGACTGACTTGCGGAGCGGTTCGACACCCAGCGAACGCCCCATCACGTATCAGCAGCCGGGCAGGGGAACCTACGCGGACGCCTACCCTACACTAAGGGAAGTTCGGGCCCTCAAGCTCCTCGACAACCTCGGCGGCGGCAGTCAGGCCCCCCTCCCCACAGCCACTAGGGGGACTCGCCATCACACCAGGCTCCCCGCTGACATCAACGCATTCAACGGCGAGGGTGAGCAGGGGACTGGCAAGAAGAAGCTCCTGAGCGGTCTCACCCGCAAGTTACATGACAAGGTGAAGCGGGAGGTAAGCTGGCCCCACGAGTTTGTGTTCACCAGCATTACCCCAGTAACTCCGGAGAGCATTTCAATAGACCAGCTAGTTGCCAGGGAATTAGCCATAGTTCTGGAGTCCGATGCTTCCGTCATTGAAAGGGCAAACAGAGGCCAGATTCTTAAGAACCTTATGAACGACGTGTCCACGTATACCTTCGAGAGCATCCGTGCCTTCTACTCAGTAATGCTGCTTCACGCAGAGAGGAAGCTGTTCGACCTGGAGGCTCCAGATATCAACTCAGCACTAAAGGACTTGAAGGAGCAGTACCTCAGGCGTCCTTTGCCCCCACGGCAGCTGGTGGCCACACACAGCAGCACCAAGGTAGACAACCCGTCAGCTACAGACACTCCGTGTGCCAAGTATCAGTCGGGCTTCTGCACCTTCTCTGGAGACCACGCAGGGCAGTACGGCATCCTGGTACACAAGTGCAAGCACTGCTTGGAATCCCGGCCGGATGTGTCCCCACTCCATCCAGCAAAAGACTCAGTGTCTACAATGATAAAGCAAAGAGGGACGAGTACCAGGCTATGAAAGCGAACCGGGCATGACTAGACCGGTTCCACCACGACCTAATAGACATAGTTCCACACACTCCAGATTCTTTCACCACACGCAGGAAATCACCCATCAATCTAGATGTTCCCAGAGAGCCTTCGCACTGCATCCAGAACGCATCCCCCACCTCCCCACAGTCACGCGTCGCCACGCTGACTCCGCCTCCTCTGATCTGGCCCAGTCCCAGCACATTGTCACCGACACAGTCCCTTACAGCGTCTCGCGTCTCCAGGGCAGGACTACCGGGCGGCAGCTAGCGACGAGGTCCAACTACGCACCAGGTTTCCCGGCGACCCAGCCTTCTCAGCATGTTCCGAGCTTCACCACAGCGGACATCGCCGTCCCCGGTGAATCACCACGCGTGCACAGCCTCCGCGACTTCAGAAGCGCCTGGCGGCACGCATCGGTAACCCTGTCAGCGGCAGTCACCCGCCTCTTCGCTCTCTCCCCCCCCCCCCCTGGGGCACCACCACCTGGCCGGGGCTGTGTCCTGTCATCATAACTGCTACATGTATGAGCTCACTCATACGCCAACAAACATCTCCAACAGCCCAACAACTACGCACATCACCAACTCTCTGTTTGGGCACCCTCCCTCCGGTCAGCCTGGCCTGTGATGGCTTCATCGCAGAGAATTTCGCGTATACCTCCGCACGTCACTTCCGGGGCTACTTCCGCCCAGAACCGAGAGAGGGTAGCGGCACGGCTACCACCTCCCGCCCACGCAGCTCTGCAGTCATCTAGATCCCAGCATGGACTCTCTGGTTGCTTCAATACAGGGCAGAATAGACCTATCTAGTTACCGCACAACAGGACCTTTTAGCCAACGCCTCTATAGTGCCAAACATCAGTTTTGTGTATAGTGCCAAACAGAGTTTTGTAGGTATACTTTAGAATAGTGGCCCTTGGGCCTTTCGCTCACAATTGTATCACATTTATGTAGATTTAGTCCGGAGCGCCTGAGCCGCCTCCTAGTTCTGTAGTCGCCTTAGTTGCCTTTACGGTTTCGTTAGATAAGTTTTGTTAGATAAGTTTTAGAATTCAAGTTTGTACTCCAGCGACCGGCATCATGCCCTACGTTTTGTTCTATATTGATACGGCCAACGTTCCGCACCAACCCACTAGCGTCGTGTTTGCTCTAGTTAAGAGTTCAACTTCTCAGAGCATTGTATCCTTCATTTCTCCGCATCCTGACAACCTGCATATAGCCTTTCGAGACCACTACATCCAGCATTCCAATGGGCAGTAGCCCAGACAGGTTACGACCACACTTAGGCAACTACGACCGAACTCTCTCGTACTAGACATAGCAACACGCCTCACAGGATTGTTAAGTTTAAGCCAAGTACTCTTGCTTGGCCTGTGATGGCTTTACTGCACTGTTCAGAGTCTCAGGGGAAAGTAAAGTCATCTGGTGCCCAAACCTTGCCTCTCGTTATTATTATTACAGCGCAATTCTGTATTGTGATATCTCTCTCTCTCTACACCTGTATCATAACTATATAATGTAATGTATGTATGTATGTACACATGCATGTACACATGTATGTATACATACACACATCACAGACACATATAATGGTCAAGCTTGCATTGCTTGCTGGAAGTACTAATTATAGTGTCTATCATTGTCAACATTATGACTGTTCTTGAATTCTAACGGCAAGCCTTTGTTCTAGCATTTAGATCCCAGTGTTTGCTAATAAAAGCAGATTTGCAGTATTTACCCTAACACTAGGACTGCAAACTTAAAACTAAGCTACATCTATCTAGTACACAATTATACCTTCATCCATGAAGTCTTCCTCTAGGTCCTCTTTCTTCATCTGGCTTCTCGTCACCTCTTCTTGAAAGGATCCAAACATGCACACAGACTTTTGGCTGTCCTGGTTCAAAATCTCCTTCAGTCGCCACCCAACAGCCTGGAATCAGGAAAAAGGCAACTTCAACCAAAACTCTCCCTGGTTTTATCACTATTATACAACATAATTCACATGATTCACTATATAATTATATAGTAAAAGTATCAACAAAAAACTAGATAGAGTGGATATGGGATTGGGCCATCGGCAGAATTCTGTGCGATGGCACCAGTGGCATAAGATGCTACACATTGTACATGTAGCTTCTCCAATGTTGTGTTGTGCTGCTTCTCTGGCAATTGTTCTCAGCAGAGTCTAGGAAGTCTTTTTGCTGGCTCAAACATTCCTGCACTTGAGCCCTTTTCACTTCAAATCTGCCACATTAATCACATCTTTTGGATGAGATTGGGGGTGTAGGTCAGCTCAGAATGCTGGTGTCCAGTTTGGTATCAGGATGGTTACCATGCCACCACAGACCAATCAACACTAAGAACCAGCAGCGAGTTCTACACCCAGTTCACTCATGAGGGACAATTGGTCAAGAACTGAAATCTTTAGGTCATCAGAGGCATTGAAAAGACTCTACTGTTGTCTCAAAATCAATGCAAGATAGTGGGCAATGTGCAACAGTGCATGGGCCTCAGCTTACATCAGAGCATACATGAACCTTCCCAGAAATCTTGCATCTTGGGGGTAGCTATTTTAGATTTTGTTAAGGTAGACAAAGTGATCCCATCCACATTTCAGCAAAACAATACATGCCGTAAGTCAGATAGATTGTGACTTGAAACTCACAGGCAAATGCTTCTCCTCCTTTAATAAATACAGAGAGGCGTGAGCACCAAGAGCCAGTCTAGAGAAGGTTCATCAAGTTGTTCCCCCCCCACACTTAAACCATTATCATATCATAATTAGCTTGTTCCTTGCATTCAAAATTTCAACCTTAACAAGAGTTCCACGACCTCATACCTTCGCCAAATGATGTTAACCCTTCTGGTGGACGAATTATACATTTTTAGTCATTGATTTCGCAAATAAGAGCCTCATTTGCATGAATCATATCAGTTGATCATATTCTCCACCCAACGACAGTCTTATCTTAAGAAAGAACACTAATCTAACATCTCCTCATAAATTATGCAAATAAGGTCATTACTTGAATAAATCATGTTAAATGATGTTCACCTTCACTTAACTTCCAATGCGGCATGTATTAATTTCCCAGCAGTTAAAACCGCTATGATGTTATAGAAAATTCCCACTAATTATGCAAATTAGGTGCTCATTTACATAATCAATATCTGCTAATGATCCCCTCGTTCTCAATTACATGTCACAACTGTTTCATAGCCCTATTATCAAACGAAGCAGATTTATAGAATTTCCTCATTGATTATGCAAATTAGATCCTGATTTGCATAATTGTTATTTAGTCATGTCAAGCATCACTTCCACTACCTACATACCAAAAATCAAGACAATCCGTCGACTGGTTCTTGAATTATCCTCCTTACAAGATTTTTCAACAAATGATCCTGCAGTTCAAGGACAAGCCGCTAGGGGGCCCAAACTTTAAGCAAGGTCCATTCGCGCGGTGTTTCGTACAGGAGCAGAAAGCCCGGTGTATTGGGCCGACGTGACCATAGCCTGGTATCCAGTCTAATGTAGCTGGGGTCGGACTCTCTTCAGGGGCTCTAATAGTTTTCCCCGCTGTCCAAACTGGCAGCCCGGTGGGAGTGTCACGCCTGTAGAATTTTCGCCAGGAGCTGCCACACAAAGAGAATCCAACTGGACTGCGTACCAGGTTAGTATATCCGACTCCTTCAGCATTCCTCAGCACGTCTGTAATGATGGGCTGGGGACAGCGAAATTTATTCCAGAGAAAAACTGACCACGCCTGAATGCTGCCCATATCATGTTATAGTTGGGGCGGGGCGGAGGGATAAACAACCGACCACCATTAAAGCGCGTAACATAAGATTGATCATAGCCACCAATCCTGGGCAATCAGGTAAAGCGATATGTCTGAGCATCTGCAGCTGGATATCATGTGACGTACATTTTCCCCAAAGACCAAGACAATTTGCACTTCAACTGGCAGCAAATAGAAATTCCCGTTCTTGGTCATTGATGTCAGAGAATATACCTAGCATTCTTTCTAAACGTGTCTGTGTCACTCGGGAGAACAAATTCAAGGTAAATATTTTTAATGCAAAACTTCAAGTAGAAGGCGCACGTATTTCTTTTAGCTAGTTCGGAGCGTGGAACACTGGCTCAGGCTGGGTATGACGTTACATGTATAAGGGCAGTGTACTTAGCTTCCGAAGCCTGTTCCGTACTTCTGACAACCACTCAGAACGTTCGAGTAAACAGCACTTATGAACGAATAAAACTAAAAGTAAATTCTGGCAACCTTGTGTTGATATTTAGAGGGAAAGGTTATGGTACATTATAAACTCACAAAAGTACTTTACTAACAGTCCTTTACTGAATATGTTTCCCATGCATGACAAGATATTTAAACCGTCACACAATTAGGAAAAATAGAAAACGTGACAATTTGCCCTCTTCCTGTAAAGACATAAATACATGTAGGTCATTGCGCTCCCCCGTGTATTACCGCGGTAAGGGAGTGTACAGTATTTCAATAGCGGGGAGGGAGGGCCAGTCATCGGGGGGGGGGGCAGGGGCGAGGGCCTAGGGAAAAACTGAGCTGGGGGGAGGAGCTAGGAAAAATATTTTACCTGGGACAAGGGTCTAAGGAAAAAATTCCAACATCCACGAAACTTTCCGACGCTTTGATTTAAAACATGATTTACTAGGATTCACCACCACCACACAAAATTTCCTTTTTAAAAATTAAATGATTTACACAGAAAAAATTGAGCCGGGGGAGGTTTGTTTCGCTGTGGTATTACTTGAATTTCGGTGAGGTCAATCAAATCGCCAGCAACGTCAATGACCCGGGTGAGACACCATGCGTAAGAATCAAATCGCCAGCAACGTCAATGACCCGGGTGAGACACCATGCGTAAGAATCAAATCGCCAGTAACGTCAATGACCCGGGTGAGACACCATGCGTAAGAATAAAAAGAGCAGTACTTTTGTTACTCAGAGTATTTTCATTAAGATAGTCATTAAGTTCAATACTTACTCACCGGGGAGTGAACATCTCACATACACGACGTAAAGATCGAGGAACGTTCCAGTACGATTCCAACATGTAAACGTATGCATTAGGTTTCAATGTTTACTACAACGTAAACAAATGGGTTAAACAAAAAAATAACAAAATAATACAACCAATCGTCGCCACTGTTTTTTACAAAAACAGTTACTTGTTAACTGTGGCTCTGGATCGACTGTGCTATCCCCCTCTCCAGGTGCTTGTCTCATTACTGTTTACACCCTTCCAATCACATTCCCCAAACTCCATCTTCCTTCGTTGTGATGGTCATTTCATACAATTGTAAACATTGAGCATTTTGGACAAAGAAATGAAGTTTTATAAAGCAAGCCATTTACAACTACTAGAGTTCCACACTCACTTTAACAACACCACGGTAAACTTTGTGTCCACCTTCAACTACCTCGGGTCTACAGTCTCCAGGACAGGTGATCTGAAACCCGAGATTGACAGGTGCCGTGGACTAGCAGCAGCGGCCATGCACACACTTTGGAGGCCCCTCTGGAAACACAGAACGTACCGCTAAACACAAAGCTCCGTGTCTACAACGCCTCGGTTGTGCCAATCCTTCTGTACGCAGCTGAGACCTGGCCACTTAGCAACATGTTGGCAGCCAGACTCGATGGCTTTGATAGCAGATGTCTCAGGAGGATTCTCGGGGCTCGCTGGTTTGACCACCTGTCCAACGCCGAGCTTAGGGAAAGGACTCAGCAGCCTCCTGCCTCCCGACTGGCAGCTATGCGCAGAGTGCGATGGTACCGACATGTTCTCAGGCTTCCGCCCGACCATCCTACTCGGGCTATCCTGAACTTCAACCCAGTCAGTCTGCTGGCTGGAAGAGACCGAGGGGGGCTCCCCGTACCCGCTGGCTTGACATCCTTGCCAGGGACCTGGCGATGGGCAGCATTACCACAGACCAAGCACACAGCCTTGCCAATAATCGACCGAGATGGAGGGCACTGGTAGAACTGGTCGGCTCGACGCACCCGGTGCAAGAGGACTGAGTGAGTGAGTGAGTGAGTGAGTGAGTGAGAGTTCCACGACCTCATACCTTTTCCAAATGATGTTAACTTTTACAACTGACGAATTATAATGATTCTCATTGATTATGCAAATAAGATTCTCATTTGCATGAATTATATCAGTTGATCAAATTCTCCATCCAATGACAGTCTTATCTTAACAAAGAAGGCCATTCTAGCATTTTCTCATAAATTATGCTTCTTCCCAAGCACAAGTGCTATCTACCATGCAAAATACTTGACCCTAGCATGTCCAGATCACGAGATCAAGTTCTACTGCAGTGCCATAACAAGCCGCTAGGCAGCCTAAAATCTAATCATTATGAGGTCTCATCAAGATCTATAGTATTACCCACATACCAATTATCAGGACAGTCCAGCTAAGACTTCTCAAGTTATCGTGTTTACAGATGGATGAATGGACAGACACACAGACAGACACACACACACCAAGGAGGTTCAACCTCCTTGCACACACATAACCTTCTTGGCGAAGGTAATGAAGTTTGATCTGTGAACTGAATGAAGCAAAATTCTTCATTGGAATAAACAAGATTTGTTTTGTTCCAAGAATTAAATCTATCATTGAAGTTTTGAAATTTGACCTTAGATTTTACTGATGCAGCAAAAATGCAATTTTTTTCATAAATGAGGCACATTAACTCGACTGTGGTCCCTCTGAGTCTGATTCATTTTTCAGCCAATGTTCTGGCCAACACAAGTCTCTGTCCATTTCCCTGGTGTAATCCATAAATAAGTTGCTCCAAACAAGACATGGCTTTGAGGTGCAGCTGGGTATTTTGATAAGAGTTACCTCTCCCCACTGGAAAAACAAGTGTGCTGCACTCTGCTGGATGTCTACAAGGGCTGGTCCCCCTCCAACCTCACGGTTTGTCGTCCTGCGACGGAGGGTGTTCCGCATGACACGCATCCAGCCAGGCCACTCCCCACGGTTGCACAAGTGGACGAAGTGTGCACATTCGAGAAGCACTGCTGCTCGAGCAACAACCGGGGCGTCCTGGGGAACAACCACAAACACTTCAGACTGTGTTAAATGGGCATCATGTAACATTTAACATTTGTGCACCAAAAAATTGAAATATTCAGACTGAAAAATCTTTGTGTAAAGTTAGACTGACTGAAATTAAATGAAAACAGTTTGTCTGGATCACAATTGAATCAATTTTTTAATTCAAAATAAGGATCATTGTGATTTATCAATATTATGGGTACATTCTAGTTTGTACCAGAAATTACCCATACTGAGCAATTTTGATTATCATATAATGACAATAACCATTATCTACATCTAATTTTTAATCAAGTAATTCAAGAAAAATCATCCCTGCCCTACCTTTACAGTAACCCTACCATGAAATATTGCTTTTTATATCATATAATCTAGTCCCCAAAAATTGTTTGACATTAACATTTTATGCAAAGAATATCAGCTTCAGCTTCTATACTTATTGAGTTAGATAAAACAAAACATCTAGCCTGCATACTGTGGCAGTGTTTAACATTGTCTCCTTACCAAATAAAGCATCGCTGCCAACAGTTCTGGGTCAGGAACTGTTCCAGGCTGACAGGAGTTCAGTAGGAACCTGAAGAGGTGCATGCCCTCACGTGTCGAGTCAGCGTTCACACCCTTCTCTCTCGTGTCCCAGCCAGCAGGCTTGCCTTTCGATGTAGGCTCATTCTGTGAACCTGAGCTGTGCTGGTCAGATATCTCTGTACAGGAACAACCAAAAAATGAACAAGTGTCCATAGGCGACAATCCTCCGTGAAGTTTTACATTTTGTAGATTGGGAACAGTATAGTGCACTACATATTATTTATTTCATAGGGTATTGTAGTACGTGCAAACCATGAGTCACAATCCCAACAGATACTCACAAACGGATACACACAACAACCACCTAATATCTGCTTGCAGAACCTCGCCTACCACACAACTACTTAACCTACGGCCTATTCCACAGGATTATAAAAATAGGGGTGTTTCTGAAATATGCATTTACCTGAGTCAATATAAAAACCGCTATGGTAAAAAGAAAAACACGTGCATCATCACGGACATAATGTCACACCACATGCCCAATTACATAGAAATACAACGAACAGAACCATGACTTTCAGGTGCGAACACATTTGAGAACGGCAGCCCATACTTAAACAACAGGCGACGCACAGCTGTTTCTCATTACGACCCACCCTAGCGTCTGCCTGAAGGAAACGCGCCCCCCATGTACACTATATGACATCCAGTAGGTTCTAGCGGGGACCAATCAGATGGCTGCTGGCGGGTCACCGACCGTCACCAACAATTAGCCAATAACGGCCGACTTGTAGGTTATTCGCGCCCTTAGTTTCATGTAAATTCCATGAACACAAACCAAGTAATTGTCTGTCGTTTTACATCTTCAGTACAGTACTTCCTCTATCAGTTTGAAAAGTTTACTTTGATGGCAAAACCAGAATAAAACTATTATGGAGATAAAAATTTAGACCTTCTTTCTTGTATGGTGCTGCACTTGCACTAATGGAGCGATCACTACCGATGCTGAAAGGAACACGGGAACCGACGAAGCTGAAGTTTGTTGAGTGGACCAAGCTCCCTCTAACCTCCTTGAGTGGACCCAGCATTTCTCACCAAGAGCTTTCCACAAGCCGGGTACAAAAATGGAATCCATCCCAAACTCATTCAGAGTGAGGATTTGTGGCTCACTTTGAGGCCCTGAATCACTAAATTCCGCGAAGAGATTGAACACATTTTTCCGAGAATGTATGTATATATACTGCTAGTTTGTGTAACCAAGGAGGTTAGAACCTCCTTGCTATAAGGAGGTTGTAGTTGGTGTAACATTGCGTAGTGCTACAACTTGTGTTAAAAGTGGGGAGCTACGGCTTCATTTTGTTATGAAATAAAATGTCATCTACTATATATAGGTATCTACTCTCAAAACACATGCTGCAAACTACAGTAATTGAAGCCCTACGAAAATTCTCTTTGAAATGTTTGCCGCGGTTAGCAGTCAGTCATGGCCGAACAATGGGTGTGAAAAACTTGTTTTTGCCCCTTGCAATGCTACCAGATCAGTGACTACTCTGCAAGTGAAAGAAACGGGTTCACGGGCCTTGATAAATTATTCATAAGTCAAACGCCGCTAGAAATCTACTGGATGTCATTCATTGACGAGCCCCCCCCCCCCCCCATTCAAAACAACGTTTTTTTGGCGGCCAGTTCCATATGCCTCTTAAATGTAGGGGTGCTTCTAAAATATTACACTAACCACGAAAACAGCTACTGTAACAGTAAAAATTAAAATATGTACATCATCACGGGCATGCCTGTAGACGACGTATAAAATTACATGCCGATTAAACAAAGGGAACTGTGGGTTTTAGCTGCGAACACGAAAAACCGACTGACCAGCCTGAGCCAAATGATGTTAACCTTTATGACTGACGAATTATGAATGGCCAGCAATGCTTAACGTGTTAACGGTGAATTGACTTATCATTAAAGAAGGTTTTGGGAAAGAGCTCATTGCATTGTTCCATTGTATTCATGGGGTTTCCAGAAAAAAAAATAGTGTGCGAACACAGACTCATTTTGCTTGTAGCAGTGCAGGTATGAAAAAAAGAAAAGTATGTATATGGACCTGCATCATGATTATAATTCATCGAGATCATATTTTATTTAATATTTAATTTAGTGTTATTCAAATAACCAGTTTCAGACAATCAACACCACATGCATCATTCATAAAAACTCAAACAATCTCAGGTTGTTTGTCACACGACATTACAGATCAGCTACCGAGGGACGCACCCAACAAGAAAGAGAACAATTGGTGCCTATAAGGTGTTCTTCACGAGTTCCTCCCAGAAAGTGCCAACTGAAGCCATTCTGACTGATCATATTCTACAGGGGTGACTAAATTTAATGTGCTCAAGCTTAACGTCCCATCCTAGAGGAAGTCCCAAACTGAAGCTAAGTAGTGAAATTTTCACCTGTTGTCTTGAAGTTCCCAGTTCACAACATCAGGACCTGTCAACCACCCTACCACCGATGCCATAGTCATAGGAGTTAATTTTGTAGCACATAACATGAATGAAAAAGTTTGAATAGTAGATTCCATTTAAGCCCTGAGGAAGTTAGCTGAGGGGTCACCCAGGTAAATGCCACATACATGTAGGTTGTGCACTGAGAACCTCATTTTTCTCATTCTATATACAGAGTGTTAAAAAGTTGTACCTTCTACTATCATGAAAATTCATCTGTGTTCAAGTTGGTAATTACATGTCTAAAGTTCAAACTTTTGATTTAACACAAGGAATTGTTCTCACCTAGAGCTTTTGACCAGTTACTCTTGATCTTCCTCAATAGACTGACCCAGTGAGACTTGGTCAGTTGGTCTATTGAAGAAGACCAGCTCTAAGTCGAAAGCTCTAGGTGAGAACAATTCCTTGTGTTAAATCAAAAGTTTGAACTTAAGACAAGCTGTACCTTCCTTGTCTTCAGCCATGAGGCCCCTCCTCCTGCGACTGATCCTTGCCAGGAGGTGTTGACTGTTGGCCAGCGCCCGCAGACCAACCCTGCGATGGTCCAGATGGTACTCCACACTTCTCTCAGCACCTGTCCAGCCAAACTACATTATTAAAGGCATCCAATACAATTTCAGGGCAGCAAAACAAAAAGTATTCTGGATGAGGAAATCTGTCTAATATTGACATTGACATTGACCTTTCTTAGCACATTTTCATCATCATTTCATACTTGAAGCATCAGAAATAGCCAAAAAAACAAGCTACGTGAGGTGACTTTTTTGGTACCAATAGCTAGACCCAGCCTATGATACAAAAAGAGCAACCGTTACAGTTTTCTGCCAGCAACATCACATTTGCCTCACAAATATCAGCATGCTATGGGATAGGGATGATTCAACATACATTGTACTACAAAGAATGACCAGAAAGTAAAAATCCAGTTTTGCCTCCCTTAAAATTAATTGCATTGGATGCCTTAATCAGCATTCAATAACATTATTTCTTTACACAAGTTGAGACATTTTGACCCAGTTGGTCATTCTCATTAGGTACTCATTTAGTTTTCCAGTAACTCAGTGACTTTTGCACCAGTAGATTTCTTATCAAGAACACAACAGAAAGTAATGCCAACATAATAGTAACTTAATTTATTGCTAAAATTTTTAGCATACTTAAAGTTTGTGACAACCAAAGACAGCTTTACATGCAGCTGTATGTTCTACATGCAACGGGGGGTGCCCTAACATTGAACGTTTTTTCACGCGCGCGAACTTAGAGTGCTCCATTGCTAGTTATCAGAGAGTGGTCTGGTATCAATCAATGAATTTTGAAAACATTCAGACATGTAAAGAACATATTTGGATAAGAAATACATTCAATTTGATACTCTTCAAGAGCCTTTCACACTCCACGTTACAAGAGGAGACGCTGTGAGACGTTTTCGTAAATTTACCTTTATGAATGAGGTACGCTAGACAGTGTGTAATAACTTCGAACGCTTTAATAATTTGTAGTTTTGCTGTCTTCAGAACCTGGTGATGAATTTAAGTAAACAGAAATAAGAACTGAATTTTATGATATTTTAGCTTTCTTTTGATGGTAAAATTGTGATTGTGTGTATGTCTTGTCTCATGAGAGGAGGGTAGTATCGAATGCAATCAGTCCACGTTTCCACTGAAAACCTGGCTTATGCAATCAATGCGTTCCCATGGGAATCATGGGAAATGCTGACGACAGTGGTGTTGATGTTGTTTTTTGGGGTTGGTTTTATACTAAACAAACACTGAGACCCAAGACTTTACTGTTTTGTAAAGCTTTATGTTCTTATAAGTATGTGGCAGTTGTGTGACTGCTTGGTAAAGGGCTTATATTTCTGGGCATGAGCCGCCGCCACGAAGTGACCCTCTGTTCAGCGCCATCATTATTATTGGTGAAATTCTGTTTTTCGACAAAACGATAAACAAGTGTCGATAGGCGACAATCCTAAGTGAAGTTTATATTTTGCAGATTAGGAACAGTATAGTGCACTATTTTGATAGGGTATCATAGTGAGTGCAAACTATAAGTCACAATCCCAACAAATACTCAAAAACAAATATACACAACAACCACCTAATATCTGCTTATAGAACCTCGCCTACCACACAACTACTTATTATATAACCTACCGCCTATTCCACAGGATTATAAAAATAGGAGTGTTTCTGAAATATGCATTTACCTCAATATAAAAACCGCTATGGTAAAAAGAAAAACACATGCACATGCACATATATAAACGGCACACCACATGCCCAATTACATAGAAATACAACGTACAGAACCATGACTTTTAGCTGCAAACCCATTTGAGAACGGCCACCCATACTTTACTACAGGCGACGAAACATCTGGTTCTCATTAAAGAGCGAACCCCACAGCTGCCTGAAGTTTACTCCCCCCTCGCCCCATTCAAACAATGGTTTATCTGCGGCCAGTTCCAAAAAGCCTATTAAATGTAGGGGTGCTTCTAAAACATTATATTAACCACGGAAACACCTACCATGCCGATAAAACAAAGGGAACCGTGAGTTTTAGCTGCGAACGCATAAAACCGACTGACCACAATACTCCTGCAAGAGGTATACCTCCTTCACGGAGTAATAAATATATACAGAACTATACTTTGCATGCAAACAACAGCTGTGTGATTTGAATATGTGTATTTACCTTTTCAATTAACAAAGTCAGTGGCAAGAAACACAGCGTACTTAGGCCACACCAATTTATTTCCTTGGTTAACGGATTCGCTGCTTCCTTTTTTTGCCGAATGAAAATAAAAATAAAAACGTCATAGTTTAGACCCCACAGGCTGGTTACCTTGAACAGGAAATTACCCCCAATGAAATTTGCTGCAGTTGATGCCAATCTCGCTAGAGGCGCTCCTGCACTTAGTCACATGATGTAAAGTAGCCAATCGTGGATCGTGGATTGTTTTAATTTCTGACCAATCAGACGCGATCTTCTGGAAGCCATATTGGATCAGTCATTTGCATGGCGAGTTTTTTTTTGAGAAGGCTGTAACTTTGGATTAGGGCAGGATCTAGGTAAATACATGTAAATTGAATAAATTTTGTCCCCTTTAAAGTTGTTTGTGACTATGAATTTGCTTGTGAGAGTTTACATTGTGTGACTTTGGGTCATGTTTTAGAGTACATATAATTTTATGATGGTGGAAGTAAAACTTGTTTTTCTTGCAAATTTGCTCGTGTACGAAAAAGAATATCAACACCAAAGCACCACAAAGCAAGCTTTATATCTGTGAAGTACTGCTTGTATATTGAGAACACCAAATTACACCAACATGTTTAGTTTTAAGACTAATTGTTTTGGAGAACTTCTCTGTCTGCTCTACTCTGTTACCCAAAGGACATTATATCACGTATAATGCCCTTGGTTACCCACATACAGAATCGGGATGTCATACAGTAAAGATGTGTAACTTGCAAAATGTTACGAATAATTGTGTCAAAATAGATGTAACAGAAGTTGATCATGTAGTAATGGTCCTTCCAGTTCAATAAGTGTTCAATGTGCCCTATACTAGCATTTTGTAACAGCAGTCTGGATTACTTACTACCACCGCAAATTTTTATTTTTTATTTTATTTCGCCCGCCCGCTCCATTATTTTTCTAGAAAAATCCGTTAACCAAGAAAATAAATTGGTGTGGCCTTATGTATAATAAGATCAGTAAAAAATCTGTTTGAACTTAGGGCACGTGCGAAGTCAGGGCACCCCTAAGATAAAAAAGGACATCACTTCTATTGGCTGGTTGTGGCAGGAAACTCTGCATCTCACTGGCATCCTCAGGATCCTGGGACAACTTCCGTGGCCTACGGTGGGAGAACTTCTTCCATGTTCCTTTGGTAAAAGAAAAAAAGGAACAACTTGCTATTTATCAACAATAAAAGGGCGCAGGAGTTTATGCTCCCTGTCAACCATTAGAAAACATTTATAATGAGCTGCATACCTGTCAGCTTCATGTCAATTCTGCATCTTTAACATATGAGATTTTGATATTCATTTTATCTATGAAGATTTACCAGATTTGTGGAAGGATTAACAGGTGACTATCACCTATTCAAGATGTCAAATCTGAGACTAGACTGTAGGGTTAAACCACTCACACTGGGAAGAACCCTGCTCTTTTCAGTAAGTGTGGCGGGGTCTTTAACATGCTCAAGGTGTGGCTCTCCTTAAACAAAGGACCTCTGGCCTTACATCCCATCCAAGAGGACATCCCTCACCGAAGCAAAGTACTCATTTACACCTTAGTGGATGGTGTTCAGTACCAGAGACAGGTGTGTTTATCTGTGTGTGGATGGTTTTCACTACCAGGGACAGGTGTGTTTACCTGTGTGCTGATGGTGTTCAGTACCAGGGACAGGTGTGTTTACCTGTGTGGATGATATTCAGTACAGGTGTGTTTACCTGTGTGGATGGTATTCAGTACAGGTGTGTTTACCTGTGTGCAGATGGTGTTCAGCACCAGGGACAGGTATGTTTACCTGTGTGGGGATGGTGTTCAGCACCAGGGGCAGGTATGTTTATCTGTGTGTGGATGGTTTTCACTACCAGGGACAGGTGTGTTTACCTGTGTGCTGATGGTGTTCAGTACCAGGGACAGGTGTGTTTACCTGTGTGCGGATGGTGTTCAGCACCAGGGACAGGTATGTTTACCTGTGTGGGGCTGGTGTTCAGCACCAGGGGCAGGTATGTTTATCTGTGTGTGGATGGTTTTCACTACCAGGGACAGGTGTGTTTACCTGTGTGCTGATGGTGTTCAGTACCAGGGACAGGTGTGTTTACCTGTGTGCGGATGGTGTTCAGCACCAGGGGCAGGTATGTTTATCTGTGTGTGGATGGTTTTCACTACCAGGGACAGGTGTGTTTATCTGTGTGTGGATGGTCTTCAGTACCCAGGACAGGACCTGGTGTGTTAACCTGTGTGGGGATGCTGTTCAGCACCAGGTACAGGTGTGTTTATCTGTTTGTGAATGGTGTTTAGTACCAGGGACAGGTGTGTTTATCTGTGTGTGGATGGTCTTCAGTACCAAGGACAGGACCTGGTGTGTTAACCTGTGTGGGGATGGTGTTCAGTACCAGGTACAGGTGTGTTTATCTGTTTGTGGATGGTGTTTAGTACCAGGGACAGATGTGTTTACCTATGTGTGGATGCTGTTCAGTGATAGGGACAGGTGTGTTTACCTGTGTATGGATGGTATTCAGTACCAGGGACAGGTGTGTTTACCTATGTGTGGATGCTGTTCAGTAATAGGGACAGGTGTGTTTACCTGTGTATGGATGGTGTTCAGTACCAGGGACAGGTGTGTTTACCTATGTGTGGATGATGTTCAGTAATAAGGACAGGTGTGTTTACCTGTGTTTTTCCAGTACTTACCCAGTCTAATCTTGAGTCCAAAAGTTTTTCTCTTCCCCTTCATATTAGTAGAATGATCGTCTTCACTGATGCTGCCAACACTGGTTATACTCATCTGTCTCTTGTTAGTTACTGATGATGCCTTTAGTGCAGATGCTCCATTATTGTCAAAAGCCTCTAACTCTGAGCCAGAGCTAGAAACGCTTGTGCTGCTGCTCCGCTTTACAAATCGTTTTCGGAAGAAATCCCGTCTGCCATGTCCCTTGCGTGCCTTGTCCAATCCAGAAGCACCTTTTCCTATCCCAAGGTCCTTTGCTCCAATAACACCAGAGCTGGAGAGAATGGCTTCAGTAAGTTTAAGACAGCTTCTTTGAACAGAGTAACATACAAAAAGAAGAGTGCTTAAGGGTAATCTCCATAAAAACACTTCTCTAATTTCCTTTAGTTTCTCTAATTTAACATATTCAGGACACTTACAGGTGAAAACGCTACACCTGAAAAAACATACTTTTCCAGCAAAAACTTCAACGACTGCCAACAGATGATATACAACTTTCTAATACATAAAGTATTTCAAATTAGCAACTTCCTTTAATTGCAGTTTACTAAAAATGCCTTTAATTGCAGTTTACTAAAAATGTCAAGATTTTTTAAAACTAAGATTGTAAATCATAATAATCATCATAGTTAGTTATTGGTAGCTACTACATGTACATACATGTTATTACAAAACAACACAAAATTCCAGTAATCCTTTTTAGATTTCAGTTAAGTGTACTGATGGTGTATAGAAAAAGTCCTATTTTTGTCTTGAATCATCTTTACACAAATTTGTTCACATGGAGATAGGCACAGATTTAAACTTATGATACTTTGATGTAATATCCTTCTCCCACGGCAGAGCTGGGCCTCCCATGGCAATACTAAAGCCTTGGGAGGGAGCTCTGCCAATCTTTTTGGGGGCATGGCCTCTAATGAGCTGTCAGCCAATCAAAGAAATCGCTTTGAGTTGGGCGAAGTTAAAGTGATTTCTCTAATTAGCTGACAGCTCATTAGAGGCCACGCCCCAAAAAGGATCAAGCACCAGGTGGTTCGGTAGAGCTTCCTCCCAAGGCTATTAAGTATTGCCACGGGAGGAGCTCTGCTGTGGGAGAATGATGCAGGAATATTTGTATAGAATCACAATGTAGCTAGCTAGCTTAGCTGTGACATACAGTCTGGTATGACATACATGTACCTGGCAGACTGACTTGGGACAGATGCCGGTTTCCTGACTGTGGCATCTACCAGCCCACTGAGCAGGATCCTCCTGAAGGTGCTGCCGTGAAACTCCTTCAGGTACGTCATCAGTTGTTGAACATCAAAGAACAGGCTGCAGTTCTACAGATTTGCATATTAACAGACAGTCGAGTTTTGAAAAACTTTTCAACAAAATATTGTCTGGCAGAGCAAAATGACCCAGATTGTTGTTACATTTGCAAAGCAAAATATTCAGTACAATAATGTTACAATCCACCAATTCAGCTTGGAAGAAAAATCTGTGTTGAACTCTGTGATAAATTCCAAATTAGACATTTTCCATTACTGGCAATACTCAAAGGGCAGATGTATTTCTACATTATAATATTTTCTACATTACAAATATTTTCGGTCTAAAAATAGTACCATTTTTCCGGCTAGCCCATTTAAAAAGCTAATTGACTAGCTGGCTCTGTGTCTCTGACAGAACTGTAATTTGACTACCTTATCAATCAAGGAGTCTTGAAAAACATGTGGACATCATTTACAAGTATGTGTTTTGTATGTGTACATGTACATGTTAGTAATACAGTACTTACCATTGCACCAGGCTTATGATTCAGGTCAGTCTCAGCTTTCAAGATTTGTTTCATCAGAGTTTTGAAGCACCATGCAATGATTATACCTTCCATATCTTCTCGAGCACTAGTCCAGGATAAACTCTTCTGTCCATAGTAACTCCCTCTTCTCTCTGGTACAGAGAACAAGACAGACTAGAAAGGTAACATTTGCAAAGCAACATAATGCTTATAATGTTTACCTTCACATGGTCTAGCCTAACATACTGCTCCTACATGTATGTTTATTCTTCCTGATATATATTCATTTATATTCAATTTATATGGTGACCAAACTCCTTCAACTCCGTGCTCACTGTGGCCAATTGCTACATAATGTAACCCACCACCACAGGGTGTCTGCTAAAGCACCAGTTACCATGAAGCCAGCCGTCTGGACCAGGTCACTGGCCTACGTGTTTAGACTGAGAAGAAGAAGAAAATGAGCAAAAACAGTATGTTTTCCTTGGGCAAAGGTAAATATATATATATATATATATATATATATATATATATGTATATGTATATATGATATGATGAATGTGATGAAAGAGGTCCAAATTGAAAGGAAAGGCAGCTCCTTTATTTGTTTCTCTCTTTTGACTAATGCCTTGACTACTTTCTACTGTTTTCACTTGTTTCCACTGCCTGAAAAGCTGCATTCAAAGACGATGACGTCAAATACATTGTACTTTCAATTCCAGGTTGGAACAGACTGACATCGTCATTAAAGGTGTCGTCTGCTGGAACAAAGAGGGTTTTTTTGCGACATAGTCATGTGGAACTTAACGGTCGTTTTGTCAAGATTATTTTGTGCTTAGTCAAGTTTATATCTTTAGCACTGGCTCTTTAACCCAAGAAAGGAACATCAGCTTCTTTATAAAGGTAAGCAGCAGCAAGATAATTTTAAGGAGTATTCTCCTTGTGGAAAACTGTTACGCTGCCACAAAAATGCAATGGCAGTATGGGTGGTCCTTTAAAGTTGCAATATTTTATATCAACAGGACTGGAGAAGAAATAAGACATGTATAGCATCAATGACAAAGTCAAAGGTAATCAATGCTATCGGTATGTAACAGAAAGAAATGATGTTTTATTCTTTTGCCACATTGGTGTCCATATAACTCTTGCCGAATGCATCAGATTTCCTTTTGGTAAACTAGCGTTATAGGGAGACTGTCAAATGTATTTAGTACTATCACATACATGTAGGATAGTTCTTAGTAGATTAATAAAATGCAAAACATTGTACAAACATCATAAGCTGAGTGAAAACTGCTTTGGATGTGAATATTAATTAGTTGATAAAAAGAAGGCAAAATACAAAATTCCATCCACAACTTCTTGAGTTATCGAGGTATAAGAAGTCTAAGATTAATTCTCAAGGGCAGGCATTCATGAAATATGTTGATGAAGATTATATAAAGGCATCCAGGTAATAAGATACGCCAAAAATAGTCACCCACCAGCCTACGCCTAAAACCCTCCATCAGAGGCTTCAATGCCAACAAGATCATTTTCAACGCTGAAAGGAAACTACTGAACAAAAGGGTAGACAGATAAACTACAAATTGGATGGTCTTAACACAAGAAAATCTAACCTTGAGAAACTGCTATACTAACTGAGGGAGCCTCTGTAAAAATGAAAGCGTCCCAGACACTCAGGACGCCATCCCTGACCGTCCTGAACCCATCCCAGGCCGTCGGCCCGTCCCAACACAATTTAGGCCGTCCAAAAACTGACGTCTCGGATGGCCCAGAAGTATTAGTATTAGTAGTGTTAATAGTATCCTACCGGGTATAAAGGGACTGGAGGGTGTACTACTGCAAAACCCTAGCCAGGAATGGAGGAAGTCCACAGTGGTTGCCAAAGGCTGGCTGGATATCCATTTCTGTAGATGTGTTGTACAGGCAGTCTTGTTTCCCTGAAATAACCTGGAAACCACAATTCACATCTCACTGAATAGTCTTCCCACAATAAACTAAACACCAAACTTTAATTATGATTGTAATCA
>CM023831.1:17549423-17594641 GCA_013266295.2 Branchiostoma floridae x Branchiostoma japonicum
GTCATTTCTCAGCCAAATGACCTGAAATTTGGTATGAAGGTATAGTGGGCCACTACCCTTAGGCATTTGTTTCATTTTTTTTGTTACAGGCTTTTAGAATTGTTTTATTTGTTTTTTTGGGATTCTCCCATAAAATCTGTACATTTGTGGCCCTGGAGACCTGGTATTACACCCAAATTATCTGAAATGTGGTATGGATATGCTATTACCAACGACAAGCCATTATATACTTTGGCATACACCCCATTAAAATTGTATAATTTGGGATTTTTTGACTGTTTTCAGGTCCAAAGCTCTAGATAGTGATGTGTGATATGGAATGCTGAGCATTAGAGCCAATAGGCATGCAGCTTTCAAAAGGGTGGCTGGTTGTGACTGATTGGCTGGAGGGTTAATTAGTTAGTCTGCTTGGACATACATGTAGGCCTCATTCAGACGGAACCACTGAAAGTGCATTGGATGTGGTTTGCACCCAATCAGGATTCATGTGGCCCCATCTGAACGCTCCAAATTGCATTGAAAGATCCCAAACCACATCGGCAGGTAGTTTTGAACTGCCTTAACTGGATCGCGATTTGCGTCTGAACACGATGCAATTTCACTGGTTTACTTTACATATTGACCCTTGTTGATTACGGGGTGATATTTCTTTATTTATATGCAATACAAAAAGGTACGTGACCATAACTCAAAGAGCGGTAATGACCGAATAAAGTGTCCAATCTAGGGAGAGCTAGAAGGCTATTTAAATCCGTTGATTAGGCACTGATTGCAACTACATACATCTGTATATGTTCATCATCGCATAAGGAATATACCTGTCATAATTGAATAAAATTCACAACTAAGATACATGTAGAAGCTTAAAAATTTAAAAACAAAAACGTCCACTGCAGTTCCAAACAAGCTGTTAGAAGTCCCAAACTCACAAAATTTGCTCCCATCCCCAACAGCTTTCCACAACTCAAAAATCATTGACCTAACACTTGTGTAAAATTTTACCTCAAATCTAAACGTTACGCTGCAATACCTAAAACAGCTGCTAGAGGCCCATTATCTCAACTTTCATTTTCACTGCCACTAACTATCCACTAACTAGAGCTCAGAGACCCCATGTCTTCGTCAGACATTATTGTTTCTGTAATATGATTGTTTGTATGTTTATATATTTTAGAAGTGAATAACATCCATAAAGCGACCTCTTCTTTCTGTTACCTCCACGATCCTGAAATATACATAAATACATACATATAACAGACAGTCCAGCCTTTCTATTAACATAGACAATAACTACAGACAACGAACAGAACACAAATCATAAACTGAATCGTCCAATCACGTCAAAAAAAGTTCAACATCATACATCATCTGATAGGGCTTAACGGCAGGACGGTTGGTAACGCTTTGCGGTAAATTGACTCGCATTTTGTTTCCAACTCCACTACATATAGTATCTATGTTGGCGAGAACGACTGATCGCTAACAACATGATTAACAAGTTCACACTAGTGTTCCCCGCCCGGCCTGATCCCCGAGTGCGTGTACGGAAACATGCAGCCCCGATAAATTTGGATACTTTTTACCCTTCCATAACGCCGCTTATCCTACATTTTGAAACAAAAGTGATGCCGGCCACATCACGTTTCACTACTACCTCTGTGAAAAATGAAGGAGTCCCAGACGGTGAAACGCCGTTTGTGACGATCGTCCAAAGCGTCTCAGATTATTGAGACGCCCTGGACGATTGCGATGGTAGACGGCTTTGGACGGCTTTGGGCGGGCCATTTAAAACGTCCAAGACGATCTGGGCGGCATTAGAATGCTTAGACGCGTCTAAATTGGCACCTTTGACGCGTCCAGACAACCGTCTGGGCCGTCCGAGACGACGTCTGGAAGCGGGCTCCCAGACGCTAGAGACGGCGCTCCGGGGCGTCTTTTTGGACGGCATTTTAGACGGGCCTGGACGGCATTTTAGACGGGCTTTTAGCAGCGTTTCGGACAGCGTTCGGTTGCGGTTGGATGCCACTGGGCCACATGGGATGGGCTCGGACGCCGTTTTAGACGCCTTAAAAATATGGGGGTTCCTGTAGTGGTGTTCGATCACGGTATTAATATCTTCACGCTGCAGAATCACACGGAAATCGTACGATTTTCTTCGGATTTCCTCTACAAAGTGTGGCGTAACAAATAGTTAAACAGTGACGAGCTTTTTTGGCAAAATTGGGAGGCGCCGCTGAAAATTCACCGCCATGTGAGCGCACACAAACACAACAGGCCGGAGAGCAAAACATTTAAAAAAATCAATATTGTATAAGTGCACGTTTTAACGTATCATCATTCTTTATTAAAACATTAGATATTTTACAGTTGCATTTTACGATGTACTCGTTCTTTTTTAACAATTTAATATGAAAACAACATTGACCGTTGCGTTTGGAGATGGTAGCATCGCAGCTCACAGTGACGTCGTGTTTACTCATCCAGCATGCACGGAGTGTCGGAACTTATGCCGCTGGATTTTGTGTTAGATTTACCATAACGACTGTACATTTATACGGCATCATCATTCTTTATTAAAACCTCAGGTATTGTATACATTTATTCTACACATTGTTTTTGTGCGCCTTTATATTTTGCGGCGATAAAACATCGATCAATTTGCCTCCACGTGTGTGGTCGAATACGTGGGGAGGGTACTGCTCGTTTGAAATATCCTCGGAATAATTGCTTGTTCCTCTGTAACAATTGTAGCACTTTATGTTCGTTTGTATTACTTCTGATAACACAAAATTCTTGTTCACTTACCGAGTCTCCTGAAAACTGCTGTGACAGAACTCAGCCTCGATACACTCTGAATCTGCCGATGATGTAGTGTCACATCCTTGAAACACCTCGTTTCACGTGTTTAAGTCGGTCGCTGGTTTAAACCCAATCTCTGACAGTGTCGTCGGAAGATACAACTGCTTGTAGAAGTGAATTCTACCCCCCAAAAGTGCGCACAATTTAACAAAGAGGCAAAAAAGCGGACATCGACTGAACAGTGTCTCTTACTTACAAAAATGTACGGGACCCAGTAACGGTCGGCGCGTTTAATTTAAATCTTGCGCATGTGCATTAGAAGCCTAAACCACGTGGAAAACGTCGTAAATAAATTAATTCTGACGCCTGTCGCCACATCGGACGTGTAAGGACGTCTGGGGAGAGACGGGAGGCGTGGCCCCTTTTTCGTCCGGCCGTCCAGAGTTACGAGTTTGCAGACCGCCAACTGTGTTGGGACGCTGTTGATGGCAGTTTAGACGGACGGACGGACAGGGACGCGTCTGACGGGCAGAGACGGCGTCCAAGACGCCGTTCCCCCTCTGGGACGCTTTCATTTTTCACAGAGGTAGTACTAGTACGCAAAACATACTACTGGAAAACCCAACTCATGTATATACGAAAAGGGAAAGAATTAACCACATACCGTATAGTTGAGGTCTCGACACCGAGAAATCCAACGAAACTCCACCTTCCAAAAATTCTGTGGAGAACTGTAACCTCATCCAACACACAACACTTATATATAGCACAAATATCCTATGCAAACAAGGCTGACTACTTATCACCAACCAATAGAAATTAAAAGGGACAGAAAACTGAATACCAAATAGTATAGATATAAAATGGACAGCTGACAGCAGTTCATCTGTCCTATCATGTCAGCTGTTCTGCTTGTACGGCCCCAATACACCTAACCCATGAATAGCCGTATCACAAATATGAAAAAAATTACAATCACATACTACATACTAGAACTAAAACATATATATCAGACAAATTTGATCTCAAAACCAACTTTCCTGTCAACATACTAGCTGTCAAACAACTTGAATAGTTACATGACACCAGAACAACTGTGTATGGTGAAAACCCCTGACCCTGATAAGATCGTTGACCTACATAAAAGACTAATCTAGCACAACCATACTACAGCTGTCCCACCCAGATAATGGTCAAAAGGTCGTTGACCTACATATAGGACAACAACGCAACCAAAAAAAATATATATATATAACTTATTTTCCACATTCCTATAAACCATTAAAGTTCAAACTTACACCACTACATCTATATTTCTAAACCTATACACCATACAAAAATCTAGACAACTGCCCAATCAGCACCTCAACTACGAACAAACAAAGAAACAGACACAAAAGGTCTATTACGGGGACATATCAACACCCACGACTCTCATCTTCGAACTTAATCTTGGTGATCACCACAGTAACATGCCAACCAAAATTCATTAACTTCCATCCATAAATACACAAGTTATCCTGCTAACAACAAAAAAAGGAAAACGCCCCCTGCAGTGACAACCGAACCCCCCACGAAGCCCGTTTGCTCTCGACAATAGTAACCTCCCTACCAAAAATCATGACCATCTATTTAAATATACGCGACTTATTTTGTTAACAAGCAACAAACACAAAAGGTTCACTAACGTGACGTACAGACCCCCCACAAAGTCCAAACTTGCACTTGACTTCGGCCTTAATAACGGTAATCTGCCTGCCAAATATCATGGACTTCGAATCATGCCTTCCAGAGTTATATCCCTAAATCCGCTGTCACCCACAATACGGCCAACCATTTCCATAGTTCTTCTGACGAAGACAAATATCATTAACAACCATCCGCGTGTATGTTGCGTACAAACAAAAACAAAAAATTCATGACTCCCTGCAGCAGCGTAGAAACATGAACGGAAAACCATTTTCGACCTTGAACTTTGTTTTTATAACCGCTACACACCTACTAAATTTCATGAGGATACATTCACAAACTTTCGAGTTATCCTCCATACGTCCAATCGACAAATGCACAAAAACAATTAAAAAAAGCCAGATGCACCATTTTTAAAGTTGAGCTACATTTTAACAACAGCCACCCACATGCCAAAAATGAAAAAAATCCGTCCACCAATAATCGAGTTATGACACGCCACAGCTGCTCCACCAAAATCTACCAGTCCCATACCTTTCTGACGAAAGCAATAAACGGGGCCATGGTATATTGGAACAGTCTGCATGTTTGTGCATGGGGGAGAGGAGCTCCATGCCCAAATATGGGCATGCAGGCAGCCCTGATTGCAGATGTGGTTGCTGACTAGCTGTTCACTTAATGACTTTATCTGCTTAAAGACCACCTGGGCATACTTATAATAGGAACAATTACCTTGTTTTTTTTACAAGTATTGGCCAGGAAAAAGGACTGTTTTAGGTTGTAAATCGGTGGAAACATGTCACATAATCTACATATTATATACCTTTCTATTTTTTAACCAAATTTATAGCCGCGCAGATACATGTAGCGGTGTGGTAGGTAAGGTCATTGATCTTTTGTTGACATTGTTCCACACAGTAACTACATGTTGTACATATTATAAGGAATTCAACTAGTTTTAAATTCAATTTTGAACAAGGGTGATCAGAAAAATATTTTATTTTGTTCTTATGCTGCCTGGTACAAAGCAGACACAGGGTGGCGTGGATCCTGTCAAAAGTACGAAAATTTGTACTAATCCTTGAATGCACCGTATGGCGATTTGAGCAACACATGCCCAAAGAAATCCTGTTACAGGGTTCACGGGTTTGATCCCTGTGTGTGGAAACGATTGTTTTTCAGTCTTTTTATAGCTTTATCTTTTTTATTCAATACTTAGTTATTATTGATATGTCAAAAAAGTCAAATTCCTGCTCTAGCATTGGATTGGAATGTGGGGCGTAAATGTTTTGTTTTTTAATTTTGAAATTCAACAGTTTGCAATCATCGCAGTGAACAGAAAGCGCGAAATGGAACGAAATGGAACAAAAAGGAACAAAAAGGAACAAAATGGAACAACAAGGAACATAATGGAACGACACTCCATGTTGTTAAAAGGCCTTACTTTCTTTTCGTGTTCTTCTAGCTCTGATTGGCAAAATCAAACCGCCAATATAGAAGGTTAATATGTACAATGTAATTCTTGTGTTCTTGTGTCAATATGTAATTCTCCTGGTTTAGTTAAGCATTAGCATCATTTCATGTTTTGGGGGGGACCCCAGAAAGTGCGAAATGGAACGAAATGGAACGAAATGGAACGAAATGGAACGAAATGGAACGAAATGGAACGAAATGGAACGAAATGGAACGAAATGAAACGAAATGGAACGAAATGTGTATGAAGGAAAGCCGTTAAGCCATTCGTACGTTGGAACGGCGACGTCTAAATAGTGTCCGCTCGACGTCCAAACGGCAACGTTAAGATTGATGGTATTCTTAGAACCGCAACGACGTTATAAGATCGATCAGGGTACGCTAAGAATAAACTGACCGCAACGTAACAGGTACGTTAACAGTGAGTTTTGAGTTGTGCAAAGTGTGCGGACGTGTTTCTTGTGTCTGTCTGTCCTAGCGATATGCCAACGGGGAGGAATCACCAGCCGCGTCCCTTACATGTAAACACAATGAAATGAAATACATTGTTTGTAGATAGGAAAATATAAGGAACGGCGGAACGGAACTGTTTAAAATTTTAAATACAGAATGAGTGGTGAATAAATAATATGATGTGTTTATTTCTTGAACCTATTCAATGCTATTAGATACAGCATAACTTATTTTTGCTGTGTGTGTGTGTGGCTAATTTCTTACTGAAAATGTGGGCACGGCGTGCAAAACCTGCGTTGGACGATATGCTATGCTAATCCGACGCGAATTGCACGAAAGCAGTGTTGGTTGGGGCGGAGCTAAATTCTTTCCACGCATGCAAATGTCCGCCATTGTTACGTAACAATCGACAGTTTTTCTACCTCCATGATATCTAGCTGCAGCAGGTGCATTTCTCCGGAACAAAGATTTTTATACAATCGTTGGGTGGGACCTGTGCACAACTGTGACCGCCATGCATCAGAACGTGATGCCCGCGGATGACTGATTAGCGAGACCCCCGTCGGAGAATGGTCCAAATAACGATATGCTAATGAACCTTAGCCCTGCGTCACGAGTGTGATATCATAGTGTCCTCACTTCCATACATGCTTTGCGGCGGGGAATGGTCCGTATCGCGGCAAAATTTCTACTACCTCTGCACGAGAGATTGTGTAAATATTGCCCAATAAATGCAGTAAAAATGAAATACATTTCATTAGCCAGTGTACTCACGATGAGACCGACAGAAACAGATAATTTTAAACAGTTAACACCATCCTTCAATCATTTAGAAGATCATGAAGACTGCGTTTGTTTATACTACAACAAAACCCACTCATTATGTTTTTGCATGATTTTGCAAATTAAGATATTTATATAGCACACAGACTACATGGTGTTGGATCAGTGTTTGATATATTTTACTCGCCAAGTAATGTTTTGGAAAGAAATGGGATTCTTTACTCATTGTGCTTGGCATGAGACGTCTTTATTTGAGTAAATTCCTCATGTTCGCACCTTCCTTCCACCAAACCGTGAAATACATGTCTAGCTCGTTCACACCTTCTCTTTGTTTCGTTGTGAACGAGGAAGCTGTATTGTCTCCAGAGGGCCCAGCTTGAAAGTCTCTATCTGTTTTTGAATCGAGTAACACTCGTGACGCAGATTCATTAACATATCGTTAAAGGGCGGGTCCATTCTCCGACAGGGGTCCGGAGTTCATTGGTTGTATAAAAAGTCTTTGTTGGGGAGAAATACACATGCTAAATACAACTCATACTATATATATATATATATATATACATATATATATATACTAAAACGTCATGTAAACAGGAAAGTCGGAGTTTGATTAAACCCGTCTGTAGCGCGCCAGGTCAGACTAAAAAAGTCCCTGTAAACACGTAATCACTGCCAGCCGTCAGTAACAATGGCGGATCATTTGCATGCGGGGGGAAGAATGTAGCTCCGCCCCAACCAACACGGCCGCTTGTAACCGAGTGTAGGAGGTCTCATTTTTACTTCCTTGCTATAATACACAGTAACACGTTCGCACACTTTGCACAACTCAAAACTCACTGTTAACGTACCTGTTACGTTGCGGTCAGTTTATTCTTAACGTACCCTGATCGATCTTATAACGTTGCGGTCAGTTTATTCTTAACGTACCCTGATCGATCTTATAACGTCGTTGCGGTTCTAAGAATACCATCAATCTTAACGTTGCCGTTTGGACGTCGAGCGGACACTATTTAAACGTCGCCGTTCCAACGTACGAACGGCTTAAACGGCTTTCCTTCATACACATTTCGTTCCATTTCGTTCCATTTCGTTCCATTTCGTTCCATTTCGTTCCATTTCGTTCCATTTCGTTCCATTTCGTTCCATTTCGTTCCATTTCGTTCCATTTCGCACTTTCTGTACAGCGGTTTTGGGGTGGTGGGACTTCGGCACGCTGTTATGTCAACTTGTATTATATGTTAATTGTATTTTTGTCTTGTGGACCTGTTAATATAAGTTTTAAACTTCAGTGCAGCGCCACAATGTCCTTGCATTGTCTTGTGTTGTGTTGAATTTTAAAAAATGGAACGAAATGGAACGAAATATGTAGGTAGGAAAGGTGTTAAGCCATTCGGACGTTCGAATGGCAACATTATTGTCCATTCGACGTCGGAACAGCAAGTTAAGATTGAAGATATTCTTATAGTACGTCAATAATGAAGTGAGTTTTGAGTTGAGTAGTCAAAGTGTGCGAACGTGTTTCTTTGTGGTCTCCGTCTGTCTCCCCTCTTAGCTTTCTTAAAAGTCTCTCGCGTAGCAGTATGTCCACGGGGAGGAATTTAATCACCAGCCCCCTCCCTTACATGTAAACACAATGAAATGAAATAGATAGCGTTCAGATCCGAGCGGGGGACACGGACCCGCCATTTTCTCCTTCTTCCCTCCGTCCGTTCCCAAGCTTAACTGTACAAATACCTTATGTTCGCACCTTCATTCCACCAAACCGTAAAATATATTTCTAGCTTGTTCACACCTTCTCTTTGTTTCATTATGAACAAGGAAGCAGAAATGTCTCCAGAGTTAAAAGTCAATGTCCGTGTTTGAATTGAGTGCCAAATGTGACACACTCCTGATGCAGCGCTGAGGTTCATTAGCATATCACTAACGGTAGAGCCTATTCTGCGACAGGGGTCCGGGGCCCAACAATTGGTTGTATAAAAATCATTGTTGCGGAGATATGTACATGCTACGTACATATAGAATACAACACAGTGTATTCCGTATCGCCCAACGGCTCGCGGGAAGGCCGGGACCGAGGGTGATGCGGAATACACCGTGTTGTATTCTATTTATGTCATACCCAACCAAGAAAACACACCTTTCAATGACAAATGAGCGAAAATTTGGTGTCCCTAAACAAAAAAAAATGCAACAACATCAGTTCCAAAGTCCGAATCCTGTATTCGAATTTTCGAAAGCGGCTCACGCGGTTAGGGCAATACGCGTTCGACTCGTTCTATGGAAGCCCAGTCGTAAGTCCGGTCGTACCGTAAAGTGCGACCAGGTCGGGAACACTGTATCGCCGCCCGGGTATGATATAAAACTAGAGATGGACTGAAACTGCATGACGTCGTAAATAACAAGAAAGTCGGCGTCTGATTCAACCCGTCAGTAGCGCGCCAAGAGTTCCGACTAGAAAAGTCCCTGAAAACACGTAATCACTGGCAGCTGTTGATAACAATGGCAGATCATTTGCATGCGGGAGGAAGAATTTAGCCCCGCCCCCGCCTACACAGCAAAAATGCTGTATAAAATAACACTTGCCTCATGCACGGGTATGCCTAAATACCTCAACCGCCCTCAACCCCCCTCAACCGCCCTCAACCCCCCACTTCCTGGGCTAATATGCAGTGTACATGTGCTAAGAACCCTTGTTTACACTCTGTATACATTGTCTGTACGATTATAAATAAAAATCACATAGTAACGTCTAAGTATTTGCGAGTTTTTTCAAGTTATAACTTTTAATATATCATAAGTGGAGTTACCGTCTTTAGGGAGTGATACACCCCGTAAAATATCCGCCCTAAAGTATTGAGCGCTAAAATCCACCACCAGAAACATGATGTTTAAAGAGGTTTCCCTCTATATCTACTGAGTTTCCGTGCTGCACAAGCTTTTTTACTTTCCTTATTTTGACTTGAAACTTACGGCACGTCATGCGTTCTGGCGGCTCGACGAAAACAATCAAGATGGCGGACCCTGTTCCTCGGGCGCACGGCGCACCGTAAAAAAACTGGTAAAACGCCAGAGTTACAGTGATTTTCCTATTTATAATTGCATAGGCCATGTATCCAGAGCGTTAAAAAGCGTTCTTAGCACATGTTCACTGCATAATAGCCCAGGAAGTGGGGGGTTGAGGGCGGTTGAGGGGGGTTGAGGGCGGTTGAGGTATTTAGGCATACCGCCTCATGCACTCTTGGTGAATTCCGAAAATGCAATGTTACTTCAGATCTTTCATCTATTCCTTACCTCCATACTCAGTTCTGTTTCCTTGTCATGATTTCGTGCAATTCGCAGCAGTTTATTAGCGTAACATATCGTCCAACGTTGGTAAACAGTGGCAGATCTTTCGCACGCGGCGCCTGCATTTTTGGGAAGCAATCAGCCACACAAACACAGCAAAAATTTGTATCTGATAGTATTGAATAGGTTCAAGAAATAAAACGTCATATTATTTATTTACCACTCACTTCAGTTTGGTTCCTTATATTTCGCTATCTTTTTGCGGGGGCGTGCCCCGGCTTTGTGCCCACTTTAATGTTCAATCAATGTTCAGTGTTTCAATGTTCAGTGTTTGGTAGGTTCGCTGGTTTAAATCGTTTCAGAAGCCATTTATACTGAGTGCTATGCCATAGTTTAGTCTTTGTGGTTTTCGATAAATACAGCACTTCAATAAGATGACTGCAATAAATTCCCATTCACATTGTCATATACATACGAGTAGCGCAGTGCATTAAGAGTCATTGCACGAGAAAACCAGGCAGAGGTCGGAACATGGGGGTCGGCCAAATCGGCTCATACTTTGTATGTATAATAGATATGTGGAACTATGAACAGCCATATGATTAAAACCCTCCAGGTATTTTTTATTATGGACTTCTGGGACCCCCCTTGGAGACCCTCGAAAATCAAACAATTTATGGCTGAAAATTACTGATATTGCGATGGCTACCCTGATAGTTCTAATGAAGATATGAACATAACTTTTATATTTCTATATAGCATAGATGTTCTAGTTTTACCGAACAAAAGTTGAAGATGAAGTAGTGATATTAAGAGGGTGCACTAGGGGGTTATCAGAACCATTGAAATCATAATTTTAATCTCTCTAAATTTTAGTCATTTTCAAGGGGCATTATCTCACACTCACAGTGGCTTTGGTGAATGGTTTTACTGTTGCTGGAGAGAGGAACATCTACTGATTCAAAAACAATTATCATTGACGTGGGACACACATAACGCGGGCCGTGAATGGGGGGTCTTTATGGGGATTTTTCGAGTTTTGGACGATGATAAATCAGGTAATGACGTATCTCTGCGGGGTAAGTTATGGCTGTTTTTTGTGTATATGTGAAGGAACCATGCAAAAGTGTCATACAATACTAAAAATAATCAGAAATATTAATTTGGGTCTCTACATGGGGGATATGAGGATACTTAAAATAGAATTAAGCTGGTTTTACACATTTTATTGTTGTTCTGCAAGATGTCAATTAGTACGTCCCTTGCAGAATTATTGTATGAATTGACTATGTGGTACATAATGAAAAAAAGGCTCTGCATGGGGGTTATCAGGACTTCACATGTGATAAAACTTAATTCACAAACCAAATGGGTGTTTCACTACACGTATTTCAGTTGGACAATCAAGAAACAAGACCATAATAAAGGTCAAGAATATGAGGTAATTTCAGCTATTGAGAAATACATTAAAGTACTTATTATACTAGCCTCAAAACTAAGTAAGTTTAGCAGGATTCCCGAAAAAGGGGAGCTTTCTCCAACCACCGGTGGCTTTCGTGAACGATTTACTGGATAGAAGAATATGTATACTTAGTTTATACAATTTGGAATTAGACATCATGTGGTAAGTTTCAAACATATAATTCTCACTCAGACTGTTCAGGATCTCTCTACAAAACAATAAAAGAAACGAGCTTTGTAGGGGCCTTAAGTCCACGTATATGCACCAGGAAACAATGATCTCCAGTAGATGTATGTAGGAGGCTTTTCTCGACATTGGACCCGTATAGGCAAATTGTTTATTGCTTTTTCTTTAAAAGAACTCCATTTAGTAGTGACAGTACACGCACACACACTGTATCCCATGTGACCTGCCTCCTCCAGAGACTCAATATCCTCCTTTTAGATTCAGATCATCGGCTTGGGCTTTATTGTGGTCTCCGAGCAGCTGGCATTGCAGAACATATTCTCTTGTCTATAGCTGCTCCTATGTTGAGAAAGCTTCCTACATGCATCTACTAGAGACCACTGTGTGATGCATGCGAATGCAAGGCGAAGACATGCTATTTCAGTTTTACTTAGCAATTATGTGTGGCTTTGATACTTGAATGCGGTATAACTTAAGGAAATATGTACTTTCTGCATCTCTACTTATCATACCTATAGAGCTTACAGCTCATCCTGTAGCTGCTATCTGCATGAATGCCAAGCTTTTCTTAAATCAGACGGTTTAGTTTCTAGATTCTCAATTTGATCCATGTAAGTAATTCTGAAGGTACTCAGCGCTTACAGGTATGTAGACATGCATTTTCTGTATTGCAAAGCTACTCCCTTGATTACCGGACATACTGTACATCTTTATTGTTTTAGATTGCATAATTATCAAAGTATGTGATGATTCAGGAATGAATCTGGGTAAATTTAAGAAATGTCATCTTCCATGATTAGCATAATAACAATTTGAAAGTATAGTCAGTGACACAAAATACTTAAGGCCCTTACAAAGCTCATTTTATTAACATTGTTATGTACAGCAAACCTGAATCAATATGGTATGAATGAGAATTCTATTTGGTTAAACTAAGTGATATCACTTTACTGAGTAGATGTTCTCTAGTTAGTAAATTGTTCATGGAAGGTGACAGGTGGTGACTGAAAAGCTTCTCGTGTATGAGTAGATTTCGCTGGCCCCTCCGGACTGCATGTAAAAAGGCATCCAATGCAATTTCAGGGCGGCAAAACTGGATTTTCAAAGTCAATTTTCTGGTCATTCTTTTAATGTAGTAAGTTGAATCAATCCTATGCCATAGCATACTGATATCTTTGAGACAAAAATGCGATGTCGCTGACGGAGAATTAATGGTTGCTTGTTTCGTATCGTAGGCTGGTTCTACCTATTTGTGGGCGGTACCCCTCCCCCCCCCCCAAAAAAGAGACACCTCACGTAGCTTGTTTTGGGCTACTTCAAACGCATGAAGTATGAAATGGTGTCAAAATTGTTCTAGGAATGGCAGTAAATGTCAATATCAGACAGATTTCCTCATCCAGAATATTTTTTTGTTTTACCACCGGGAAATTGCATTTGATGTTTTTAAACCTACCTACTTCTGAGGCTAGTATAATAAGTACTTTAATGTATTTATTAATAGCTGAAATTGCCTGATGTTCTTGACCTTTGTTATGGTCTTGTTTGTTGATTGCCCAACTGAAATACGTGTAGTGAAACACCCACGTGGCTTGTGAATTAGGTTTTACCACATGTGGAGTCCTCATAACCCCCATGCGGAGCCTTTTTTCATTATGTACCATATAGTCAATTCATACAATAATTCTATAAGGAACGTGCTAATTGACATCTTGCAGAACAACAATAAAATGTGTAAAACCAGCTTAATTCTATTTTAAGTATCCTCATATCCCCCATGTAGAGCCCCAAATTAATATTTCTGATTATTTTTAGTATTGTATGACACTTTTGTATGGTTCCTTCACATATACACAAAAAACAGCCATAACTTACCCCGCAGAGATACGTCATTACCTGATTTATCATCGTCCAAAACTCGAAAAATCCCCATAAAGACCCCCCATTCATGGCCCGCGTTATGTGTGTCCCACGTCAATGATAATTGTTTTTGAATCAGTAGATGTTCCTCTCTCCAGCAACAGTAAAACCATTCACCAAAGCCACTGTGAGTGTGAGATAATGCCCCTTGAAAATGACTAAAATTTAGAGAGATTAAAATTATGATTTCAATGGTTCTGATAACCCCCTAGTGCACCCTCTTAATATCACTACTTCATCTTCAACTTTTGTTCGGTAAAACTAGAACATCTATGCTATATAGAAATATAAAAGTTATGTTCATATCTTCATTAGAACTATCAGGGTAGCCATCGCAATTTCAATAATTTTCAGCCATAAATTGTTTGATTTTCGAGGGTCTCCGAGGGGGGTCCCAGAACTACATAATGAAAAATATCTGGAGGGTTTTAATCATATGGCTGTTCATAGTTCCACATATCTATTATACATACAAAGTATGAGCCGATTTGGCCGACCCCCATGTTCCGACCTCTGCCTGGTTTTGCCTGGTTTTCTCGTGCAATGACTTAAAAGTCACTACCATCACATGAAAATTTTGTATCTGCTCTTAAACTAAAGAAAATATCATTTTCTTACGTTTGAATAAATTATGTATATAAGGCTATCGCAAAATGAACCGTGCGATTTTACGACAATTCTCAGTGCGCGAACCTGGTAAGAATGTATTGGACTCCGCACCCTTCATTATTGTATCATACGTTATTTTTAATGTCTGATTTAACGGTTCTGTTTGTCATTGAATTTCTGAGTTTCATTACGAGTTCTTTGTGGCAGATTGAATAGAATTTCATAAGTTTGTGTGTACATGTTAATAAGTTGCAGACGGTCCTGTGTTGACACGGCGTTTCAGTTTATGATATGCTATTAATTTGGGACCCAGTTGATGCCCTTTTTGTATCTGTGTTAATTTGAGTGCCGAAATAAAATTCAGTGTTCGAAATAACCGGTAGCGCAGTAGCGCCGCGCAACCTGATTTTCTTGTGCGCTACTTGCTCCCTGACTCAGGTAGCGCACCGCGCAACCTGAAAATATGTACCGCTGAAAATGAAAATCCAGCGTTAAAATAAAAGAGATTTACCTTAGTTTCCGCCTCTCTCATTTTGCAACAATATTTTTCCATGTTTTTTGTTACCATCAGACATCTAGGAATCAAAAAGGAGAAGTTTACAGGCTCCGTATTGGTTCGAATCGATTTTACACCAGCGCCACCACATGCCTAACGTCAATTTTCACTCGATATGAGAAATTAGCGCCCAACAAAACGCACTGTTAGGTTCCCACTGCTGCATTACTCTTGTGTACTTGTGGTCAACTTATTTTCTTCGATTGAATCATGTAAAATACCAAGGAAAATACAACGAAACTTCAGCGCTCGGCAAGAGTGAAAGAGCAGTGCGGCAGCCATTTTGAAAGATTGCCCAAACCTCGCGAAACCTCTCGAGAGCTGCAATTTGATCCAAAACCGCTAGAGGGCGGATATACAATCCTGCAATGTGATTGGTTGGAAAGTTTAATGTATTGATATATTTGGTTCTCTTTGTAACTGGATATCAGGTTTTAGTAGCAGTAGGATCTAGTAGTAGTAGAGTAGAAGTTAAATAAAATAAATGTATTTTGTGAAATTTTGTTTAATAAAGGGGTGCATCCTAAAATTCTGATGCGCTACCTAAGTTTTTGCCCTAACTGTGCTACCTGGCTCAAAAAAGTATTTCGAACACTGAAATTACTGGACGGCATCTGGACACCTCATGTGTCTGGCGTTGTTCAACATTAATGGTTTGGTCTGTTATGATAGAGTATGCTAAAATTCATGGTGTTCTACTATTTTTAAAACTGGTTGTAATTGGGGGTGATTTTGCGGTGAATTTTTTAGCACGTTAGTTGCGATCGCATCCTTGTTGTTCGGTATGGGAATATCAAGTGTAATCAGGCTGGCTAACGGGTAAGGCTGACAGCTGACGGCACAGGCTGGCAACATCGTGTGTCAGCGCGGGTTAACAAAACAGGGTGACGGCGCAGACTGACAACACAGGCTGACAGCACATGCTGACAAAACAAGCTAACAGCACTGTGGATTATACACTAGTTTCAGGACACGGTGTTGCCAGAAAGATGATGTCCTTATGATGTTGCCAACCGGCTTGTCTAAATTGTGTGTAGATGTCGGTGTTACTAGTGTTACGCCCCCCTGGGTTTGTTATGATGTATACATAACAAACAACACAACATATAAAATAGGTATAAAATCTCAGATTTAATTCCTTGTCTTAGATTGTTCACGATATGATGATAAATGCTAAAAACTGTTCAACCTTCTTCTGCTTGCTCATCAGAATTTTATACACTCCATCCAATACATAAATTCAATTACATTTTAGAAGGAGATAGCCCTTACTGTGTACAAATAGATATGAACAAGGAAAATCTGAGATTTTATACCTCCGGGTTTTTTTATGGTATTTTTTATATGTTGTTTGTTATGTATACATCATAACAAACCCTGTAACACCGGTAACACCGACATCTACACAAAATTTAGACAAGCCAGTGAGCAACATCATATGAACGTCATCTTTCTGGCAACACCGTGTCCTGAAACTAGTGTATAATCAATCCACAGTGCCGTTAGCTTGCATCGTCAGCATGTGCCGTCAGCCTGTGTTGTCAGTCTAGTGTGCCGTCTGACCCTCTCTTGTTAACCCACGCTGACACACGATGTCGCCAGCCTGTGCCGTATTCCGGCAGCCGGCAGCCTATCGTTAGCCAGCCTGATAACACCTGATATTCCCATACGGAACAACAATGATGCGATCGCAACTACCGTGCTAAAAATTCTATCACCGCAAAATCATCCCCATTCCAACCAATTTTAAAAATGGTAGAACACCATGAATTTCAGCATACTCTATCACAACAGACCTTAAACCATTAATGTTAAACAACGCCAGACACATGAGGTGTCCAGATGCCGTCCAGTAATTCTATTTCGGCACTCGAATTAACATAGATACAAAAAGGGCATCAACTGGGCCCCAAATTAATGGCATATCATGAACCGAAACTCCGTGTCATTACACAGAACTTAATTTCTTTTTATCAGAACCACACACCCCTCTGTCAGACGCCTGATAAAAATGGACCCACCCGGCTATACCTTAACAACAGCCAAGTAATTACCGCATGACCATTTTCAGTCAAAAGGGGGTGTCCAGGGGCCTCCAAAAGGTTTAATTTCCTCGCCCGAAAACACATATACAACGAAAAAAAAGGAACGTGCCACATCTGCAGCCTAACAGCAAAACGTATACCGAGTCCCACAAAAATCCGTCGACCCCACCGTGAGATATAGCTGCGAACATGAAAATCATGATCAGTCACTCTACCTTTCCGCGGAAGGATACCTCCTTCCCCGGAGGTAAATATATGAAACACATGCTTTCATCAGGTGTAGATATTTTGTTTTAAGGAACTTTTGCTGGGAAAGCAGGAAGCCAATCTACCAGGGTGGCCTGTCTCGCCTGTTACCATGACAACAGAGTGATCTGTCTGAGATCCCCCTCATAGAGGCTGTTCCTAATTAGACCATACGGCGTGGTGTCACTTCAGTGCCACGTGGTGTCACTTGGAGTTAACACGCGGCCTGGGCAGGTCGTGCGCGTCCGACCCTCCCAGACTTATACTAAATCTCTATGCAAAATCCTCCCAGACTTATACGAAATCGGACAGAACACTGCGGCCCGTGCAGAGCCTTCGGCCAGGAGTTTGCTGACCTTTTGCGTCCTTGCGGTGAGTCCGTCATTCAATATTTGCCAGCATGGACAGCGCCTTCATAACGGGTCACTCTTTCGTTAGCCGACTTTAATCCTTTATATGAACACGCACCGCTACACAGTCCGGCCGAGCGGTGGCCCCAGATTTCTGGTTGTCAGAAGCTAACTGTTGACTTTCCGCGATACAGATCTCGCCTACTCCCTTACATTAGAGACTTTCCTTCTGACATTGTTTGTATTGAACTAGGGCACAATGACTGTGTCAGGCGGACCTCTCCCTGACACCAAATCGCTCAAAACCTGGCGGACCTTGCATTCTCCTAATTCAGTACATTCCAGCCGTACGGTAAACATTCAACTCCCGCCTCCAACTGACCCAAATTCACCCCCCCTCTCCCTCTCCCGCCTGGCTCTAAAACCCCCGTTCAATTCCCCACTCCAACTGACCTAAATTCAGCCCCCCCCTCTCCCTCTCCCGCCGATCGGCGCGCACGTCCCCCTCGACAACGGTGTTTCGGCCACATTGAAAGAAAAGGTCTGGCGGGACGTGTATGTCGATCTCAAACAGCTCCTCCCTTCAGCTGAGACCCGTACACAGTACACGGTTGCCCTCTCTGACGCTGGCGGGCCGCTCATGCTGACGCTGGCCAGCCTGCCCGCCGAGGGCAAGCAGTCCCTCACTCTCGAGCAATGGCTGAACGCCTTTACGACAGACTATTTCATCCAAATACAACGCCATCCCTCTCGCAGCGCCCAGCTCATTTCTTACCAATCTCTTATTCGCTCACTTGCTACCAAAGGCTGATTGGCTCACTTACGACACGTCCTTCAGGCAGTATCGCCAGGCATTCCCAAGCGCTCCCTGGGACGTCCCGGTTATGCAGCTGTACATTAACGCCCTGACCGGTTCTGGCCCATGCCAGACAGGGCCTTCTCAGACCCGCCGTGCCCCAGCCCCTGTGGCTCAACACTCTGTGCCAAAGGGCTTAGCTGTTTTCCCTTCCATCGCCCCAACAGCCAATGCCTCCAAGCTGCCTGTCACTTCAAACATTTCTGCTACAAGTGCTACAAACCGCGCAAAGCTTACGAATGTGACCAGAAAACCACCTCCAGTGGTTTCACCATACGCGTTGAAGCCTTACGGCGCTATTTACAAGGCTATTCAACCCACGATGCTCAATACCTTCTACAGGGCTTTTCGCAGGGTTTTCCCCTAGAATACTACTGATTCCTTCCTCATTTCCAATTCCGGCACAATCTACCTCGTCACTAAATTCTGTAATTTCAGCCAAGCTAGAGCAGGAATTACAATCTGGTCGTATCGCAGGCCCTTTCAAAACCCCCCCATTCCCTAACCTATTTCTCTCACCACTGTATGAAGTCCCCAAGAAACCAGGGAAATTCTGCCTCATCCACAATCTGTCTCACCCCCCGGGAGCATCAGTCAATGATGGTATCCCTCGTGATTTATCTTCCGTAACGTATGCCTAATTGATACGGCCATTAAACATATCAAAATACTGGGGCAAGGGTGTTTTCTTGCAAAAACAGATATTGAGTCTGCATTTCTGCTGATACCTGTCACTCAAACGACCATCATCTGCTCAGCTTTCAATGGAATGATGAATTCTACTATGATAGGTGCCTGCCTATGGGGTGCTCTACCTCTTGCGCAATCTTTGAATCATTTAGTACCTCCCTAGAGTGGATCGCTCACAGTAAGCTTCCAATCCCATTTCCGACCCACATTTTAGATGATTTTCTACTTGCTAACAGAACATTCCACACCTGTAACAACAATCTCATTGCATTTTCGGATATGTGTAGTGATGTAGGCATTCCATGAGGGCCTGCATGGGGGGGTAGTGATTACGAATTACGCAAAATTTTTGCCGCTGATTACGAATTACATTACATTCTCAGAGCTGATTACGCCTTTACGCTTTGCGGCTAATGTACTGATTACGAATTACGTTGATTTTTGGGGTGTCTGCCTACGGATTACGGAGACTAAAAAGGCCTGATTACGTCTTACGAAAAAGGGCATGCAGGCCCCCTTCCATTAGCCGAAGATAAGACTTTCTCCCCGGACACGACAATGACCTTTCCTCTCCGCCTCTTTCACCAGTCTGAAGCAAATCCAATCGCTTATTGGCCTCTTAAACCATGTTTGTCAGGTAGTCCTGCCCGGCCGCGCCTTCTTACGGCGCCTTATTGATCTTACAAAATCTCACTCGTCCCCAACATCTCGTATTCCAATTACCCCTCCCGTCCCACGGGACTTACGAATGTGGCTTGCCTTTCTCTCCTCCTTTAACGGCAAGTGTTTCTTCCTAGACGATAATTTCACCTCTGATTCAACTCTCCACCTGTACACAGACGCAGCTGCCTCACTGGGTTTTGGGGCGGTCTTTCACACTGCCTGGCTGTATGGACCTTGGCCCCACCATCTGCTTAACACAAATATTACCATTTTAGAGTTCTACCCCATTGTTCTTTCCTTACACATTTGGAGTCGACTGTGGGAAAACAAACGTCTCATTCTCCACACTGACAACTTGGCCTTGGTTCATGTCATCAACCGGCACACGTCCCGAAACCCACTGATCATGCATGCCCCTATTACGTAACTTCGTCCTGATCTGTCTACTCTACACCATAACACCACACCCCATCTCAATACCACCTCACCTCCAGCCGACGCCCTTAATAGAACAGTGAGCCACCTGCTTCTGTCCTCCCTGGCACCCTCCACCCTACAGTCTTACCAGCGGGCCTGGCAACAGTTCCGTGCATTTACGATTCAACTCTCGGGCCACGACTCATCCTCACCTCCAGTCCCGCCTCAAATGCTATCTCAGTTTATCGCCTCACTTCACCAAAGCGGGTTAGCCCCCACTTCCATCTCATCAAAACTCTCCGCGATCAGATTTGTCCACAAACTCCTAAATGTCCCCGACCCTACACAGTCGTTTGCCATTCAAAAACTCATCCAGGCTATCAGGAAATCACGCGTTCCAGATAATCGTCTTCCTATCACGCCTTCTATGCTTAAGTCTTTGATCGACTCGTTACCTACCCTGGCAAACCGCCTGTTTGACCAAAGCCTATTTCCTGCTATGTTTCACTTCAGCTTCTATTCCCATATCAGTGAAGTCACGGTGGCCCCGCAGTCACAGCACATGCTGCAGCTCTCTGACGTAAACCTTACGACCCATGACACCAGCCCGGCTATAACCGTCACCTTTCGGACCTTTAAACACAGCACTATCTCTATCCACTCTCAGCCCGGAAGCCGGTATTGCCCGGTAGCTAGCCTGCAGGAGTACCTGGCGTTGCGCGGGAATCGTGCAGGCTGCCTTTTCCTCCGCAACGACGGATCTCCTGTGTCCAGCGACTATTTTGCCCGAACACTTCCAACCTGTTTGATACACCTAGACCCCCGTCATATTACCCCCCCATTCCTTTCGTATCGGAGCGGCCACGTTTGCTGTGACACAGGGGGTACCCGATTCTCTTCTGCGAAATTTAGGCAGATGGTCCTCCGATGCCTATAAGCACTACGTGCGCACATAACGGGTGTGTGACTCAAGGATGCAGGCGTGTGCCCTTCCTTTTACTACAACCACCCCCTCCCAATAAATCAGCCTACGCCCTCAGAATGACGCACGCGGGAGCCCTTCCAACCCCAGTTAGCGAAGATACCTCCCCTAATGTTCGATGTTATCACTGTACGCCAAAGGCGCAAAGTCTGCCTGCCAGTGTATTAATGCAGGTATCCCTGTTCACTAGTTGACATACTCACTTGTTAAGTGGCGTGTTCAGTAGCTCCTCTGTTAGCTCAACGACCTCCTGTATAGCGTAGCCATCTTACTTTTAAGTGTAAACGTTTCTTATTAATCTGCATAGCGACTTTGTTATTTAGCGTCATTTTACCATTAGTCTGGACCTGTACTTTAATGCTTATCGTTTTGACTATTCATCTCGCACTTTATATTAACTATGTTTTATAAACTGAGTTTGCTTCGTGTAATACGCCGTGTTTAGCGACTTCGCTATTTACCGTTAGTCTAGACTTGTGTCGACCCTTCATCTCGCACTTTATATTAACTATGTTTTTATAAACAGTTTACTTCGTGTAATACGCCGTGTAAGCCGTGTTTTCTCCCCGTGTGTGGTTTTGTTTACACTGTATTCCGTTGTATCATATTCATATCAGATATACTTGCACATTTACGGCTTTACCACATGTTATATGTAATTTGTAAATGATCTCTTCTCGACCACATGCATATTTCTGTGAGATCAGTTTGTTTTGCACCTGAATAAAGGTTGCATGTTTCTGCCAAACACGTATTGTCTACGGTTGATCGTTGACTCTAGACTGACTACTGACTACCACTTGTAGCCCTGGTTTAGAAGCAAAAAGGCATTTTGCACATAGCAAAATATTGTTAATGTGGGAAGAACATGAATATGCAAATGCAGTATACTATTGTAAATGAATATGCAATTTTCTTTGACTGGATTATCTGTATAATTGCAACCAAGAGCAATATTTTTTTTCATGTATTTAACCTAAATTGCAGGTCTATAATCTTGCTAGGGTGTCCATACATTTATGATTGATTCTTTGCCTGCCTCGCGGATCATAGTGGTCACGTGCTTCCAGCACTTTTTAGGACAAGCATCCGAAAAGCTTTGCAACGCAAACTTTATCAGAAAACCATCAAATTACAGCTAAAACCTTCCTGTTGCCACGTCTAAACCAACCGTGATGGGTTCTGTATCTATCTGTATGGAATTTTGTGAAGATTTATGAAGCCTACGTGGCCACACAATGATAATGTATAAATCGATGGCGCGGCGTTAGCAACATTCCTGGTCATGTCGACACTAAAAAAAGCTAAACTAGTGTAGCCCTTTAGTAAGAAGTAACCATTGTTTTGAAACCCACCACTGTAATGGGGTCCATCTGTCACATATTTCGTTCCATTTCGTTCCATTTCGCTCCTTTTCGTTTCATTTCGCTCCATTTCGTTCCATTTCGCACTTTCTGGAGTCCCGTCCAGATGTTATCCCCTTGAGACCTCAGCCGGGCGGTGCACTCCACGGCACATCTGCTCGCCAGATGGAGTAAGAAAACACACCGGGTCGTGCGTATTTGACTAATTAAACAATTGAAGGCTATTTGAATCGGTTGATTAGACGCTGATTGCAACTACATACATCTGTATATGTTCATCATCGCTTAAGGAATACACCTGTCGAAAATGAAAAAAATTCATTCACAACGAACTAAGATAGAAGCTTAAAAATTTACAAACAAAAACGTCCACTGCAATTCCAAACAAGCTGCTAGATGTCCGAAACTCACACCATTTACTCCCATCCCCACAAGCTTTCTACTTCTCAAAAAAATTATTGACCTGACACTTGTGTAAAATTTTACCTCAAATTTCAACGTTAAACTTCAATATCTAAGATAGCTGGTAGAACGCCCATTATCGAACTTGACCTTTATTTTAACTGACGCTAAACGCCCACTGAATATCTTTAACAATCATGCGCGATTTCTAAAGTTAGCGTGCGTACAAACAAAAACGCAAAAATTCACGACTCCCTGCAGCAGCGCAGAAATGTGAACGAAAACCCATTTTCGACCTTGAACTTTGTTTTTATAACCGCTACACACCTACCAAATTTCATGAGGATACATTCACAAATTTTTGAGTTATCCTCCAAAAGCACAATCGACAAATGCACAAAAACTCAGCTAAAAAACGTTTTAAAAAACCCAGATGCACCATTTTTTAACTTGAGCTACATTTTCACATCAGCCACCCACATGCCAAAAATGAAAAAATCCGCCCACCAATAATCGAGTTATGACGTTGACCCTTATATGGGGACACTCCACCGCTGCTCAACCCAAAATTGACTGATTCCATACCTTTCTGACGAAAGCAATAATGTTTAATAGACCTTAGTAGTATAAGTGATATGCAAACTCAACATGTTGACTAATATTCATACACTTGTTTGTATGTTTAGTTGTAATAGACCTTACAAAAGTCACCATACATTCCTTGCATCAATAATGAATAAACTCAATTAAGACCTTTTTCAATTGCAGAGGATGTGGTATTTCTATAAAGAGGGATCTAAACATGTCTTCTAGTTCTACAGATTGTATGACGATTGCATTATACGTTAGTAGTTTTATTAATTGTCATGTCTATAATAATAGCTTTCAACTCCATGTACATGTACTATCCAGTACCTCAATTATGATGTCATCGCCTACTGAGACAGAAAGACGTTGATGATGACGATGATGATGATGATGATGATGATTATGATATGATGGAATGTGCAATTCTGTAAACAGGCTACAAAATGCTTTTGGTAATAAAACTTCCATACTTACCACACAAGAACCCTCATACTGTTTGGTGAGCTTGGACTGTACGAATGGGCTGAAAAAGAATTTTACACTGTTTTCAGCAACAAGCAGTCATGGCATTGTGTATCAATAAGGATTATCCTGTGTTATCATTACTTTGGACTGCAGTCCATAAGTTGCAAAATTTGTAAAATGGTCAAGAACAGAAGATTTAACATAAACCAGTTCTGCTGCAATACCAAGGTAAGTCACCAGGAGGCCCAAAATCAACCTTGACCTTTGTCTTACCTTGACCTATGCTGAATATCATCACAATCCATCCATATCTTCCATTTGTTTATTTGTTCGCTATAGTGACCAATATATGCAGGAACGCAGACGGACAGACTCAGATCAAAGCAATTACCTTCATTTTCACAGTGATAATAGAATGCTAAAATCAGCTCCTAAAGCTGCATTATGTAACATTAGGATGATACAAAAAGTCAATTTTCTGGTCATTTCTTTACAAAGTAGGTTGAATCAACCCTACTCCTGTGCAAATAAGTGTAATTCAGGATGTGGAGGCTCCAAAATATTACGCCATAGGAGTGCTGGAATCACAGCTGTCAACCATGTTTGTTTACATTCTGGTATTTTGTGGTGGTGCCACAAAATGAGTGTGTCTCATGTGGGCTGTTTTATTGTGTGAGATAATTGAACAAATATGTTGAAAAATGTAAGTACACATTGTAAGTGACAATCACATGAACATTTTTTTCAATTAGAATATTTCCATTTTTGGTGCAGAAATGTTACATAATGGTAACGTTACTTAATAAATTCTATAACTGCAATACCTTATCAAGGACATTGTGTAGGCCTTGATCTTATGAAATACACTAATCTATGCTTCTAAGACTCTATTATGGCCATAATAATTAACTGTTACTAAATATGGGGGTTCGAATATGTATCAATTTTTTGTGGTTGTAACAAATACATGATCCAATATGTGATGAAAATCAACAGGTTGATAATTCACTTGTTGCAAAATCTGTGTTTTAACGTTATTAAATAAAGCCAACAAACAAAAACTCAGGCATATGTCAACCGTAAAGTCAACGAGAGAGACATTATAATATTTCCCGACCTTGTCAGTCTCCAGAGAAACGCCTGCACGGCGGCAGGGACGCTGTCTGAACCGTCATCATCCTCCACCATGTTTGAATCCTTCATCGTCTTCGCAAACATAAGGTTGATGGCTTCTTCCTTCATTGCTCTAATTCAGGACCCCCGACAGTCTGCCTGCTGGTCGTGGCGGCAGGTACTGTGTGTAAACTGCTGTAAAAATCGCGAACAGACCATGGAAAACATGACAAATGTCACCTTCTGTTATACTAATGTAGACCGGCGAAAGGTGACCGGTGGCCACACCCTCACGTACTGTAACATGTAACGTTAGTCTCCATAGCAGGCTCCGTAAAGGGTAATGTTTTAACGTTACTAACTTACGCTGTTGCTGCTTGATGACCTTATTACGTGCGTTTCTTTATTGCTACCCTGAGACAATCAGAAAACCCGTAGTAATAGTATTCAGAAATAGCGCGAAAAGGGCAAATGGATAGCCAACCTTTGAGTCTGCAACGGAGGCTATTAAAATTCATGTGTACGCGCACGGGCTCTCATCTCATCAGCAGCGAAAGGGCGAATACATTTGTCATCGCAGGAGGGGGTGAGGGGGACTTCTGCGGTATGCCTAAATACCCCAACCGCCCTCAACCACAGAATTTTCACAATATCAAAGTGCGTTCGACCCCGCGCAGCTAAACGTCGCGCTGTGACGGCGCTTATGTATCAATAGGTGTTGCATTGATCGCTAGATCCACGGAGCTAGCTCCATGGAGCTCCATAGAGGTGATTAATTCAGCCCTAGCTCCATGGAGCTAACTCCATTCACTATGAATGAATATACATGGTTCACGTCACCTTCGAGATAAATACACATAACTGTTACATCTGGTTCACGTAACCTTCAAGAACAAAATACCACACACTGGTTTCCTCGTAACTGTTTTTGCTACCTGCACGCACTTTGAAAACCTAAACGTGGTTCACGTCACCTTCAAGATAAATACGGTTAACATCAATTTCGATGAGAAATTACCACTCCAGAAAATGATTTAGATCGGTTTGTTTGTATTTGTAAATCTTGGAGGATACTGTTTTGGCTTTACGGTCCCAGCCACACTGTGTACTCTTATAGTGCAGTCTGCCGGGTCCTCGTCGGGAACTGTTTTTAACCACAAAGCCAGCTCCACGCTCGTTGAAAGCAATGGTTCACGTCACCTTTAAGATAAATAAACATACATGCGGTTTACGTCACTTCCAACAAAAAATTACCACTCCAGAAAATGGTTTGGATCCGTTTGTTTGCATTTGTAAATTTCGGATGATACTGTTTTGATTTTTGAAGTTATCGGCAACTATTTCACTGGCTACGCGCACTTTACTGGTTCACGTGAGATTTAAATAAAAGGTTCAACATAGAGAATACAACACGGTGTATTCTGTATTGCCCGAGGTATCGGCCCGATCCGACTCGCGGGAGGGCCGAGACCGAGGGTGATGCGGAATACACCGTGTTGTGTGCTATTTTACCCTGTCCGTTGTTCCTTGGCAAAAAATGTTTTACACTGCAAGAATTCCTTTCCGACCCCCCTGGGACAACAAATGTAGGCAGAAACGTTATCAGGTTTGGCGGAACACAACCATTTATTCCTTAATGGAATGGAAACGAAGCAGTTGAAAACCAAATAAAACAACAATGCAACAAATGTTGTAAATAAACGTTCAAGTTCAAGGTCAAGTACTCCTTGCATTTAATCCCCATGGGATTTACATATAAATCATCATCTTGGCACGCTACACTGAGGTTTACTACATGGGCAAATATAATAAATTACAGACAAAGTTGTTTTATACTGAAAAGGTTAAAATTCAAACCACCATACGGCTCACCAAACTGTGAGCAACAAAGGGCCCCGGGCCAATGGCCCAAGAGGGCGCGAAATGCGCCCAAGCTGTATCAAAGCTGAACACGCACTAAATTACAGCAAGTCGATAATGTAAATTTGAAACAAAATGTAGGCTCATACATGTAAGATATGAGACGGTAAATTAGGTAATTTTTACGGCGTAGAAGTAACGAGCGGGCGGAATATTCGCCACGGAAGCTCGCAAGGCGAGCGTGAAAGTTGGGCATATGACGTGGCGTTTTTTGCATCCAGATTGGTTCAGCCGCAATAACAGAAGAGACTGACGGGATATCGGAAATGTAGCTAGCCAATACTACCAGATCTCGAGCAATATCAGTAGGTGACAAATAGTTCTTACAAATGTCATTGTAAAGCTGGAGTCACATTACCAACGGGGCCTGCTCGGCATGTTCCGGTAAAGGCCGCATGTAACCCCTCACGAACATGCAAATGACAACATGAATATGCATGTCCACATATATAACATACATTACATGAAATCATATGTGCTTAAAAACCAGACTGCATGACTATCACAAACAACTGTCCACTCCTTGTTTACTTGTCTTCTTTATTGGTACTGATCAACATCACCTGTCCTCATTTATCCTTGTCCATCTTAATCTGTTCCTATCCATCCTTATCCATGTAACATGTGGTAATGTTTAAGCAGCTTACTTAACATAAAGAATAACATGGTTTTATCATTTTGATAAGCCCATACCATGGCGAGAAGTATTTACAATTTTACCAAAATGTACTATTGACCCTAACGCTCGATACTTTCAGTACCGTTTATTGTATAAATTCTTGCCATGTAACAAAGTTTTGCGAACGTGGAATTTAATCGAATCTAGTACCTGTTCTTTCTGCCATAGTGATGAAGAATCTTACATACATATCTTCTGGGAATGTCCTCATGTGATATCTTTTTGGATTAATGTACAAAATTGGCTTAAACAAGAAATTGGTTTGATTTTAGAGCTAAACTCCTTTGAAGTTATATTTGGTGATCTGTCTGCAAGTGCACCCCCTTTGAAAAATATAATTATATTATTGGGTAAAATTTTCATTTTCCGTTCACGGCGTTTTAAAATTTTAAATTTCCAGTCCTTTAAAACACTAACATCTGTCTTTGAAAAGACAGAAAGACTTATTGCATCTCGGAAGGGAAAGCTGGAGAAGCATCGGGGTAAGTGGGGAACTTTGTTTGTATCATAATTTTGCTTGTTATGGATATTTACGTATAGATATTTAAGTTCAATTAATGGGAGGCGCTTTTTCTTTCTGTTTTTGTACAAGCCATCTTGGCTTTTTGTTTTCTGTTGAAGTTGTGTATTTTTATTGGTATTTTGTCAATTAAAAAAAAAAAAAAAAAAAAAAAAAAAAGAATAACACGCATGCGTAGCGTCAGACGAGTAAGAAGGGACACCATCCAGACAGAGAGTCTGAGTTGGTGACTTGAGAATAAACCAAGCCGATTCAAGTATTCCAGCTTGGAGTCACTTTATTGGATTACTACCAAGAGGTAGGGGCACGACAACAGAGTCTAGGAGAAAAGACAAAAGTCGTCGCATGGTGTCAGAAGCCGGATGAGAACCTACAACGTTGAGAAGAAACGAGAGGTTCAACCCAAGTTTCCAAGAAACAGACGGAGGCAAAGAGAGGCCCATTGTTTCAAGCGTCCAGGAAACAGGTCAGACGAATTCCTGATGTCTAGGATTTGTCAGCGCTAACAAGAGCTAGTCTAGGGGCATAGGTGGCAGAGACGTCATCTATCACTGACTAGTTAGGAGCTGATTAGAGTGACAACTTGTAAACAGTAGCCTAAGATGGCGGAAGGGCACAGTTTGAGAGCTCCTGGCCCACTTGATGTGAATTCAAGAAACTTAAGTCTGACCTGGAAACGTTGGAAGGAAGAAATACTGTTATATATTGATCTAGCAGTAGAGGATGACGCTGCAAAGAAGAGAAAGACGCTCTTGTACTTAATTGGAGAAAATGCACGGAAAGTGTATGGCACCTTCACCATTGTGAATGCTCAGAATGAAGCAGTTGCGGAAGCAAACCGAACTGTAGAGCAAATCGTCGCAGCATTTGAGACATACTGCAATCCAAAGAAGAACGAGACAGTAGAAAGATACAAATTCTTCACGAGATCACAGAGCAATGGTGAGACTTTTGATGAATACATCACAGACCTGAAGACACTCGCGGCAGAGTGTGGGTTTGGTGAGATTAGAGAGTCTCTGATTCGAGACAGAATACTCATTGGTATTTTGGACGGAAAGGTTCGCGAACGACTCCTGAGGGAGAGCAACCTAAGCCTTGAGAAATGCGCAGAGATCTGCCGAGCCGCAGAAGTCTCCAAGCAGAGCATCCAGACGATGGAACAGGCCACAGTGCACGTGGTAAAGAAGAAGCCACAAGCAGCTCCGCAGGCCAGTAGGATGTCAGTCTGCAAATACTGCGCCAAGAGACACGCAGTCAACAAGGAAGCATGTCCTGCGTATGGAAAGGAATGCGCCTCCTGCGGCAAGCGAAACCACTTCGCGAGAGCATGCCGGAGTGGAGAAACGAAGCAGCCTAGAAGCGGCAGAAACCAGGCACAAGGTAGAAAGAAGCCCTTGGTGCACATGCTGCAAGAAGAAGCAGTTATGACAGTCACAGAAGAAGAGAAGACATACAGCATGACCCATGCCCAGAGCAAGTATGCAAGACAGGTTCATGCAAGAATGAACCTGGCAGGTCAGATGGTCACGTTCCAACTGGATTTAGGAGCCACGTGCAATGTAATGCCAGAACAGGTTCTGCATAAGCACAACATCCAGCACAAAGTAACGGGACCAAAGCGAGTACTGAAAATGTACAACAACACAGAAATCATCTCTGAAGGTGAAACAGTCATCAAGATGACTAATCCGAAGACCGGACAGAAATACAAGGTGAACTTTGTTGTCATCAACTCGAACAGCATGCCGCTGTTAGGAGCAAACGCAATCCAGCAGATTGGTGCGGTTACTGTCCACTATGACAGAATCTCAGCACTTGACAACAGAGAGCTCAAACCGATGGCAGACACGGTCAGCAAGCCAGTAACTAAGAAGAGTCTGTTAGCAGAGTACCCAGACGTCTTCTCTGGTTTGGGAAGACTGCCAGGAAAATGCCATCTTGAAGTTGATGAGTCAGTCAAGCCAGTTGTGCATCCGCCAAGAAGAGTGCCAGTGGCGATGAAAGAACAACTAAAGAAGGAACTGGACAAGATGACGGAAGATGATGTCATAGAGCCAGTGACAGTGCCAACCCCATGGGTATCCAGTCTGGTCACTGTACAGAAGCCAACAGGAAAGTTGAGGATCTGCATTGACCCAAGAGATTTGAACACCGCATTGAAGAGAAGCCACTACCCTGCACCAACAATAGAAGACATCCTTCCCGAGCTGAAGAAGGCAAAGGTCTTCAGCGTACTTGATGCCAAGAGTGGCTATTGGCAGGTAGTGTTGGACGAAGAATCCTCGCTTCTAACGACGTTCAACACTCCCAGCGGGAGATACAAGTGGAAGCGCCTTCCCTTTGGGATTAAATCGTCCCCAGAGGAATTCCAGAGAAGACTTGACCAAGCATTGGAAGGGCTCGAGGGAATAAAGCCCATCGTAGACGACATCTTGGTGTGGGGAGAAGGAGAAACAATGACAGAAGCCATCTCACATCATGATGCAAATCTCAAGCGCCTCATGCAAAGATGCAGAGAGAGAGGTTTGAAGCTCAGACAACAAGAAGTACCATTTCATGGTCATCTGATCACCAGCCAAGGGCTGAAAGTGGACCCTAACAAGGTCACTGCGGTGATGAAGATGCCAAGACCTGAAGATGCACAAGGAGTGCAGAGGCTGATAGGATTTGTCACCTACCTAGCCAAGTTCCTGCCCAAGCTGAGCGACATCTGTGAACCCTTGAGGAAGCTCATCGCCAAAGAAAACGAGTTTGAGTGGACCGAGACGCATGAGAGTATCCTAGAGACACTCAAGAAGATGGTCTCTGCTGCTCCAGTGTTGCGATACTATGATCCGGAAGAAGAGCTGACGCTGCAGACAGATGCGTCAAGCACTGGATTAGGAGCAGCCATCACTCAAGATGGACAACCAGTGGCCTACGCCAGCCGAGCGTTGACGGATACTGAGACGAGGTATGCACAGATAGAGAAGGAGATGCTCAGTGTGGTTTTCGGTCTGGAACGCTTCCATCAGTACACCTATGGAAGACAAGTACGTGTCCAGACAGACCACAAGCCACTAGAAATGATCGTACTGAAACCCCTTCATGCAGCACCGAAGAGACTGCAGCGAATGCTGATGCGGTTGCAGCAGTACGACGTCAAGATAACGCACAAACCAGGAAAAGAGATGTTCCTGGCGGACACTCTCAGCCGTGCGTACCTGCCACTAGAAGGAAGCAGAAGCACAACAGAGAAGGAGGCTGAGCAGGTCAATATGATAAGCCAATTCATCTCCACGCCTACTAGAGATGACATACGGGAAAGCACGATTGCAGACCCCGAGATGACGACACTGATGACATACATCAGAGAGGGCTTCCCAGAGAAGGAGGAAGTGCCACCAAACCTGCTGCCGTACTACCATGTGCGTGATGAACTCAGCACACAAGATGGAATAGTGTTGAGGGGAGATCGTGCAACGATACCAAAGTCCCTGAGGAGACGAATGCTCACGAGAATCCATCAGTCACACATGGGAACTGAAGGGTGCCTGAGATACGCAAAAGATTGTGTATATTGGCCCGGGATGAACGCAGAGGTAAAGGACTTAGTGTCAAGGTGTGACGTGTGCCAATCAGTCGGGAACAGGCAACAAAAGGAAAGCCTGATTCCACACCCCGTCACACAACGGCCATGGGAAAAGGTAGGAGTCGACCTTTTCACCCTACATAACAGAGAATACCTCATCACAGTTGACTACTACTCAAACTTCTGTGAGATAGACACCTGCGAAGCGGACACACGGTCCACCACCATCATCAGAAAGCTGAAGATGCAGTTTGCCAGACACGGCATTCCCGACGTAGTGATGACAGACAACGGACCACAGTTTGCGTCCTCAGAGTTTGAGAAGTTTGCCCGTGAGTGGAACTTCAAGCACCAAACGTCATCACCAGGATACCCCCAGAGCAATGGGAAGGTGGAGAACGCAGTTAAGACGACCAAACGACTCCTGGAGAAAGCAAGACTAGCACAGAGCGACCCGTATCTAGCGTTGCTAGACTTCAGAAACACACCATCGCAAGAGATCGGAAGTAGTCCGGCTCAACGACTCTTCAACAGGAGGACGAAAACTACCATGCCGATAAAGACAAACCTCCTCCAACCGAGAGTTCAGAGCGACATTCCGAGTAAACTCCAAGAAGCAAAGAAGAGACAGCGCAAGTACTACGACAGACAAGCTAAAGACTTGCCCGATCTCAAGGCTGGCGACATAGTAAGATGCCAACCAATGACCCCAACCGCTAAACAGTGGAAGAAGGCAACAGTGGTAGCGGAGGTTGGGAAGCGATCATATGAGATAAGAACAGAAGACGGAGGCAGCTACCGCAGAAACAGGAGGCACCTACGTAAAACAAACGAGGAAGCCCCAGACATGACCGCCATGGAGGAAGAAAACAACCCTCCATGTCCAGCACCGACAACACCAGCAGCTGAGACAACAGTGCCAGTGGAACACGCAGCTGCACACGGACAGCCGATGACAACGAGGTCCGGCCGAGTTGTGCAACCACCAGCACACCTGAAGGATTACGTGCGCGCCTGAAGGATTACGTCCGCGAGTAATTATGTAATGCATGCAGTGTTGAAGTAGAACTCGAGGACTGAACTAACAAACTAATGAACTAACAGGAAGAGAACCTGGAGAAGACCAGAAAGCACAAGGACTCTAGTGTGCATAAGAACTGACATGCCAAAGAACTCTAAGGCAAAAGATATGTGAATGTGTAAGATCGGAAAAGATCCGTTGAGAGAATGTAACTAAAGAAAAGGGGATGTAACATGTGGTAATGTTTAAGCAGCTTACTTAACATAAAGAATAACACGCATGCGTAGCGTCAGACGAGTAGGAAGGGACACCATCCAGACAGAGAGTCTGAGTTGGTGACTTGAGAATAAACCAAGCCGATTCAAGTATTCCAGCTTGGAGTCACTTTATTGGATTACTACCAAGAGGTAGGGGCACGACAACAGAGTCTAGGAGAAAAGACAAAAGTCGTCGCAATCCATCCCTACCCATTTTTACCCATCCTTACCCATCCCTACCCATCCTTACCCATCCTTACTCTTCCTTACTCATCCTTACCCTTCCTTACTCATCCTTACCCATCCTTACCCATCCTTATTCACCCTTACCCATCCTTACCCAACCTTACCCATCCTTATTCATCCTTACTCTTCCTTATTCATCCTTACCCATCCTTGTTCACCCTTACCCATCCTTATTCATCCTTACTCATCCTTACCCATCATTACCTATCCTTACTCTTCCTTATTCATCCTTACCCATCCTTACTCATCCTTACCCATCCTTACTCTTCCTTATTCATCCTTACCCATCCTTGTTCACCCTTACCCATCCTTACTCTTCCTTACTCATCCTTACTCTTCTTTACTCATCCTTACCCATCCTTATTCATCCTTACCCATCCTTATTCACCCTTACCCATCCTTACTCATCCTTACCCATCCTTACCCATTCTTCCTCATTCCTACCCATCCTTACTCTTCCTTACTCTTCCTTACTGATCCTTACCCATCCTTACTCATCCTTTTTCACCCTTACCCATCCTTACCTATCCTTGTTTACCCTTACCCATCCTTATTCATCCTTACCTATCCTTACTCTTCCTTATTCATCCTTACCCATCCTTGTTCATCCTTACTCATCCTTACTCTTCCTTACTCTTCCTTACTCTTCCTTACTGATCCTTACTGATCCTTATTACCCATCCTTACTCATCCTTACCCATCCTTACGAATCCCAGTGCTTGGTATAAGGAGCTAAAAGTTCTCACCGGCACACAGAGGAAAGAGATGGTGGTAAAAGTGCAAGGTGTACCCGACACCCCGAGTGATATTGCAAATGTCATCAACAACAAGTTTACCGACATCACAACATCCCTGCCACCGTTTGACGCCACCAAGCTACCAGCATTTCTTCCGTCACGCGCTCCCCCCACAGTTCTTCCATGGGAGGTGTACAACAAACTGCTACAAGTGAAAGTGAAGAAATCACCTGGACCGGATGGAATAAACGGCGTCCTACTGAAAGAGTTTGCATACGAACTCTGCACGCCGATCGCGAGCATCTTTAACGAGTCTCTGTGTGAAGGCAAAGTGCCACGGGAGTGGAAGGAGGCTGTTGTTGTTCCACTTCCTAAATCCTACCCGCCAAGCATCGATCAGTTACGTCCAGTCTCACTGACCTCTTTAATCTCAAAGGTTTGTGAGGGATTCATCGCTTCGTGGGTACTACAGGATATAGGGAACAGCATATCTCCCAGTCAGTTTGGATGTCTGAAAGGTCGTTCGACGACGCATTGTCTTGTTAGCTTGGCCGACCATCTGTTTAAGTCGGCAGACAAGCGTGGAACAAGCAGCACGTGGGTACTGACGGACTTTAGTAAGGCTTTTGATCTTGTAGATCATACCACAGCTATACGTCACCTCCTGGAGCTTGGAGTCCGCCCGAAACTTGTCCCATGGATTGCCAGTTTTCATACCGACCGGAGTCAGAAAACCAGGTACCAGGGAGCTCTCTCACAAGTGAAACACCTTACCTGTGGCCTGGCACAGGGCACGAAACTCGGCCCTATTGTCTTTATAGCTCATGTCAATAGGATTTCCGACAACCTGACCGCCAAGTCGTGGGCATTTGTGGATGATCTGAACCTGATTGAAACAAGACTTGCTGTACATCCACCTAAACTACAGAGCGACCTTGACAACCTCTCTACGTGGACAAAAACCAACAAAATGAAACTGAACCCGGGAAAGTGTAAGGCCATGCAGGTCTGCTTTGTCCGGATTCCACCTCCTCCTCCTGTTCTCACCATCGGCGGCCACGAACTTGAAGTTGTCAGTATCGCCAAGTGCTTAGGAGTGACCTTTCAGTCTGATCTGAAGTGGGACACGCACGTCCTGGAAATGTCTAAAAAGGGGAATCAAAGGCTGTACCTCCTCTGTAGGCTGAAGCAGTTCCAGATACCTACACACGACTTGGTTACCGTTTACACGAGCTTCGTACGGCCGGTCTTCGAGTATGCAACACCCCTGTGGCATCCAGGCTTAACGTCCAGTCAACGGAGGAAGATAGAGAACATCCAAGTGCGGGCAACTAAGATCATCTTTGGCAACAACTTTCACAGTTACTCTGCAGCCTGTGAAAGACTAGGTCTCCAGAAACTCGAGGACCGACGCGTCTCTCTGTGTCTGAAGTTTGCCCAGAAGCTGCACAAGTCTGAACAGTACAGACACTGGTTTCCTCGACTGCGGGGAGAGATCAGTGGGAGGGAAACAAGACAGAACAAAAAACTTGACCACTTGCCAGTACGCACAGCAAGATATTCGAAAAGCCCATTGCCTTACCTTGTCCGGCTTTTAAACAGCACTCTGTAATGCAATCCTACTACACGTACATGTACATGTCGTTATATATCAATTCTTAATTAGCACTTTTAATGTAACTGATATGATATTTTAACTTTCAGTGTGCAAGGAATTGTCACAAGTTGTCTCTTTTACAATGTACGGGACATGTAATTCAGCCTTTTGGCTGCGAAATGTTTCAAATAAAAACCCTCATTATTATTATTATTATTATTCGTCCTTACCCATCCTTACTCATCCTTACCCATCCTTACTCTTCCTTATTCATCCTTACCCATCCTTGTTCACCCTTACCCATCCTTACTCTTCCTTACTCATCCTTACCCATCCTTATTCATCCTTACCCATCCTTATTCACCCTTACCCATCTTTACTCATCCTTACCCATCCTTACCCATTCTTCCTCATTCTTACCCATCCTTACTCTTCCTTACTCTTCCTTACTGATCCTTACCCATCCTTACTGATCCATTTTCACCCTTACCCATCCTTACCCATCCTTGTTTACCCTTACCCATCCTTATTCATCCTTACCTATCCTTACTCTTCCTTATTCATCCTTACCCATCCTTGTTCATCCTTACTCATCCTTACTCTTCCTACTCTTCCTTACTCTTCCTTATTGATCCTTACTGATCCTTACCCATCCTTATTCATCCTTACCCATCCTTATTCATCCTTACTCATCCTTACCCATCCTTACTCTTCCTTACTGATCCTTACCCATCCTTACCCATCCTTATTCAACCTTACCCATCCTTGTTCACCCTTACCCATCCTTATTCATCCTTACCCATCCTTACTCATCCTTACCCATCCTTACCTATCCTTACTCATCCTTATTCATCCTTACCCATCCTTGTTCACCCTGACCCATCCTGATTCATCCTTACTCATCCGTACCCATCCTTACTCGTCCTTACTCTTTCTTACTCATCCTTACCCATCCTTACCCATTTTCACCCATTCTTACCCATCCTTATTCATCCCTTTTAGCGAAAATTAACCGTCCCCATTGATAATACACGTACAATTTTCTTTTGGTGATATAAGCTCGTAAATAGCGTTATAACGTTTCGGGGACGTTTTCTAAGCATATTGTACGTGTTAGAAGTGTAATAGAAGCATTGGTAACTTTGTGCTGATTTTGGGTTCAAAATGCCAATCGAAGCCCTAAAACATACCTTTTAGCGAAAATTAACCGTCCCCATTGATAATACAAGTACAATTTTCTTTTGGTGATATAAGCTCGCAAATAGCGTTATAATGTGTCGGGGACGTTTTCTAAGCATATTACACGTGTTAGAAGTGTAATAGAAGCATTGGGAAGTTTGTGCTGATTTTGGGTTCAAAATGCCAGACGGAGCCCTAAAATATACCTTTTAGCGAAAATTAACCGTCCCCATTGATAATACACGTACAATTTTCTTTTGGTGATATAAGCTCGCAAATAGCGATATAATGTGTCGGGGACGTTTCCTAAGCATATTGTACGTGTTAGAAGTGTAATAGAAGCATTGGTAACTTTCTGCTGATTTTGGGTTCAAAATGCCAAACGGAGCCCTAAAATATACCTTTTAGCGAAAATTAACCGTCCCCATTGATAATACACGTACAATTTTCTTTTGGTGATATAAGTTTGCAAATAGCGTCAAATGTTTCCGGGACGTTTCCTAAGCATATTGTACGTGTTAGAAGTGTAATAGAAGCATTGGTAACTTTGTGCTGATTTTGGGTTCAAAATGCCAAAAGGAGCCCTAAAATATACCTTTTAGCGAAAATTAACCGTCCCCATTGATAATACACGTACAATTTTCTTTTGGCTATATAAGCTCGAAATAGCGTTATAACGTTTCGGCAACGTTTCCTAAGCATACTGTACGTGTTAGAAGTATAATAGAAGCATTGGTAACTTTGTGCTGATTTTGGGTTCAAAATGCCAAACGGAGCCCTAAAACATACCTTTTAGCGAAAATTAACCGTCCCCATTGATAATACACGTACAATTTTCTTTTGGTGATATAAGCTCGTAAATAGCGTTATAACGTTTCGGGGACGTTTTCTAAGCATATTGTACGTGTTAGAAGTGTAATAGAAGCATTGGTAACTTTGTGCTGATTTTGGGTTCAAAATGCCAATCGAAGCCCTAAAACATACCTTTTAGCGAAAATTAACCGTCCCCATTGATAATACACGTACAATTTTCTTTTGGTGATATAAGCTCCTAAATAGCGTTATAACGTTTCGGGGACGTTTCCTAAGCATATTGTACGTGTTAGTAGTGTAATAGAAGCATTGGTAACTTTGTGCTGATTTTGGGTTCAAAATGCCAATCGAAGCCCTAAAACATACCTTTTAGCGAAAATTAACCGTCCCCATTGATAATACACGTACACTTTTCTTTTGGTGATATAAGCTCGCAAATAGCGTTATAACGTTTCGGGGACGTTTCCTAAGCATATTGTACGTGTTAGAAGTGTAATAGAAGCATTGGTAACTTTGTGCTGATTTTGGGTTCAAAATGCCAAACGGAGCCCTAAAACATACCTTTTAGCGAAAATTAACCGTCCCCATTGATAATACACGTACAATTTTCTTTTGGTGATATAAGCTCGCAAATAGCGTCAAATGTTTCGGGGACGTTTCCTAAGCATATTATACGTGTTAGAAGTGTAATAGAAGCATTGGTAACTTTGTGCTGATTTTGGGTTCAAAATGCCAATCGAAGCCCTAAAACATACCTTTTAGCGAAAATTAACCGTCCCCATTGATAATACACGTACACTTTTCTTTTGGTGATATAAGCTCCTAAATAGCGTTATAACGTTTCGGGGACGTTTCCTAAGCATATTGTACGTGTTAGTAGTGTAATAGAAGCATTGGTAACTTTGTGCTGATTTTGGGTTCAAAATGCCAATCGAAGCCCTAAAACATACCTTTTAGCGAAAATTAACCGTCCCCATTGATAATACACGTACACTTTTCTTTTGGTGATATAAGCTCGCAAATAGCGTTATAACGTTTCGGGGACGTTTCCTAAGCATATTCTACGTGTTAGAAGTGTAATAGAAGCATTGGTAACTTTGTGCTGATTTTGGGTTCAAAATGCCAAACGGAGCCCTAAAACAAACCTTTTAGCGAAAATTAACCGTCCCCATTGATAATACACGTACAATTTTCTTTTGGTGATATAAGCTCCTAAATAGCGTTATAACGTTTCGGGGACGTTTCCTAAGCATATTGTACGTGTTAGTAGTGTAATAGAAGCATTGGTAACTTTGTGCTGATTTTGGGTTCAAAATGCCAATCGAAGCCCTAAAACATACCTTTTAGCGAAAATTAACCGTCCCCATTGATAATACACGTACACTTTTCTTTTGGTGATATAAGCTCGCAAATAGCGTTATAACGTTTCGGGGACGTTTCCTAAGCATATTGTACGTGTTAGAAGTGTAATAGAAGCATTGGTAACTTTGTGCTGATTTTGGGTTCAAAATGCCAAACGGAGCCCTAAAACATACCTTTTAGCGAAAATTAACCGTCCCCATTGATAATACACGTACAATTTTCTTTTGGTGATATAAGCTCGCAAATAGCGTCAAATGTTTCGGGGACGTTTCCTAAGCATATTATACGTGTTAGAAGTGTAATAGAAGCATTGGTAACTTTGTGCTGATTTTGGGTTCAAAATGCCAAAAGGAGCCCTAAAACATACCTTTTAGCGAAAATTAACCGTCCCCATTAATAATACAAGTACAATTTTCTTTTGGTGATATAAGCTCGAAATAGCGTTATAACGTTTCGGGGACGTTTCCTAAGCATACTACTGTACGTGTTAGAAGTATAATAGAAGCATTGGTAACTTTGTGCTGATTTTGGGTTCAAAATGCCAAACGGAGCCCTAAAATATACCTTTTAGCGAAAATTAACCGTCCCCATTGATAATACACGTACAATTTTCTTTTGGTGTTATAAGCTCGCAAATAGCGTCAAATGTTTCGGGGACGTTTCCTAAGCATATTATACGTGTTAGAAGTGTAATAGAAGCATTGGTAACTTTGTGCTGATTTTGGGTTCAAAATGCCAAACGGAGCTCTAAAACATACCTTTTAGCGAAAATTAACCGTCCCCATTGATAATACACGTACAATTTTCTTTTGGTGATATAAGCTCGCAAATATCGTCAAATGTTTCGGGGACGTTTCCTAAGCATATTGTACGTGTTAGAAGTGTAATAGAAGCATTGGTAACTTTGTGCTGATTTTGGGTTCAGAATGCCAATCGGAGCCCTAAAACATACCTTTTAGCGAAAATTAACCGTCCCCATTGATAATACACGTACACTTTTCTTTTGGTGATATAAGCTCGCAAATAGCGTTATAATGTGTCGGGGACGTTTCCTAAGCATATTGTACGTGTCAGAAATGTAATAGAAGCATTGGTAACTTGCTGATTTTGGGTTCAAAATGCCAAACGGAGCCCTAAAACATACCTTTTAGCGAAAATTAACCGTCCCCATTGATAATACACGTACAATTTTCTTTTGGTGATATAAGCTCACAAATAGCGTTATAACGTTTCGGGGACGTTTTCTAAGCATATTGTACGTGTTAGTAGTGTAATAGAAGCATTGGTAACTTTATGCTGATTTTGGGTTCAAAATGCCAATCGAAGCCCTAAAACATACCTTTTAGCGAAAATTAACCGTCCCAATTGATAATACACGTACAATTTTCTTTTGGTGATATAAGCTCGTAAATAGCGTTGTAACGTTTCGGGGACGTTTTCTAAGCATATTGTACGTGTTAGTAGTGTAATAGAAGCATTGGTAACTTTGTGCTGATTTTGGGTTCAAAATGCCAATCGAAGCCCTAAAACATACCTTTTCGCGAAAATTAACCGTCCCCATTGATAATACACGTACATTTTCCTTTTGGCTATATAAGCTCGCAAATAGCGTTATAAAGTTTCTGGGACGTTTCCTAAGCATATTGTACGTGTTAGAAGTGTAATAGCAGCATTGGTAACTTTGTGCTGATTTTGGGTTCAAAATGCCAAACGGAGCCCTAAAACATACCTTTTAGCGAAAATTAACCGTCCCCATTGATAATACACGTACACTTTTCTTTTGGTGATATAAGCTCGCAAATAGCGTTAAATGTTTCGGGGACGTTTCCTAAGCATTTTATACGTGTTAGAAGTGTAATAGAAGCATTGGTAACTTTGTGCTGATTTTGGGTTCAAAATGCCAAATGGAGCTCTAAAACATACCTTTTAGCGAAAATTAACCGTCCCCATTGATAATACACGTACAATTTTCTTTTGGTGATATAAGCTCGTAAATAGCGTTATAACGTTTCGGGGACGTTTTCTAAGCATATTGTACGTGTTAGAAGTGTAATAGAAGCATTGGTAACTTTGTGCTGATTTTGGGTTCAAAATGCCAATCGAAGCCCTAAAACATACCTTTTAGCGAAAATTAACCGTCCCCATTGATAATACACGTACAATTTTCTTTTGGTGATATAAGCTCACAAATAGCGTTATAACGTTTCGGGGACGTTTCCTAAGCATATTGTACGTGTTAGAAGTGTAATAGAAGCATTGGTAACTTTGTGCTGATTTTGGGTTCAAAATGCCAAACGGAGCCCTAAAACATACCTTTTAGCGAAAATTAACCGTCCCCATTGATAATACACGTACACTTTTCTTTTGGTGATATAAGCTCGCAAATAGCGTTATAATGTTTCGGGGACGTTTCCTAAGCATATTGTACGTGTTAGAAGTGTAATAGAAGCATTGGTAACTTTGTGCTGATTTTGGGTTCAAAATGCCAAACGGAGCCCTAAAACATAACCTTTTAGCGAAAATTAACCGTCCCCATTGATAATACACGTACAATTTTGTTTTGGTGATATAAGCTCAGCAAATAGCGTTGTAACGTTTCGGGGACGTTTCCTAAGAATATTGTACGTGTTAGTAGTGTAATAGAAGCATTGGTAACTTTGTGCTGATTTTGGGTTCAAAATGCCAATCGAAGCCCTAAAACATACCTTTTAGCGAAAATTAACCGTCCCCATTGATAATACACGTACAATTTTCTTTTGGCTATATAAGCTCGCAAATAGCGTTATAACGTTTCGGGGACGTTTCCTAAGCATATTGTACGTGTTAGAAGTGTAATAGAAGCATTGGTAACTTTGTGCTGATTTTGGGTTCAAAATGCCAAACGGAGCCCTAAAACATACCTTTTAGCGAAAATTAACCGTCCCCATTGATAATACACGTACACTTTTCTTTTGGTGATATAAGCTCGTAAATAGCGTCAAATGTTTCGGGGACGTTTCCTAAGCATTTATACGTGTTAGAAGTGTAATAGAAGCATTGGTAACTTTGTGCTGATTTTGGGTTCAAAATGCCAAACGGAGCTCTAAAACATACCTTTTAGCGAAAATTAACCGTCCCCATTGATAATACACGTACAATTTTCTTTTGGTGATATAAGCTCGCAAATATCGTCAAATGTTTCGGGGACGTTTCCTAAGCATATTGTACGTGTCAGAAGTGTAATAGAAGCATTGGTAACTTTGTGCTGATTTTGGGTTCAAAATGCCAATCGAAGCCCTAAAACATACCTTTTAGCGAAAATTAACCGTCCCCATTGATAATACACGTACAATTTTCTTTTGGTGATATAAGCTCGCAAATAGCGTTTTAACGTTTCGGGGACGTTTTCTAAGCATATTGTACGTGTTAGAAGTGTAATAGAAGCATTGGTAACTTTGTGCTGATTTTGGGTTCAAAATGCCAAACGGAGCCCTAAAACATACCTTTTAGCGAAAATTAACCGTCCCCATTGATAATACACGTACAATTTTCTTTTGGCTGATATAAGCTCGCAAATAGCGATATAACGTGTTGGGGACGTTTACTATGCATATTGTACGTGTTACAAGTGTAATAGAAGCATTGGTAACTTTGTGCTGATTTCGGGTTCAAAATGCCAATCGGAGCCCTAAAATATACCCTTAGCGAAAATTAACCGTCCCCATTGATAATACACGTACAATTTTCTTTTGGTGATATAAGCTCGCAAATAGTGTTATAACGTTTAGGGGACGTTTCTAAGCATATTGTACGTGTTAGAAGTGTAATAGAAGCATTGGTAACTTAGTGCTGATTTCGGGTTCAAAATGCCAATCGAAGCCCTAAAACATACCTTTTAGCGAAAATTAACCGTCCCCATTGATAATACACGTACAATTTTCTTTTGGTGATATAAGCTCGCAAATAGCGTTATAACGTTTCGGGGACGTTTCCTAAGAATATTGTACGTGTTAGTAGTGTAATAGAAGCATTGGTAACTTTGTGCTGATTTTGGGTTCAAAATGCCAATCGAAGCCCTAAAACATATCCTTTTAGCGAAAATTAACCGTCCCCATTGATAATACACGTACAATTTTCTTTTGGTGATATAAGCTCGCAAATAGCGTTATAACGTTTCGGGGACGTTTCCTAAGCATATTGTACGTGTTAGTAGTGTAATAGAAGCATTGGTAACTTTGTGCTGATTTTGGGTTCAAAATGCCAATCGAAGCCCCAAAACATACCTTTTAGCGAAAATTAACCGTCCCCATTGATAATACACGTACAATTTTCTTTTGGTGATGGAAGCTCGCAAATAGCGTCAAATGTTTCGGGGACGTTTCCTAAGCATATTGTACGTGTTAGAAGTGTAATAGAAGCATTGGTAACTTTGTGCTGAGTTTGGGTTCAAAATGCCAATCGAAGCCCTAAAACATACCTTTTAGCGAAAATTAACCGTCCCCATTGATAATACACGTACAATTTTCTTTTGGTGATATAAGCTCGTAAATAGCGTTATAACGTTTCGGGGACGTTTACTATGCATATTGTACGTGTTAGTAGTGTAATAGAAGTATTGGAAACTTTGTGGTGAGTTTGGGTTCAAAATGCCAATCGAAGCCCTAAAACATACCTTTTAGCGAAAATTAACCGTCCCCATTGATAATACACGTACAATTTTCTTTTGGTGATATAAGCTCACAAATAGCGTTATAACGTTTCGGGGACGTTTTCTAAGCATATTGTACGTGTTAGAAGTGTAATAGAAGCATTGGTAACTTTGTGCTGATTTTGGGTTCAAAATGCCAAACGGAGCCCTAAAACATACCTTTTAGCGAAAATTAACCGTCCCCATTTATAATACACGTATAATTTTCTTTTGGTAATATAAGCTCGCAAATAGCGATATAACCCAAAATCAGCACAAAGTTACCAATGCTTCTATTACACTTCTAACACGTACAATATGCTTAGGAAACGTCCCCGAAACGTTATAACGCTATTTGCGAGCTTATATCACCAAAAGAAAATTGTACGTGTATTATCAATGGGGACGGTTAATTTTCGCTAAAAGGTATATTTTAAGGCCCCGATTGGCATTTTGAACCCAAAATCAGCACAAAGTTACCAATGCTTCTATTACACTTCTAACACGTATAAAATGCTTAGGAAACGTCCCCGAAACAATTGACGCTATTTGCGAGCTTATATCACCAAAAGAAAAGTGTACGTGTATTATCAATGGGGACGGTTAATTTTCGCTAAAAGGTATGTTTTAGGGCTCCGTTTGGCATTTTGAACCCAAAATCAGCACAAAGTTACCAATGCTTCTATTACACTTCTAACACGTACAATATGCTTAGGAAACGTCCCCGAAACGTTATAACGCTATTTGCGAGCTTATATAGCAAAAAGGAAAATGTACGTGTATTATCAATGGGGACGGTTAATTTTCGCTAAAAGGTATGTTTTAGGGCTTCGATTGGCATTTTGAACCCAAAATCAGCACAAAGTTACCAATGCTTCTATTACACTTCTAACACGTACAATATGCTTAGGAAACGTCCCCGAAACGTTATAACGCTATTTGTGAGCTTATATCACCAAAAGAAAATTGTACGTGTATTATCAATGGGGACGGTTAATTTTCGCTAAAAGGTATGTTTTAGCGCTTCGATTGGCATTTTGAACCCAAACTCAGCACAAAGTTACCAATGCTTCTATTACACTACTAACACGTACAATATGCTTAGGAAACGTCCCCGAAACGTTTATAACGCTATTTGTGAGCTTATATCACCAAAAGAAAATTGTACGTGTATTATCAATGGGGACGGTTAATTTTCGCTAAGGGTATATTTTAGGGCTCCGTTTGGCATTTTGAACCCAAAATCAGCACAAG